>WHYT01017495.1:16618-130806 GCA_009806455.1 Tetrax tetrax
GGGCGAAGGGTTCCGCGGGGCTCGGGTGTTGGTGGCGGCGGCGGGTGGGCTGCGGGGCAGGATGCCCCTCGGGGGGAGGCGGCCGACGTGGCGTGAGCCTTGCTCCCCGCCCCGCGTGTCCCTGTCTCGCCCGTGTTTTTCTTTAAAGGACAAAGAGTACGCAGCGTGGAAAGGTTTTTTTTAAGCGTCCGGTGTCTGAGAAGCGTCTCTCGCCAGTCCCTTCCTGGAGCTGCCTGGTTGGGTTTGGTAGGCATAGCCCCACAGTAATGCAGGGGTCCTGCTCCCCGTTGCCCAGTGACTTCCCAATCACCCAACTGGGAGATACTGGCATGACCATGGGAGAGCTGCTCTGCATCCCACTTGGTGCCCAGGTGTGGCTTTGCCTGGGTCTGGGCCACTTCATGCACACACCAAAAAGTTTTGCAGGCACCTCTTCTTTGGGGTAGATGGCCAGTAGTCAACCGAAACGACTGAAACAAGTACCGTGGTGATTGCATTTTATCCACTACTTTGTATTAAAACCCTAGAAATAAAATGAGTGAAATGATATTGCAACGACTTATCTGTTTTATTTTTTTTTTTTTAATTTTGTGGTATTCAACTCAATATTCATCAGCGTTCAGAAACAGCGATGACTTATTTTGTTCTCATCCTCAGGAAACAAATAGTTCTAGAACAAAAGGATTGTATCGTGAAGAGTGAAAATGTTAAGTATCACTCGAAACGTGGCTGATACCTACCAGTCAATGGCGAAGTACAAGCCACTCTCTGTTACATTAGAGAATGTCACCATGTGTTGTAGGTTGGTATGTATACTATAGCTCCTCTTTAGGTTGGGTCGGAACGTAATTTTAAGAAGCATAATCAGCAATCTGTCTTGATTGATCCTTGCTGCCTTATTTCCATACTTCATACTGGAAATAGCACAAATTGACAAAAATCCATAGAATTGTATTTTTACATGGCCTTATTACTATAAGGATTATTTCTTGTAACCCCTAATGCAAGCTAAATCTTACCATTTTTAGACAGTGCAGTGATATAGGGAAGATGAGCGAGAACATGTCAGTAGCAAAATCTGCGGTGGCTTATTTTTAGGCAGTCTGCATGTGTGCTTAAAAAAAAGACTAGAGTACTTGGTTTATGATGGTCGATTTCTATATGTGATACTTGTTCATGAAAACAATGTCTCAGGGGGATTTGCTAACTGAGCAATTGTTCTCAACCACCTGTGCAGTCTTATTTGGGCGAAAACTCTGTATTTGACTATGTTATGGTTTGAGGAGGAGATGACTGTCTCACAGCACTGAGATGCCAAGTGTTTTCTTAGGAAGGAAGGGGCTTTAAAGAGACTTCTGAACTCATTCTTTTTCATTCATTCATTCATTTATCGTAAGGCACTTTGTGACATTCTTGAGTAAGAGAGCTGGATTCAGATATAACTCAGCTGTTAACCCATACCATTGATGCAGATGATTTCAGTACGAATAAGAAGAACAAGGGCTCTTCAGTCTGCAACATCAGACCCTCGAGTTTATTTTCTCTAAGAATCCTTTACATGGAGATATGGCGATATTTATCCCTTGATTTATGTTAAGGTCTCAGAATTACTGCTCATCCGTAAGAATTCCTGCTGAAAAAATTACTGTTGTGTCTTTTACTGTGTATGTTCATAATGTGTAAAGTGATACATGGAGTACCTGTGGATTCAAAGTTGCATGCTATTTAGGAAGGAAAACGAAGAAACAATCAAGCAGAAGTTGTTACTTAAACATCTTTTGCAGAATATGTCAAATGATTAATCAGTTGAAAAAACCCCCGCATTTTATAAGGCTACTTGCTTTAAAAGTAACCTTAGATGAGTTACAAAATGAACATTTATGCAAATCTCTTTTTAGTGTTACTAAACTGAGTTAAATGTCCACTGAATTCTTCACAGAAATTATACTGTCAAACCCATTAAAATAAGTCTTTGCCAAGCACAATAGGATGTATTTCAAAACATCTGTTGTCAGAAAGGTGCTATGGGATTTTGACAAATAAACCTTGTGTAAATGATATACAGAGCATCATGAGAGCATTGTGAAAAATGAGCTAATCGAGATCTGGCAAACCATCTGTAGCATTCTCGTACAATTCAATGGAAGAGTAGAAGTATATGTAAAATATTGGCTATGTAGAGCAGCAAAAGCTAGACTGTATTTCTCATGGAATAAAAAAGTGTTTTGCTTTGTACTTACATATGAAAAATAAGTGTCTTCCCACCTTTGAAGTAGTCAGGCAGCAAAAAATAGTGATGCTTTTTAAATGAAAAATATACATGTACTGTTGTACATGCATGTGTATGTGAATTAGATAAATAGGTATACACAATGTGTGCACACTTACCAATGTGTTAGCAAACTTTTGAAAATATTCTTTATTTTTAAACTCTTCTTGAAAAAAATGCCTGTAAGTAGAGTTCTTGTTCAGTGGGATTCATTAGTGAACAAATGAAGTTATTACAAATACATAACATGCTAAAATCATATGTATCCCCAACTGAATATAAAATTTTTCTGTCATTGTGACTAATTTTCTGTTCGTGGTCCTTCTTTTGGGGACACACTAAAATATCAACAGCAGAGTGTTTTGGGAGACCAAAATTTAGGAAGGGTAGCATTAAAGATATATCCAGGAGCTCTCTCAGGGTAAAGGGTAATCTTTGTATTTGCTTATATATTGGCTTTAATGATAGACACAATGATAGGTGTAACAGCTTTTCTAAAACTTTGATTAGTGAATTAAACTGGCAAAGTGATTTTTGTGGGAGACTTGTCTGATAATCTACTGAGTAGATGAAACCATTTTCACTTACTGGACAGCTTTGATTCATATTGTTTAGTATTATGATATTTCAAACGTATTTCATCTTTATTTTATCCTACCTGTCATCTGATGAATAAATCACTGTCATTAATTTCTGTGTAGCCATGAAGCCAAGATCTTGCCTGACACGGATGCCAGACATCACTCAATTATGAATCATCCTGTCCTGGATTAGAGGTTGTTCAGTTATAATGGTCTAATTTATGTTAATATAATCACAAATGGGAGAAGTGACAGACAAGATTTTGAGTCTTCATGTGAAATAACCTTATATAACCTAGGGCTACCCAATAAAAAGAAGAAAATAAATGTCAGGTCTTTACCTCGTGCAACTACAGGGCACAGAGATTAAAAACGTATGCTAGTGCAAATTCAAACTTCTTAGCCTGTGTTTTCATTTACATTTCTTGCTTCTTTGCTAATCTGAAAGATCGTCATTTGGTTAATTAGGTCCCCTGAGAGTATTCTGCTGGAAAATACTCAACATTTAAATATATTAAAACCCAACTGTGATGTTTACTGTTCCTATGTGCTAATATCACATTAGAACTTCTAAATTTACACATAGAGTGTATGAATTTTTGAATGACCTGGCCTCTGATTTTGTACATTAGTATTTACGGGAAAGACAGACCTAGGGAACATGTATAAAAAACGCACTGATTAGATTTTATTGCATCTACAAAGGTACTTTCATTCTCCAAAGAAAGAGGTTTTGGAAAATTCCTCAGTATATCAGCTAATGTTTTGCGGCGGACGTGGGAGTGGCCCCTAATCTCAGATGCAAGATAATTCCCCATATACATAGAGCCTTTCTAGTTCTCCTACTTGTGGAGCGATGTAAGTGGAACTGAAATGGAGATCTGTGCACGCGGATGTACGTGCCTCGTTTCCTGAAGCTTAAGAAACTGCATCGAATCCCAATCAGTCAGCTCCAGCCTCTGATGATCTGGCTTGCTCAAAGTTTCAGTGGACCAAAACCTGTAGCTGCTCTTTCCTGTGTGACTGTCTTCAGAATTAATTATTCTTGGCAGTTCACTAAAGCCTATAGCTGCTGCATTGTCTAGGTGTAAGATCACCTATTTTTCTTCAAATGAAATTGATTAACCCACAACCCTTTTGGAACTATAAACCCAGTCTGAACAGTACATATAAGAAATCTTTAATTTTTCAAAATTTTTTTCTTCATTGCTGCAGTTCAAAGGACTGCATGATCATCACAAATTGAAAATGTGTAAATATGCTGCATCCCATGTAAAATATTCCAAGCATATTTAAAAAATATTTTTGAACATGTGGTTCGCTAGACTCAGTGTCAAGTTTTCTTTCCCATGCATTCAGTATTCACATAGACCCTGTGCTTGCTAAGAGAGGCTTTAAAAAGAAATAGTAATTCTGGAATGTAATTCTCTTATTCTGAACTGGTCTTGGTGGCTATAACAGTGATGAATGAGATGTTTTTGAGAGGAAGTGGAGAAAAATAATTTTAAAATGGTAACATAATTTTAGGGACTATTGATTTTTAGAAATCTCTTAAACATGGTTGATAGAATAGTGGGCATTTAAAGTACATGTCATGCTGTACCAATGTTATTTCAGATTATTTCCTATTTTAATGTAAAGTGAGTAGAAAAACTTAACTACACCCATTGTATATCTTAAAATATTGTGCTAAAAGCAGAAATCAGATAACTTCGGAGAGCAGTACATATTTTAACTTATGTTTTCTAAATATTCTAACTTTGGTAATAGTTGCAGGTTAAGATTTCTTTGAAATTTCTCAAAGATCTCATAGTTGTTTTGGCTTGAATTCCTTGCTTGTTTTGTCCATAAAGTACTGTGGTTTGGGGTTTTTTTTGTCAATTTTTTCTTCCTAATAAGCATTGTTTTACAGTTATTTACCTCAGGAAATTTGCATATCTGGATGATATGCAAAATTGGAGGAACCCAAATTTCACTTTTTCTGTATATAAGCATCGCTTTTTGCTATGTTCACTTAGTAATTGATGATTTAAATCTTCATTAGCAAATGAACTCTTCATTTTTGAGTGATCTTGCTGGATCTCCAAAGTTCAGGCAGTTTCTGTCCATGGATAGTGATCTTTTTTTTTAAAGGTATATCAGTTATTGTAATTATTAAATGCTTTGTAGAAGTAAATTGTCTGGTTAATAAAGATATTAAGGGAGATTTCAGTATAGGTAGTTTCTGATTCATGGTGGTGTAGTGATAGAAACGTTATAGGTGAGGTCAGATTTCTACACTGTATTTAAAGACAGAATTCTGTCTTTAAATAGTATCTAATCTATTAGTGGATGTCATTTTTTTCAGGGTATTTCAGTCCATTAATTTGAACTAAACTGAACTGAGTGCTTAAAACTCTTTTTGAATAATGAATTTTCAAGGCAATAGCTTATAAACAGCAGTAATCAATTTCAATATAGAGCTAACACTCAAAAAATTTACTCCAGAAAACTTTACTGTTCAAGGCTTTTTATCTAGATTCTCAGCATAATTTAGAAATTTGAAGATGTAGAAAACTGCAAGATTGGATACCCATTTTTTGTAATGAGTAAACAGAGGCCTATCTTGCTTGGTCATATCTAAGCTCTTTTTCACCCTGGGCAAGTATTAAGAGTTAGTGATAGATGACAGACAGGAAGACATACCCCAGTGGCATGTACTCTTAGTGTGCCATCAGCTTTTTCTGAAACCCTTTGAAACTGGTACATTTTTGTTCTCAAGGGTTATTAGTACTAATTCAGATCTTACACTCTGCTATATGGTGAGTGGTATGCAAATAGAAAGAGTATACGATACTACATTCCATGCTAGAAGAGGATAAGAAAATTAGTAAAGCTCTGATTTTCTTTATTGTGCTCTAAAATCAGCAACCTACTTTCATTGTGTTGTAGACCACAGCATTTTTGTACATTAGGAATTTAGTTTTTCTTTTCAATTATATAAATCAGATAACCTGATGAGATCAAGTTTAGATCTTCCAATATGTTTTCCTATGAGACTGAAAATGAGAGAACATACCCTTTCCTGGTACCAAGAAAGAAAGTAGTTGCTTCTAGTGCCAGGATTTAGGAATATATAATTGGAGCAAGTTAGAGATGGGCAGGAGTAGAGTCCAGGACTCACAAGTTCCGATTCTATGTTACAAACAAGAGATTATTTCAGCACATCCTGAAATAGCTGACATTACTTAAATTTACATTTCTGTAAAAAAAATATAGAACCAAAGAATATGGAGAATTTTTCTATTTTAAAGGAAAGCTAATGTAAGATTGAAAGAAGTAAATAGTAAAAGGTTGGCATAAAATTTAAATAGATGGGCTATGTTGAAAAAAACCTCAGTGTTTTCAGGATCTCAGGTTGATTTTGTTGCCATTTCATAAAATGGTGAATAAAATGCCATTTCATAAAATGGTTAATAAACGTAATACTGGTTGTTCGGCAAGATTTTAATAAATGAAGCTAGAGAAAGTTAACTGAAATAGGAATGTAAAGTATATCCTTTCTCTAGAATATAAAGTATAATCTCTAGAATGTAATTAAATTAAACAGTTTAATTAAATCTCTAGTCTTGATTCTAATCCCTTGCTCAAGCACAGAACTTTTGAAAGACATTTTAGTTACTGTGCTATAAAACTGCTGTAAATTGAACCAAGATTGGGTTGCTGATTGGCAGTAATCAGCATAAATAAATGATGGAACTCAGCACTTGTTTAAAATATTAAATGAAGCATTTTATTTCACGTAAGAATACTTCCATATTATGAAACACAAGCATATGGTCTTTTTCTCTCTGTAGAAGTTAATTTTTTAAAAAAGGTAAAAAGAAAAAGTCCTTCGTAATTAACTGTCATTTCCATTGCAAAGCCTGTCCTTTTTTGCTTTATTTTGCAAACTCCAAGATCTATCCAATACACTAAGTGTAGCTGGTGCTGCTCCTTCTTCAGTACTGTGAAGCCTGGCTCCAGAAAGCATTTAGTTTTGGTTGCTAGACTATTTCCACTGTTTTTTGAAAAAAAAAAGCAAATGACAGAAAGGAAGAAATGATTTTTTAAATTAGTCTCCATTTTTAATGGTTCATTGTACAGGCAAACCTGAGTGGAATTTCATGTCCCAGTGAAAAGGGACTTTTCAAGCCTCAGGGCATTTTTGTTACTGATTTTCAAAGTCACTCAGCAAACACCAGATATGTCAGGCTTAAGAAAAGGTCAGCAGGTTTCTTTACAGCAGAGATTCTTGTGGAACTATGAACCTAGAGGTGGGAGCTCGAATCAGGATCTCCCTTAATGCAGTAATGCATTATAGGTATTTCTAGTTTGGTTTTGATGAAAATTTGCACTCTCTGAGTGCTACAGAGAGATGAACTCCCTTACTGTATAAAACTAGAGCAATGGGTTTTTTTTTTTACTAAAGTTACTCTGCTTTTATTGTAGTATTTTCTGTAGTGTGAATGAAAGGTATCTTTGAAAGGCAACTATTTACTTCAGTCTTCTGTGATCATAAGTACTAAATTTATGGTTTATGTATACCTTCTTATATGAAAACATCACATATCTATAATGCCTATATTTTGTTAGTGCTCTTCTTTAAAAAGTATATTCTATAATGAAACAGTGAGTGCTTCACCAACAAGAAATCTATTTCAGTATGGTACTTATATTTTCTTTCCAAATCTGTAAGACAGTTTTTCATATAACAGTAGACTTAATTTTTGTAATTAGAACAATGTATGTGAAGTTTATTGGCAATTCATAAAAACAATGTTTGCTAGAGTGTAAATAAAATAGATATTTATGTTTTTATTTACTTTGCTTTCAGTCCATGAGTCTTCATTTTGTTTTTAAAAACAGCCTTACAACAAATTGTTATGTTCATAAATGTAGGAAGTAAGCTTTTTCACCAATCACTCTGCCTTGCACCCTAAACTCTGTAGTTCATGGATTGTAATTCATAACTGTTCCAAAATCTTGCAGCATTTACTGAGCCTTTAGTTGTTCACATATGCACTGTGACTATCCCAGTTTAAACAGATGCTCGTCTTATTTTCATCTATGTAGTTTATGTGTAACTGAGACTTGAATTCCTCTGCCTTACTTAGTGGTTTGTAGCTCTTCATGTGAAATTCTGATGCGTTGAAAAATTTGCCACTGTAATCTGTAAACTAGTGACTGTGAAATAAATGAATTATTAAACTTCATTGTTCCATTTTCTTCTTTCACTTTTCTTGCTGTGTAATCAGAACAAATATACATGAAATGTTCAATGTTTTGTTCCCAACAACATTTTATTCTCCATTTTTTAAGCCAACAAAAGTAAGATTCCATCAGCTATGGAATCTCTTTCTACAACACTAGAAAGAGACTTGCAGGGCAGGATGGCTTTGCTACAGCCCTTTGGATTTTCGCAAGGCTCCCCTTGTGTCCACTGCAAGTCTTGTTTTGCCAGAGCTCTGGTCATATAACTGGAGGTATACTTATGGCATTGAAGTCCTGAGGATCACCCACACTTGCCCTCAAGCAAGTAGAGGTATGATTCCAGGATGAAGACCTAAGTATGGTTGTCTTCCCTTTTCTTGTGCAGGGACACACAAAAAATTAATAATGGATTTGTCTCACTGTTAGTTCCTTTTCATTATCTTATCAATTATCTTGGATCATGACTGTGCCAAGAAGTAGGACTAATTATAAAATAACACAGGATTAGTTCAAAATTTTTAATAGAAAACTATTCCTGGGGCTGAAAAGTTGAGAGAGATTTTCTACTGATACAGGTAGTGTGAAGAAATGCAAACCTTTGTTGTTTCTAGCAAATATTAAACTTAGCTTGTGTATGTTTTAAGGATTTGAAAATATATATGTTCCTTCTAAGGGACTCATTAGAAAATTACTAATAGTGAATAGTATGCATCATCATCATCATCAGTTCTCACTACCAAGCAAGCTATTTTTTCATCTGAATAGCTTTATTTGGATAATAAAGTTTTGTGTTTGTCACAAACTTGAACCAGAGTATGGTGCACAGATTATTTACACCTTTTTATAAAAATTACAAAATTAAGACTGTGGTCTTAACTTCCTTACCAGCATAGTTTTGGCTTGCTTAAAATAACAGTCTAGATTCTAAGAACCTTTTTTTCACTTATCTTTTTTTTTTTTCCCTCTGAAGATGGTTTTGTGCAGAGATTAGTTTATGGCTGAATTCTTCCAGGCATTAGACTGGTAAATCCCACTTCATTACTGCTTCCAGTTATATTTTAGTTTTCTGGCAAAGTAGAAATAACTGTCATTCTAGTTCCTGTGTCTATAGACTTTGGCTAAAGCAAATAAGACATGCTTCCACAGAGCCTCAGTAATGATTTTTTTGTGGCAATATTTAAGGAAAAAGAGATAATTCAAGCTCTAAAGGTCAGATGTCCCCAAATTTGCAATTTGTGTACAAGAAATTTAGCATTTTAGTGCCTTTGTAGATGTAAATGTATTAAAATCTGTTGTCTAAGTAGCAATAAACAACTGTGAGGTTATGATGTTACTACCCTAAAACCAGATCTTTTGATGCACTGCACATGATTCTGGAAATCTTTGTAAAATTGATATGTAATCTTCTGTATAAACAGTCTTCTGTTGTAACTAAATAACATGTAAATAAATTCAAATGAGTAGATGGCTCATTTATACAAATTACAGCATTTAGATAACCCTGACTTTTACCAGTAAGGAGCCACCTTTCTTTGGAAACAGTGCATATCACCGTGGAGCTAAGATAATTGACATCAGACCACAGAAAGGAAGAAAACCTAAGCCATTCTCATTAGCTGTACTCTCTAGTTCTGTACTTACAAATAGGTATATCAGCACTCTCTGGCGTTGTCTCAAAAGTGTGTCTGTGTTAACAACAGAGAAAGAAAAACTCATTAGGTTTTCCATAGTTAAAAGCTACTAAAATCAGTGTAGTTTAAGCCTGAATAATCTGGTTGTAGTTAAAGTAAGGTATGAATAGTGATTTGTATCTCGTTGTTGTGATGACAAAGTGGCTGGATTAAGCCAATGGCTATCTCAGGGCTGCTTATCATATTCAGTGCAATTCAATCAATCAATCAATCAATCAATCATCACCCTGTTTACCTGAGTTTCAGGATGCAAGTATAATGGCGGAAATGAACCGGTGGCATAAGCAAACATTTCTGTTAAATTACTGGGATAGCTTTCCAGGTCATCGGATATCAGTGGGCACGTAGTCTTCAAAGTTTGTCATGGATAAAGAGTCAAAAATTCAGGATCTAACTTACTAAAACTCTCCACTTGCATAGCTCCAATAAAAGCACCTAAAAACTTCATGGTGTAAGCAGCCCAAGTGGCACAAGTATGAGGAACATAGTGAATCTTATCTTAAAAAATGTTTATGCTTAGAGATTCTTAACTGTAAGTTTGTCAGCTCATTACCAACTTCACAAAATATTGGTGTTTTGGTTTTCACAGTTGGCATTTGTTTTAAATATAGAGAGCGATGTAAGGAAGATAAGCCTGTTTTCTACTCTTTGCTAACGAGTGTTTGGGTATAAATAATATAAGGATAGAGTATCAGTACTTAAGTGGGGAATGCATTGCTAGTAAATTGCTGATGTTGTTATTCCAAAAGCATTCACTGCAAATTTTGGCTAAACTTTAAGAAAATTCAATCATGTTAAGGTGTGGCAAGGGTAAGTTGAATGCACCTGAGCAGCCTGACTAGAGGTGTAAGTACTACTAGATTAAATGGACTTGTAAAGGCAATGTAATTTTTAATTATTTCTGTCCTGATCTTAGCATCCATCTAGGACATAACTGAGGTTGTCTGGAGCAGTATCTTTGAATTTAGACTTTTTATTTATATAAGTAGTGTGTTTAACTTCAGCTCCTAATTACAGTAGGGGAACTAGGCACATTTGAAGTCTGAAGCTGCAAAAGGGCTTCGCTTCCTTTTAGGTATTTTTGTTCCTGTTGATAGTATGAAGAATGATACAGGCTACTACAGACAAGACCTGACATGGAAACAATCTTCAACTATTTGCTATTTGTTTGTGTTTTATTTATTCTGTTGATATGAGATACAACTAGTTATTGATTGTGAAATAGTTTATACATATAATGGTGTTAGTTCCAGTTGATTTCCAGATAGATGTTTGCCATTACATAGGAATAATTTGGGTGTATGCTGTTTATTTTCCAGAGCAGTTCAGATGTGACACCAGAGGACTAATGGCACAACTCTCATCCTGAATCCAATAGATTGTGGCATACCAAGTTCTTTTTTAGGGATATGTCATAGCTGTGTAGGAGGTGAAAAAATGTTTCTTCACTTCTGCCATAGTATCAGCAATGTCTCGCACAGTGGCTCTAATATGTTGACAGCTCAGTGCGTCCCGAATGCCTCCATTTGGTTATCGGGTTGAATTTTTATCCTTGTGAAGGCACTTTTTTTTTTTTTTTTTTTTTTAAAAAAAAAAAATCTCAAAAGTGATCCAGCTATTATTTCGCTCAAAAAGAATCAGACTTGATTTAAAATGTAGCTGAAATCATACTGTTGGTGGAAGTTTTACTGGATGCTTACTCAGATGAGTCATGTTTGGCATCCAGACAGATTTCAGTACATTGCATTGGTCTTCTAGCTTACATTCTTAGAGGAGTGGCACTATCAAATATAAGCAAACATGCCAAACTTTGGATACAGAGACACAGCAACGTGTTAGGTTTAACATTAGGAGTTCTGTAGGTTAGAAAGTTCCAGGCACCATTATAAGGAAGCAGAGATAAATACGGTACGTGGTTTAGCAAAACGAGTTAAGAGTATGTATTAACAAATTAGCTTCAATTATGTAGGATTCATTTTTAGCATGACCACTGACCATAAGTTTTGTAAGGTTTGTGCCACTTCATGTTTTCACATAATGACGAAGGAGTGTTGACAGTGGTATGTAGGATTCACCTCTACTGGAGAGCGTTGAACGGTGCACACGTGTGCATGTGCTAAATTTGTGATTGTCTATTGATGTTGTAGAAGTAGTGAAACTCTACCCTAACGAATAAAAGACTCTTTAGAAGATCTGCGTAATTTATTTTGTTACTTAAGTGACCTTCTGTTGTGCTTTTTTTTTAAAAAAAAAAAAAAAGTTCAGGAGTTCTTTAGGACTGTATATCACCATCAGGGGAAGGAGAAAAGAATTAACGAAATATTATGTGGTGAGCAAGTAAAGTGAAATTGTCACGTGTCTGCAGTAATCCTGCTTCCTAGGCATATGAGCTACATTTTTTCTGACCTTCTGGTAGAGGTGGTTGGACTGATATTTTTATTTTACTTGAAACGGTTTTACTGTTCTGCCAGGTTTGGCCAAATGCTGTTTCCATCTGAACAGGGTAATTTTTCATTTGAAAAAGTGTCTTGAGGCTGAAGACTTTTTTTTTGTTAAAGCCCAGGATGTAACAAGCAGTTCTGTAGCTAGAGCAGTTTCCTACCATGTGGATATTTCATGTCTAATTCCTGCTTGCTTTGGTTCAGACAAAAAGCCTTTAACCTGAATCTCCAGTGGATGATGATTGCCAGGCTACTAGTTATTCTTGTGTGAGTAACTCTGGTTTTGTTTTTCTCTTCTTTTTAGTTGTTCTTGAAGAAAGCTTTGTTCTCAGCTTTATCCTGAAAAGTGTTTCACGATGGTGACATTGTTTTCTGCTTAATTCTAGCTGGAAAGCTCTTTCAAAATACATTGCCATAGTCAGATAAGCAGTGACTGATGTTTGTTACCAATGTCAGGACATTGTCAGAGAGTGTTTGGTGGTGTGGAGTGATAGTAGACAGTTGCAGACCTGGAAGCTCATTCTTGGTTCATTCTTGAAATCTGCTTGTTGCTGTTGAAGGATCTTGTTTCTTTAAGGGACTGCATAAGACCAATATCAAGTAGGACAAGGAAGTAAGAGGGTCTGTTCCCCTTCAGGTGTATCTTTCAGGGAAAATTTAACTATTACCATGAGTTTCCTTAGACATCTGACTTGAAGGTAGTCATCATAAGTTCTTTGGAGAGAAAGAGAGTTATTGAGTACACTTTCCTGGTCTCTCTGGATGGAAGTAATTTTCTGTTAAGGCTATTTTTGAAAAAGTTCTGCCTTCAGGATGGCATTTGTCATAGTTTAGCCCCACTCGAGACCAAGCTATGCAGTTTTTCACTCGCTCTCCCCACCCTCTGAGAGAATGAAGGAGAGAAAATATAACAAAGAGCTTGAGGTTTAAGGTAAGGACGGAGAGAGATCATTGAAGTTACCATTATGAGCAAAGCAGACTTGACTATTTTTTTTATTATTATTATTAATAAAACCAAAGCAGGATAATGAGAAAGAGAACAAAAAACAACTTTCCCCCACCTCTCCCTCTTCCCAGGCTTAACTTTTTTTCACGTTGTCTCCGCGTCCTTCCCCGCCCCGAGTGGCACAAGGGCAATAGGGAATGGAGTTTGCTGTCAGTTCATCACATGTTGTTTTCCGCCGCTCCTTCCTCCTTGGGGAAGAACTCCTCACATTCCTCCTCTGCTCCAGTGTGGGGTTGTTTTCCACAAGGTGCAGTCTCTCAGGAACGGCTGCCCCAGCAGGCCCTCCATCAAGAAGGGCATCTGCTTGCTCTGGCGTGGGGTCTTCCACAGGCTGCAGGTGGATCTCTGCTCCTCCGTGGGCCTCCATGGGCTGCAGGGGCACAGCCATCCTCACCATGGGCTGCACCACGGGCTGCAGGGGAATTCTGGCCAGGAGCAGCATTACTCCTCCCCCTCCTTCTTCACTGACCTTGGCATCTGCAGCCGTTCCTCTCACAAGAAATTCTTCACGACAGGCTGGCAGACGCCACTCAGGTTCTCTTCACATTTCATCTCCTCTCCACTTCTTACAGCTGGGCCGGGCCAAGTTGGGCCCAGACAGCCGCCCCGCAGGAGGCCAGAGGGTGAGGGCCGCAAGGCCCACAAGGCTCACATCTCCCTCTGTCTGCCCCTGCTTCTGCTTCTTCACTCCTCTGTTTTGTTTTGTTTTTTTTTTTAATTTTCCTGTTCTTAAATAAATTTTCACAGAGGGCGTTATCAGCATCACAAATTGGCTTGGCCCTGGCCAGCAGTGTGTCCGTCCTAGGCCCGGCCAAGTCCACCGGACAAAGGGGAAACTTCTAGCAGCTTCTCAGAGAAGCTGCCACCATAGCCCTCCCCACTCCCCCTTCCCCTACACAAAACTAGGACAGCATTTCAAAGGGTTTTGATATTTACTGGACTCAGATGACTCACAACATTTCAAGTGTCATTGCAATTGTCTGTTACATTATTGATTATTTGTTGTGGTCATTTACCTTTAAGTCAGAATATTTTTCTGGGATATTTTGATTCCACTGAAGTTCCAGGAAAAACAAAGTATGTTTTCCAACCAGTGATTGGTGGCCATGGAGCTTCTATGGTCTCTTGGGACGAGATTCACCTGATTGAATGCAAATTCTTGCTGTGTAGACACCAAAGCTTGAGCAACTTATAGCTTCATATTTTTACTGTCATACAGTTAATGAAAAATATTTATTTCTAGCATGTAATTAATAACATGCTGAAATAGATAGCTCCACTAGCTCTGAAGGGAGCCTAGGAGGACAGATGTATGCTCTGGAAGTCTTAATGACTCTAGTCATAGAGTCTGGTCTAGAAGTAGTTTGCTTCTCCGATTCCCGAGATGATGCATGGCAGACCTAAGGAGAGCTGAGACATACAGTAGTACTGTGGGTCCCAAAATCAAGCTCTCTGCCTCTTTAAAGCCTCTCAGTCTCAAACGCCTGGACAGGCAGCAGGCTACCTGGTGAAGTGGTGAGCCTGAACCTTTGGAAGCCTTCCCTTGCACTGCAGTGGCAGCTCAGCTTCCCAGAATCTCCAGCTCATAGCAGAGCTGAGGAGAAAACTGGATTGTTCTTTCACAGAGAAGTATGATTTCTAAAGAAGAAGTGTTTTATGATGGAATAAGTAGATTCCCCAACCCAATTCCCCAACCTATACCTGCAGTTGTCTCCATTCCATCCATTGTATTGATCAAAAAAATTCCTGTTATCTTAATTTTAGCTCTCATCACTAACATTTATGTTGTTTTAACATGACTGGAGTACAGACATTTCTGTGGAAGAAACCTGAAGCATTTACTAATGTTTAGCTATTTAGGAGATTTTGAGAAATTCAACATTTTAGATTTTTGATGATGTTCCAACACTATGTAAGCTAATCTCCATACTAATTTCCAGTTTACTCTGCTTTAAATGTCTCGGGAGCTTAAGAAAAGTCTTAGAGCTATTTACAGTGTACAAACACTGCCATTAAAATGCTTTGTGACTTTTCAAAGGAGGTAATTCCACTGAGAAATTATTTATTCTGAACAACACATATCCAGTAGTTAGCATGAATTGTCCAAAATATAATTTTAAAGCAGATTATTTTATTTATAATTGTTTGGAAATGTTGACAAGGTTTTGTTTTTGGTTTTGTTTTTTTTTTTTCCCCTTCTGGTTGCATTTATTACTAGATATTAAAGTGCTGGGGAAAGATTTTATAAGCCGTCACTCTGCTACATGGATAGAAGGCTTCTAAAAAGTGATATCTATTTGCACTGACATCCGTTTATTTTATTAACAGTGGCAAGCCTTTTCCCTTGCCTTCACTTCCCCCACTTTAAATTCCTCTATTAAAATCCTTCCATTTGCCTCAACAGTGGGATTAATACTGTTTTACACAAATAAACGCGCTCAATTTAATGTAAAACTCAGGGTGGTAATTGGCCTCTGACATGCTTGTAAATAGCAGTTTCTATCTATCCAGTTGTTAATTGTGTCTTTTCTGGTCGTATTAACTAATTTTGTGTAGCCTGGCAGGGGCATCTACATCCTGGACTAGGATGCAGAAAATCTCATTTTCCTTGCAGCTTTGGACAAAACATCCGTCCTCTTTGTACTTCTGTTTGCTGTCTGTAAAGTGAGGGTGATGCTTATCTCCTGTGTTTAGACACTGCCTGGAAATCTGCTGGCAGCAGGGTCTTTATAGTGTGACTTTGCAAGATGAGGCCAGTGCTCATCCTGCTCCAGGAATGTGCCCCAGATCAGCCCAGTCCCTCCTGCAGTGGAGCCTGACCCACACTCCTCTCCTGAGACCTCTGGGCTTTGCCCACGGAGCCATCCTCACCTTCCCACCATAACATTATATTAATCACAGTCTACAGAATGTTATAATCATCAGGAGAAGTACAAAATCTTGTAGACACCACAGGTTTTTTATCCTAGATAGAATGGAAGTAGCCTGTTTTTGCTTTGAACTTGAATAATAATTTCAGTGAATAACTGTACGGCCTTTAAGATATTTATGTCCAAACATTCAAAACTAATCATATTCTAAAAATTAAAAAAAACAAACAAACAAACAAAAAAAGACAAAGAAGAAATATAGAAGCAACTTGTATAGTTTTGGGCAGAACTTACAAACTAACTTTGTTTTTCTTTACATTAGAGCTGGACGTCTGGAGATTTCGGGAAGCAGCCAAGGAAATTCAATAGAGGACGCTTGTCCTCTCTGAGTGCATGATACTTTCCGAATGGGAAGGGTGTAGATTCTGCTCTTACGAGAGTTTGAATCTGGGAGTAATACTCTGCTTACTCGATGTCTCAGTGTTTCCAAATAGGGCATATATCTATGACGAGGTCTTTAGGTTTTGGGTCCTTTCACATACATCAGAACTACACTGATAGGTGAAACCAGAAGCCACAGAATTGATCCCGTTAGCTCAGGTGGAAAGGATTTGCATGCCTCTCCTTTAGATGGGGGTATTTGGTAGGATAGGGCTATTTTTAAAGGTACTTTTATTTGAAGACATGTTGATTCTAAAATTTAGAACTCAAAGCAACAGAAGAGTATTCACAGACATGTTAGTTTAACAATGTTGTTCTCTGTAGGGAAAAGGGGTAAACCTGGAAACAATCTGGAGTAAGCCTTTTATTTTCAGATAGGCATTTTACAACCAATTTTGAAGCAAGTCTTTTTTTCAAGTTGTCAGTCAATTGAATTTTAAAATTATAAAATTTCCATTTCATCTTTGAAATGGAATATTTACTCTTTGACTGAATTAAGTACTCAGTTTGTCAGGAAACAAACTATTTAAACTGAGTTATTGATGATTTTGTTTGTTTTGGTGTGACCCAGTTTTTTTTCAACTGCCAGTGGTACACCATTGCTCACTTTGGCCTGTTAGAGAAGAATTGAAAAGCTTTTAATCCATTTGATTTTGCTTTTGATTTCAAGGTCTCGTTTTCTTTTATTTTTGGTAAACTACAAAAAAAAATTTGTTGATTTTGGTCCTAAAAACAAAGGCCAGCCGTCCTACTTCCAGGCAGTTGCTTGTGTTATGGAGACTCAGATCCAAGTCCTTTTTCAGTTGCAAACATCCTGGGTGACACCATGGTTCCTTTATTCACATCACCCAAATTCACTGTCTTAGCATTGGGTGCCCTGAGTAGTTTCCAAGCACGAGTCGGGGCACTCAAATTAGAAATCTAAAGTTGTATGTTGTAAATAGTTTCTGAGCCATGTGTATCAGTCCTGGTGAGTGGCCAGTACTTATCTACTTACTGTTGCAACAAGGAAACACCTGCTGAAAAACCTCTCTCTTGCTTTGACAATACAGTGGCAAGGGCTGCGTGGTTACCTTAGGTAGGGAATGGCCCAGCATCTTCAGGCCTTGTACTGAAAGCAAAGTCATTGCTCAGCTGCTTTCCGATGTCTTGCACTTCCTTTTTATGTTCCCTAGAAACAGCTGAAATTACACTGATTATAAAGTGGAAGATTTCCGGTTTATCCACAAAATTTGCACTGAAAAAGATGGTGAGTGAGTTTTGCGGCAGCACATCACTGACAGTGCATTCGTTGGGGTATTGGGAGCTTTTACCTTCTCTTTCCCCTTTCCTCCTCTTCCTTCTCTGGTAAACCCACACTTTGCACAGAGGTAAAAATAATTTCTTGGAAAAATCAAATGTCACTTACTTGATGAGGCCACTGACACAGATTTTAGTGAATAACCTAACAAAGCATAATCAAGGCCCATACATATCCCTCCTCTCTGTCTGTAGAAAAGGGAGTTTGGCTGGTGTGTCAAATCTAAACAAGAGTGACACTGGAGATTTTTTGCTGCATTTGAGTGTAGAAATAGATTACTACATCAAAGGCCTCTAAAAAATAAACAAGAACTTCTTCTGTAATGTGAGCTTTGTTGAAAAGGAAGTAGATTAATTTTGGACAGCTTTCTGAATTAGTAATATTGTTTCTGGTTTTGGAGGTTTTTTTTTTTTTTTTTTTTCTGTGATATATTGTTTGTGCAGTGTATGTAAATATGCACTGAAGATGTGCTGTGATACTAAACCGTGCAGCTTTTCACCCACAGTATTACACGTGAGGCGCTGGCAGCACCTCTGGTTACAGTATAGAGGAACAGACAGCCCAAGTAACAGCACGTGAGGGTTAGAAATTGAAAAGTGGACAGGCAGCAATTATTAATTTTTTTTTTTACACTGTGCTGAATCAACACAAGGATTTGAAATTAGTGTGGTGCCAGCCTACCGACCAGCCTGCAGCCGAGAGGCACCTGCCAGCCCAAGGCCTACACCGCATGGCTGGCCCTGAGTTGCCAGCCTTGCCCCGGACTTGGAAAGCTCAGGCCCCAGGTTGTGGCACTAAAGAAAGCTGAGGGAAACGTTCGCTCGAAGGCTGTCGTTAGGGCATTATTACAGAGGAAAATTTGCACCACATGTTGGAGCTGCTCAGCAATATGGGCTAATAGCAGTGCTATCGCTGTCACTGTCACTGCAGCATCACCAGGCGCGGGCAAAAGTTGCTGTGGAAATCCCAGGGACAAATTTCCTGCTTTTCATCTCTAATCTTTCAGCTTCAAATAACATTTGAGTGGCTGGTATAATAAATGTTCAGGAAATGGAAGAGATTTAAAGAGAGTTTAATATTAATACTCAGAAAATACTGTAATTTGTTCTTTAGGAGCATACCTGTTGGCTCTTCTGAATGCTGACTTCACTGGGGCTAACAAGATACCGCAGCAGTACAAGCAAACGGATCTGGAGAACTAAATTACTCTTTATTTCTGTTTAAAACATGCTAGTTGAATGTTTGTGTTCTGTAAAGTAGTTTTCAGGACAACCTTCAAATTAAAGGGTGGAGTGGAAACTCTGGGGTGAGAAAAGTCAGCAGCTGATAGTTGAGGGTTCTAAGCAAACCAGTTTAAATTTAGTTGTGCCCATATGGCTCCATTTTTATAGTATAGGTGGGTCTCATAACACAATATAAAAGTGAGTGAGCGGTTGACTGGGTCAGACCATAAGTCTAGTCCAAACAGAACAGTCTGACAGGGGCTGGAATCGAGTCCTAGGGAAGACAGGCTCGTCCAAAGGATTGAGAGCATTAATGTCTCCAGGGCATGAACAGATCTGAAGAGCACATGATAGATAAGTGAGCTGTCTTGGGTGTAATTCATTCAGTGTATTTTTGACCTGTCCTTCACAATGAGGGAAATAGCATCTAGAGTTGCCTGTTTCTCCTCACTCCTTCTGGAAGGAGTTTCAGATCACTAGCTGAAGGGCAGATGTCCAGAGCTGGCCAAAAGAATGTCTCTTATTATGTCATTGGAAGACACCAACCACAGATCTGGAATTTGCCTCATTTAGTATCTTCACACACACGTAACTGGGCACCTGTAATAACTTAAAGAGATTATGCCAGACTTGAGAAAGAATGATGCTGGTGTAACTGGTTTTGGCCAAGGAGACAGTGAAGGGAGGAGACATCATCATGGAAGTGTTGTGGCTCAGCAGACTAGAGGGGTATGTTTTGGCCTGGGTTTTTTGCCAGTTTTATATGACACATCTTGGGCGAAAATACACATTCGGAACTGCTATGGATCTTCAGTCTGACTCACTACTCTGCAAAATGCATGTGATGGCTGATGAAGTTGCTGGTGGCTTTGGCTCAATGTGCTGATAGACTTCTTTGTGTACAACCAGGAATTATAGACTGTTATGTCCCGGTAGCTATGAGGTGAAGTTTGTATCTTCTGTTAAGTGCATAGTTAGCCTAAAGAGAATCTGAGTATTCCTATAAATTTATGAAGGAGGAGATATGCGACTAATGGCATATTTGTTTCATTTGTTTAAGCTTACAGATGTGTTTTGTTGTTAAGATGTGATTGGCCAGCAGGGAGGAAGACTATCTTCTTATGTCCTCTTGACTGCTCAGCATAATTGGAGATGCATAGCTGGGAAACGATGCTGGATTAAGAATATAGCAGGCAGGGAGTGAAAGATAAAATGTGAGAGAAGGGGCAAGGAGATCCTGTCCCCTGAACAGGTTAAAAAAACTAGAGGTAGTAGATGCACAGCCAGTTCTCCATTGTAAGAAAGCTGGACTGGAGGCAAAGCAGGATGAAAAAACAGGTCATGAAGACATAACAAAAATGCGCTAGATAGGATGGGAGATTTCTTATAAAACTCTTACTTATTTTTTATTTCACTTTCAGGTTATATATTTAAAAGCCTTTTTTCCTGGTTTGTGTTCTAATAAAATTTAGATTTGGAGATTGAAAGCTCTTTCAGTGTTTTTGATGTATTTTTGGGCAGATCTCCATCAAAGCATGAACCAGCTTTGAGCTCCTCCAAAACCTAGCAGATATTTGCCATCTTGTGAGACTTATATAGAGTATTTCGGGGTTTTTGTAGGTGAACAAAAACTTTTTTTGTAGGTTTAGTTCATGGTGCCAGTGAGAGGCTGGGATAGTCTCTGCTGACTGTATCTCCACCATATCATCAAAAGCCTCAGAGTTGGCAGATTTACTCTTCATTAGTGAATGATCAAGTTGACCTGAACTGTTCCTGCTCATTTTCTCATAGAAGCTCTCATAGATGCTCATAGAGTATAGTTCTGCTTAGTTTCTGGTTAGTAGCTAAATATCTGGACTAAATAGCCTTTCCCAGCTATTTTTTTTTTTTACACCTCTAGGAGCATTAGACAGCATAAAAAAAAAAGGAGTCTGCCACTTATAGTAACTCTTCTTCTTGCTAGATTCAGTCTCAAAGCAAGAGCAATTCCAAAGAAGCAAGGCTGTTTGTACTGACGTCCCTCAAAAAGGATTTGTTGAGTGACTACCCATCACAGTTTTCTGTGATCAGCATAGTCAGTGTCAAAATCTACTGATTTTCGTAAAGCCCAGCTCCTGGGGTCATGTAACGTTGTAAGAGTTTGTTTTATTCTTTTGTGTTCCAAGTTTTCTTGGATAGCAGGGATGGGGAGAAGACAAAAAAGCCTTGAAGTTGTGGCCGAAGTTAACCTCGATCTCAAAAAAATAAGCAGGGAGCACCTCCAGTAAAGAGACACAGCTTTGTTGTACCATTGATAGAAGAAGTGAGTCTGTAATTCTGAATTAGAAAAGGTACAGATTGTTTTCTTCAAGTACAGGGGATTATTTCCTTGTGACACTCACTGAAGATCAGTTTTCCAAGCTGCTTCTCTTAAGATTTCTGAATTGTGTTTAATTCCACAGATTATGAGGCCTTGCAGTCTGGAGGCTGAACAGGACTCTTGTCTTTCTCACAGGGAGGATTTTGGGAAAATGTAATCTCAGAAAACCAAAGCAGCCATGCATTGCTTCTCTTTCTGTCTCTCCATCTCACTGCATTCTCACAAATGAAGTATACGAGCACTTGTGTATAATAAAGTATAGGAAAATGTCTGCTATTTCTTCAGGAGGTCTCTGGTTAAGTAACATTCCAGAGTAACACTTGGTTACACTGCAAAAATGAAAGAACGACTGAAATATTTGGTATAACTTGCTATTTTCTGGTTCGAGTAGTTCTTAATAATCTGCTTCCTATAGCTCATGACATTTCTCAGGTGTATCATTTGCTAAAAAAAGAAAAGACCAATGGGTTATACTTTTTTGGTGATATTGCCTTGCTTCAACTTCTGTTGCTGTTCGAGATTTTGGATAGTAAGCTGAAAGTAGCAACCCTTTGTTAAAGAGCAATGGAATGCTATTAAAAATGTTAAATAATTATCAATGGTACTGTATGTATAAATGACATTAAAAATTCTTTTGTAGAGCTTCCATATGAATTAAATGCCAGTGCATTTATGCTTTCCTACACAAATACATATTTTTCTAAATAGTAAGATATTTTATTCATATTAATGGTGCAAACTTCAGCTTGTCTGATGGACCTTCTGTAATCTTGCTTTATACAGAAACAATAAAGATTGTTCCTAACCAATGAGAAATATGGAAATACATTTATTTCCCTTTCACAATGGGATTATCCATTTCTCAATCAGTTTTCATTTCATCGTGGCCACATATCTTTGGAGTCCTATATGTGCAGTAATATTACTTGTTCATGAAGAGGACTGAAATGTAATTTGTGTTTTACAGATCTCATTTTTCTGGGATTTTATGTCTTTGTAAACAAATCTGTTCAGATAGTTTTGGTGAGTGACATGGTTTGACAGTGACGATTTATGTTAAAGCATGAGGATTATATAATAATATATAAAATTACATAATGTTCACTGAAGGAAAATTTTTACTTTCCCACTTTTTTGAAGGTTGGAAGTCAGTTTACTGATCCATATTTTTCATAGTAAATGCTTTCTGTCAGATATAACAAAAACAAGCAATCTCTGTGTTTTGTACATCATTGAACACTAAATTAAAATGTAATTAGTTTATCACTTGGTACTTCTTTATTTCCTTTTGAGTATTTTTTTTTTGCCTTTGGTTACAACTTAATGCTTTTATTGTTTCATTAATCAGGAGTTTACGTATGTGCACCAAGTTGTTAGCACTGATGAAAAATAACAAGTCATGTTTCTGTTGGCCTTCTGATTTATATGTTTAAACCTGCACATAGTCACTTACATCCAGATAGTGTGAAAATGACAATTTGTGATTTTTTTTTTTTTTGTACTTTTGTACAATGTAGTAATGTATCTGTTTATGGTGGTGGCAGTAAAAATCAAGACTGCTATATTAGGAAATATTTGGAATCTGCCACATCTGAAACCAGGAAAACCTTATGTTGTACAGCTATCAAAGAAAACGGAGTGAACAAGTCTCGTGAGGAGCAGCTGAGGGAACTGAGGTGGTTTAGCCTGGAGAAAAGGAGGCTGAGGGGTGATCTTATCACTCTCTACAACTACCTGAAAGGAGGTTTTAGTGAGGCGGGTGTCGATCTCATCTCGCAAATAATGTGATAGGACAAGAGGAAACAGCCTCAAGTTGCATCACAGGAGGTTTAGATTGGATATTAGGAAAAATTTCTTAACTGAAAGGGTTGTCAAGCATTGGAACAGGCTGCCCAGGGAGGCAGTGGAGTCGCCATCCCTGGAGGTTTTTAAAAGATATTTAAAAGATGTGTCACGTAGGGACATGGTTTAGTGGTGGACTTGTCAGTGTTAGGTTTACGGATGGACTCAATGATCTTAAAGGTCTTTTCCAACTTAAATGGTTCTATGATTTTATGACTCTATAAACTGGGTAAAATCACCTTTGTCTCAGTTCATTGGCAGTGCAATTCATCTGTTTGCCTTCACTTTTGAGGCTAGTCAGTAGATGAAAATGTAAAATTTATTGGAAGTAGTGCAAATGGCTCTTTCAATATTTTGTGCCATTGGCAAGGAAGTAAAAGTAAATATAATACACTATGTTCTTGAGGTGCATATTTCAGAAGTGATGCTGTTGCATATCTAAGCAGAGGGAATATATGACTTTATTTTGTGGACTTTTCTATATTCTGGCAAGAATTAAATTAATAACAAGCTAAGGACCCCTGCCACTCGGTATTATGGAAACTTCCTGTATGCAACAATAGAAAATGGAGTGTGTTTTAGGATTCAATACTTAGCATTGCAAATTGTTCTGCTATCCTCTCTCCATTGAGCATTATCATGATAGTTTCAAATACTTTTAAAATAGATTGTTTAGATGCTTTCCAAATCTAATTCTAAGTCAGTTTGTGAAAGAAACAGAAGCTGACTTCAAATATTTCATTGCTTTATGCTGCAGCCTGCAAGGAGACAAATAGTCAGGACTGTAAAAATAGAGACAATGTTTAAATATTTGGTTCTAAAAATATGAATTAT
This sequence comes from Tetrax tetrax, assembly GCA_009806455.1. Taxonomy (NCBI): domain Eukaryota; kingdom Metazoa; phylum Chordata; class Aves; order Otidiformes; family Otididae; genus Tetrax; species Tetrax tetrax. Next base: position 40,708 of record WHYT01017495.1, read on the forward strand.
CTAGAAAAGGGAAAATCAAATTAATTATTTGGTAGGTTAAGTGTTATATGAAATATATTCAGTTACATTTGGAACAGTCATCTATGCCCATCCTGTTGTGCTTTCAGTGTTCAGTGACATCTTCAGAGAAATCTCATTCTTAAAATCCATTTATTTACGAATTCAAAGTGAGATTTTATATATAAGTTAAATGGTAATAGAATCAGTCACATTGTGGTGCCTTGGTATTTTTTAAATGTGACTAAAATAAAATTTGGTCTTTCACAGGGGCTTATTATGGGAAGCTAACCAAGTGAAGATTACTGTAAAGATGAGGACACAGAAACTACTCAACTCTGGGATCTATTGCTTAATGTTTTTATTTTAAAGAGAAATATTAAGCAATATTTTGTATGATATTAGTGTTTTACTCTCAGAATTCAGAAGCAAGAAAATACTAGGTAGAACTAAGATGTTCAGGTATAGGAAGGAGTCCTAAACAAAATACTACAAAATGTTTTTACCTAAGTCAAGAAGATTCAGTAAGACAGGATATTTTTTAGGTCTACGTAAAATGAAAAGAAGAAACAAAAATTGTAATAGCAAGACTGCTGTAACATGGAACTTTAGACAATGGAGTTTTTAGCATTTCACAGTAAACTTTGAGAAAATTAATATAGTTGCAAAGACTATTTTTTCTGTAAGTGGAAGATGATGCTTTTGTGTCAGTGGAAGGTAATTGCTAAATAGCTAAATGTATTAAACTGTGACAGGTGCTATCTAAGTAAGCCTGGAAGTAGAGGCCAGCTTCCTCTCAGTATTCCAGTGTATAACATACAGTATTTTAGATATTGAGAAATTAGGGATCATGTAATTTTAGCATGTTAGATGGAACGTGGGTCAACGGTGGAAGGCAGTATTTAGGGAGAAATCTCCCAGCAAATCCCTGTGTTGCAAGATTAGAAACACTGGAGATGTACAATATAGTCGAGTAGGAACAGAAATGCAAATTATTAAATTAAGTTGCTAAATTTAAACTATCATACCCATGTAAAATTGTGATTTTGGAACAATATGTTTTCTTAACAACCTGAACCTCATCCCTTTCCAACAAATACCCTCCAAAAATAATATGGCTGGTAAGGAAGACTGTTAACAATTATTCTGTATACAAGTCTGTTAAATATAGTCATCTGGTAAACCTAAACAGATATAAATTATCCCACCTAGAAACCAAGTTGCTCCAATTCTACTGATGATCAAATTTGTTTAAATAAAACCACATAGCAAGAAGAAAATCTCGTGTAGTTTGAAATGTATTGTAAAACATAGAGACAAAATATCAGTGCACACAAATGGAAGGAAGACCATTTTGCAGTTAACATAAAAACATCTGCAATACAAAGGCAAGGACGCCAGCACAAAGTGTGCGATGCTATGCTTTCAAGAAAAGCGACCATTTTGCAGAACTCCGACCTGCTTTCATAGTTTACTAAGAAATTTCATAAACGCTGTGGAAGTGCCAATGACAATGACAACACGGGAATGTGGGAGGACTCTGTCTCTCTTAAATGTGCTTTTAAAGAGAGGTTCTGCGGGAGACGAGCTTGTGATGTGAGGCATGAACCGACAAAAAGTAGAGTTAAAAATAAACACTGAAGTTGAGTGCCCTGTAATCATTGTGAGGACAGAAAAATAAGTGAGCACAGAGAAATAGGCTCACAAAGCCACCGCATTTCAGAATAAGTACTATTATTACTTATGGGAACAAGGAATAATGGAAGCTATTGCTTCTCTGAGTTCACATTATATCCTTTTCCTCTCTGTCCTGAATAGAGCAAAACTTTCTCTTAAAAAGATTTTTCTTTCAAGTTTTTATTTAAATTTTAGTTTTTTGGTGTGTCTTATGAGACATTGAAAATATTATTATTAAAATTAGAGAGCACTAGCATATAAATGTCCATATTTTATCACTTCCTATTATCAATGAGAGAAAGTAAAAACAACACAATCAGAAACTTCGAAACAATGAGAGGTGACAGGACAGTCAAAATACTAAAGAAGTTAGGAGTGTATAAAGGTTTTGAATGCAAGAGCAGTATCATAAGAACAACTGAAGAGTTTAATAATGAAGGAACATGGTGGTTTTAGGAGCCTGTTTAGGATTTTATCACCTTTAAATGAAGTACAAAATTCTGCATTTCGAATTCCCTGTTGGCTATGTACTTGCTTTAGGAAGCTTGCTTTTGTGGTTGTGTAGCACACACATCAGAGGATCCTGCACTTTTATGTGCTGGGAGGATGATGCAAAGCTTGCCAAGAAGGCAGCAAAAGGAGTGTAATGCGATCATCTGTACTGACTGTACCTCTTACAGTACTGTTGCAACTCAACACAAACAGAATGCTTAACAAGACCACAGCTTTTGGAAAGTAGGAAAAGCATTACAGCAGGAACGGAAATATTTGAGAATCCAAAAAGGAAACATCATTTTACGTGGCATTTGGTCCCTTCTTCTGGAGCTGAATTGCCTGGTAGAAAATGTTTCTAAAATACTGAGTAGTACTGATATATGTTTTAAAGTTTTGAATAGTATCCAGACATTGATCTGAAACATCAATGGGTTTCTGCGCAGAAGTCAGTGAAGGGCTGCAAGCTGCCTCGAGATGTGGTCTAGTGGATGGGCTCTAATCCCACCCATGGTGAGCAGTTAATTATTATACAAAGTGGAGTGGCTTCAGCAAGAAAGACTGCAAGAATCTCAGTCCAAAACTCCACACAGTGCTATTGCCTGGGTGTTATTGTGTGAGAAGTCAGGAAAAGTGATCTTTTACATGTCCTAGGCTTTGTGAACTAACTGGGAGATGGGTCTGCAGGGGAGGCACTCTGTTTTGGGTGGGTGCTTTGCTTCCCAGCTTTGCGAGAAATCAGAGGTTGCAGCTTTTGAGGAGTTTTTTAATCCCAATAAAGATTATAAATATTTTTTGGTATTTCAAATAAAGTGTAACAGATGAGGGAGAAGATTCCTAAAAAATGCTGGTTATAAGATCAGCAAGCAAGAAATTACAGTCAAGTCGTGGTGACTATTAGAGCACTAGAAATCTTAATAAAAAGATGACTGATTTATTCTGGACCAGCATGAGTGGTATTTTTAGGCCTGAAATATCCAAAAGTGAAAACTGCAGGAGGGAAATGCAAAGAATAAAGGGCAAGTAAAACATGAGGGACCTGGAGCTACCAGTTGTTGACATGAGTTTGATTCTATGCTGTCTGATCCTCTAAATATTGGCTTTCATTTGACTTGCTGAGCAACTCATTTTGTGACAGACTGGTAATTGACAGGGTAGTGCAGTTTATTCTCCGGAAGAATGTGAGTTGATACAAGACTAACCCACCATTAAGCATTTGCTTGCTATCTCAAAGAGTACCTTTACTCAAAAGAGGGAATAAGTAAATAATGACAGGTGAAAAAAGCCCTTCTGTGGTAAAAACTAAAAATTAAAACTCCAGTGGATGCTAGAGGATTCATTTTTCATGGTGTGAAAAGACAATGGACCTGTTCACCACTGTTCATTTAGCATTGTAAATTCACCTACGTCTGAACAGAAAGGTAAAAGCCTTAACACCCATATTGAATGAGTTTGTCCCCTTGTTTATTTTAAACCTGTAAAATTTCTCAAGAGATCTGTCCTGGCAGCCTGTGGGGGTGGGGAGGAGAGCTAAAATCATTCTGTTTGTGAACAGAAAATGTTCTTAACTCAAAACATAAAGTGTCATAATTGTTCTAAAGCAAGAGCTGCACTCAGCCTATCGTGAGTAAATGCCAAAGCTGATTTTGTAGCCGCTATTCAAGGGAGAAGAGACGACATCTTAATTAAATTCTGTCTTTGCTGAGGACATCAGAAAAGCTACTGACAGAGTGTGCATGCTAACTGCAATCACACGTCCTGCCGTTGCCACTGACAAGGAAAAAAAAAGCAATAAAAGCAGGCTGCAAGTGGCTGCCATCAACGCAGGTCACTGTGGAGGAGAGGCTTGAAAAGCTGTTGCTGTGCCCATTCAGTACAACGTCTTTGAATTTTTAGTGACAATCTCTAATAACTACAAGTCAAAAAAGTTCTTTCCATGTTGAGACATTGCAGACTTGTTGCACCAAAATGTTCAATATCAGAAGTCAAAGCACAAAATAAGATCAATAAAAATCATTAGGAGATGTTGAGCTGTCCTTTGATTTTCATCCATGGTGAAGTTTGCTGGTTCAATTCCCACCCCCCTCCTCACCCCCCATGAAGTCAAGGTGTTTAAAATAAAATAGAAATGGTATTTTTCACATAATCACCTGGCTGTGGTGGCTAGGACTTTAAGAGAACTAGTAGCAAAAAATCTGTAATAAAATAATGAGAGCTGGGAACTGTTTGGTGAGATTGTCTACTCTCATTCTGTTGGTTTGTGTTTTATTATTTTGCTGTATTCTCTTGCCATTCCCTTCCTCTTTCATGTGAGAAGAAAAAGGCGTGCATGGGTTGTAAAGGATAAGGGTAATTGCTGGCTTGTCTACCTGTATCACTGGCGTGGGAGTTAAAAAAATTAAGTATCCAGCGCACCTGTGGGCAGGCAGTATCAATCTTCTGCTGGTGTTTCTCGGTCTTGCACTTGTTCTGGTCACTCCTGCTTTCTAGTAGGCAGGGTTTTTTTTTTTTTAAAAAAAAAAAAGTGTGATCTAGTAGGATTTGAGAAACTAATTTGCAATGAATCTGAAGCTAAAACTGTTCCTGTAATATTATTGACAATGGGTAGATAAAATGCTGAAGAAATACAGGGACTATCAGATTTCTCTTCTCTGCTTGCTGCCCAGGTGTCTCAAAAAGGACCTGAAAGAGTCATTTATCTTTCTGCAAGAAGAGACAAATTCCTTGTCTGACAGGATTGTCTGCTTCATCTTGGAGATATTTACCTTGAGGCTGTATGGAGTAGTCTTTCTTACTATTCCTTATTATGACTTGCATGGAGATTAATCTGTCATTTCGTAAAACTCCATTGCTAAAACTGGGTTGCTTTTTGGCTAGGATCAAAGAAATACCATATCTTGTTGTCCAGTTTCCTCAGTTTTTTGAGCACTGTTCAGCTAAAACATTTAGGTTTTATTTACTTTGATTTGTAGATCCAAAGTGCTGTGATAAATAGTAACTAAATATTACAGGCAAAAACTAGTAAAACATGCATAATTAAATTACTTAATTGTAATTGAGTACAGGAATAAAAGTTTAATCTTGCTAAGGACAAGTATATTGTTCAGGTAGAAAAGGAAGTTCTTAGGAGAGTGAGTAAAAAAGTTTCTAACAATCCACAGGAAAAAAAGAAAAAAAAAGTTGCAGTTGCTACATTTCAGGGGGGGGGGGAAAAGACACTTTTTTTTTTTGCTATTTATTAGTCTACAGAGATCTGCTTTGCAGAATGAAAATATTTAGTATCACATTATTAGTAGCAAATTCCGGTTTTCAATGAAACATTCAAGTGAAAGAGCCGTGTTTGGGGATAGTTTTGCTCAGTTCTCTGACAAATGGAAACATTAGAACTATATACAAGTGAGATACATGTATGACTAGGATCCTCTGGTTTCATGCTTTAGTAATTGTTTTGCTGGTTTGGACTTGAGTGAACAAATAAATGGGAGACTCCTACTCTTTGTCTCAGCACACATCGCCAGATATGCTAGCTGAAGTGCATAGCTATCCACCAAATTATTTTCATTCAGATACAATTTTGGGTAGCTGGTAAAGCAGAGTTAACTTTAATAATTTAAACTTTAATAACTTTAAATAATGCTTTTAGTGAAAACATAGACAAATGAGTGTGCAATTTCTTGTTAGAAACTAGATTTTGTTTGCAAATTTGGAAAAATTAATAGAATAAGTACAAAGAATAACTTTGAAAATCACTTCTAAATTTCACGTTTTTCCCTTGAAGCAATAGGTGTAAATAGCTGGTGACAGTGAGTTGACTGTACTTTGCCTTCCTATGAGATACTTCTTTGAGGTAGAAGCGATGATAAAGAATCATTTATTTGTGATTCTTTGGGTGTAGAAACTGTTTCTTAAAATACTGATGTTTTTCCTGTAAATACTTTTTAAAGCTCTAGTTTTAATAACTCTGTTTTAATATTTTTCTTTAGCCTTTAAGGTGCTGTTTTAATATGTGTAAAGCAAGTATGTTTAAAATCATTAGTTTGGAAGTGTAAACTGAAAGCATGCATTGATAGGAATAGTGCCTGTGCAAGAGGAACTCACTTTTCATTTTTAAATTATGAAAATGTTTTGGAATTGCCTAATGAAATTGATTGAGACAGTACATTCAAAGAAAATAGTTTATTCTGTTTATGAATTTTAAAAATATTTATTTCTGAATATTCTGATATAAATACAAATAATCTTTTGTTAATGTAAAAATTCATTGAAAACAAAATTTGCAGTTAAAAGAAAAAAGTTGTAATGTGCTTACATGTTGATCATCAAATGTTTATATTATTTCCATGCTTCAAAAGTCTTACAGTGTTAATATTTAGTAACAGTTTCTATGATATTTACAGTTTATTTTTAATTTTTAATTTTTTTTAATTTTTAATTTAGATGGTTTTATTGTTTAGTATGACTTTTAAATTCAGATATTCAAGAAAAAAATACCATTTTCATAATCATTTCGTGGAACTGAGCCTCTATAGAAAACTTCAGAGCATTCCACTCACAGAGGCAGTTTTGTTTATTAGTGTTTTTTCTCACCTTCACTTAGGGTACTGTACCTAACCCAGCATGATTGATTGTGAGAGCACTTATGCACAAATTCAAGGAGGATTTTATATTCTGGCCACAGGTTTGCACAGAAACAATTTCTGTCTTAGAAGTTCACCTGTTCTAAAATTACATTATCTGTCTCAAAGTCTTTATGATTTTAGTTAATTATTGCTAAGCTAAGCATGATATGATATAGATGCTTTTAGTGCCATGTCCCCACGCGTTTATGCACTGACTGCCTGGAGTTGAGCCTAATAGTTTATGTTTGATATTATTAATACCAATATCACATAGAGTTAGTGCTGTAGACTTTTTTAAGATGCGATGTCCCCTTCCTTGGCACTGGACCAATTCTGCAGCAGCTTAATTTGTAATTTGGTAAGGCACCATCCTTGAGATGAACCATAAAGTTCTGGCTTGGCAGCCCCTACCCAGTTCTAACCAATTGTCATAAATGCGGAGTATTAAACAGGGTAGCTGAACTGTTCTGCTACAAGAATTTCCCTTTTACTTTTAGTTTACTAAGGTTTTTTCCTCTGGTGAAGGAGGATTATGTCTTGCCCCTACTGTGGGTGTTATTCCCTGGGTGGCGGGAGAGGGCAGGTGAATTGTATCAGTTTCTAGATTGGTAAAATATTTTGGGAACTCTTCAGATGGGACTGTTACAAAATATTACACCAGATATAAGTTTGTCACTTTTGGTACAGACTGAAAAGAGACAGATCTTTTTGTGCAAGTGTCCTTAAAACTTATGTGAAGTATATTAAGTAACTAACATGTATTAAATGAGTAGGATTTTTAAATGTTCTCTTGGTTTCTGTAAGGTTCTATATTTGTTGTTGACATCTAAAATTTTTTGCAGGGCTTAATGTAGCTTAAGTCTTTTGACTATGGATGTTTGGGGTATTCTTTTTTTCCTGTGTTTTACCTCTGTTAATTATAATGAAGGACATTGGAGGCAGAGAACAGGACATGCAACTGGCCTAATAATACTCTGCGGCAAGATTTTTCTCTATCTCCATCAGGACCCATCCTGTTGTAGTACTTACTTTTAAGACGGCAATGCTGCTTCACCAAACTTCCTCCTACAGTGAGAGAAGTAGGGATAACTCTTGGAAAAAGTTTGGAGGCTAGTGACAAAATATGTTTGTCTTTCAGATCCCCAGCTCAAGGGTATAGTGACCAGGTTATATTGCAGGCAAGGCTACTACTTGCAAATGCACCCCGATGGAAGTCTCGATGGAACCAAGGATGACAGCAGTAATTCTAGTAAGTGATTGCCCCAGGGGAATGTCTTAATCACACACGCAGATTGCATCGCTCGAGTGTGTATGCGCAGACACGCTGTTAATGCCTTTGGAGGGTCTCTGAATGTGTTTTGTTGAAAGGAGGAGGGTTCTGTCCGTTTGAAGCCTGATTACTGCCAGCACGTCTCATGCTGGACATTGGCCTAAACGTATTCCCTCTGAAGGGGAAGGCGTAAGTGCCAATGAACCTCAGGGGTGAGATATAAAGGCCAATGGTTGTCTTCTGGTAATTTTATAAAAATGGTTAAATTATATTAATTTTTAAAATAAAAGCTATATATTTAACATAAATTTGTTATCTTCAAATAAATAACAAAAAAAAAAAAGGAAACAAAAGTTCATTGAAAAATCTGATCATGTAAGCCCTGATTCAGCAAAACAAGTGTTTGTCTAACTATCAGAGTTCTGCTTAAAGGACATGCTGAATTGGGGCTAAAGATCCTACAGTCCCTATACCAGCAAGAATTTCAATGGTTTCAAGAGAATTTCTGCCAGTGTAGGGACTGTGACAGTGGCAGTTTTCAAAAATATTCCAAACAAAAGTGGTCTTGAAAGGCTGTCTGGGTCACTGCTTTGGTACTCCTTTCCTATGGTATTGCCACATATTTTCATACAATGAGCGTGTATCATTTGATAACTTCAGCTGCAAATGATAGTTAAGCAAACTATTCTTACTCTAGAAACAGCTGATTTTTAATTTTCCATTTAGCAAAAAAACATTTGTATTTTGTTTAGTTTAATGATAATGGGATATTTAAGTACCATATTTCTATGTGATCTTGAGGTCTGTTTTAAATATTTTTAGTACAAAAGATTTATCTGCTTATTATGTACATATATAAACAAGCCTTTAGATTCCTCAAAAATACTGGAATTAGGCTATAGAAATTAAGGGATTTGAGGTTTCTGCTTTTCCTTGGTTAGGTCCCTGTTTTATCTGTTAATGCATGGCTGTCATTTTTAATACATTTCATCAACAGATAGCATGATAATCTTTTGTTCTATTTTTTTTTTATTTAGAATTGAGAAAAATAATTGGTTAATCTATTTTGATGTGTATTTTTCTCCCTGCTTGTTTACCCAGTCAATTCCTTATTTTTTTTCCCTTATTGTGTCCATCTTCATGCCCACTTCTCTACTGGATTAGATACTAAGACCTTGTAGAGACAAGATAATTTTTGCTTTTTATTGAAGCTTTGCCTATATGAGGTCCAAGAAATGTATCTTAGAGTGCAAGTGCATATCTCTCCATCTCCTCTCTCTGCCCATCTCTCTCTTATTTTCAGCTTCAGTGAGGAGGTGCGTATGACTGCAACAATTTTGGAATGATTTAATGTTCTTTCAGTTTTTTAAATATTAGAATTCTATGGATTTTGAATCTTTGCTAAGCTACGCCACAGTGCCTTACTTTCCTCTTCTCGCTGTTGTCAGCTTTACAAATTTTCTTTTCTTTTTGCTTACGATGTCATTTTCTCTTTCTTTCCCCTCTTTCCTGCCTTTCTGGATTGCCATCTGTCTGCCCATCTTTCTTATTCTTCTCCGTTGTTCCAAAATGTAGAATGAATATTCTATATCATAAATATTCTGAAATGTAGAACTTCTCAAACACAATCAAATACCAGATAGAAGTATTGCAGATTTTGAATAAGTACTGTTAGATAATATTGTACTTTACTTCAACATGACTTTTAGACTAAAACAAGTTTTTTCCATGAAAGAAATCTTTTTACTGTCTTTAACTGGTGTGATTCACTATTAGTTTCTTCACTACTCCAATTTTACAATATTGTTTAGTAAAGATAGATTATACCATAGGGATGTAAAATGAATGTTTGCCAGGAAAACGTACAATCTCCACCTTAAAATTTGCTAGTACATATCTATCAAGACTATATTGAGAGTTAAAAAGATTCATCTACGTGTCTCTTTCTTTTGTGCTGTCAGCATTTCTCCTCAGTTCTTTTCCCTTTCCACCCTGTTTCTTTCCATTTTCTGATGAACTTTGTATTTCCTATTGCTTTTCTTTATTTCGGCGTATTTTGTTTTTCCTTTTCTCTTAAAAAAAAAATTGATAGAATTCCTAGTTTTGATCTTTTATTTTGTGAGCTCCTTATCAGGATAATTTGTGTCTGAGGCTTACCAGTAAAGAAGTTTTGGCAGCTGCCAGACAAGGAGGCATGGCCCCATCCTGCCAGGCTGTGCTTGGGAGGGGGAAAATCCTGCTTCTGACCATGGAGCTTGCAGGCTGCCTATTTAATGTGCCCTGTGGGCAAAGGGACAGACATATATTGACTGTCAAAGCCAGATGGTACGCTTACCTTGATAGAAAATGACTTCCGTTTGAAGTGTATTTCATAAAAACAGAGGAAATAGAGACTGCCAAAGGGTGTACATCTCTGTCAGCCTTCCACCCATCTTTTACGCTATTCACTATCGCTGCAGGCTGTGAAAGTGTCCTCCTCACCATGGACCATCTGAGTAGCTAGGTGTCTTGGAGAATCCAGAGTGAGTAGCGAGGGACAGAGAAGTCTTTTTTTTTTTTTTTTCTTCAAAAAGGAAACTGTTTGAAGTTTAGTCATGCTGGCACTTCTTGTGCTGTTGCAATTTATTCTATATCAATGTGTTAGAGGATTGCTTAAAGGTAAAATTTCCTCAAGTGCATATATAATTTTGTACTTATTTTATATGTATGTCAGTAAACATAAGTTACACACTATGGGAGTCACAATGTTATTGAGAAGTTCCACAGAGTAAGATTAAGAGATGATTCTGTTCACATCCATTTTTTGTTTGTCTTTAAAGCTTCTTGGTAGTCTCTTCAATGTGGCATTTTGCTTCTATCTGAAGTCAAGATGAGTTTTACCAGTGGTTTCAGTCAGCTTCTATAGTGTAAGCCATTGTCCTGACTTGCCTTAAGTTTGAGTAAAGGCTACGGTCTGCAGAGATCGATGGCAAGATTTTTAGTGTATTGCTGTGCACAAACCCTTGCATGAAAAAGAAAGATGTGACTGCTTGTAGTTGCATCCCTGTTTCATCTGCTCATGTTGATGGCCATGCTGTTAGAACCCAACTTAGAGTGATGGGTTTCAGTTCATTGTTGTAATTTCTTTTTATATCTTTTACAAGTTAATGATGTTTCGTGACAGAATATGAATTAATGCACCTGTTGGTTAATGGTGCTGAGTTTCCATAAATCACATCACCAGACTAAGGTTGTTAGTTTAAACCATCTTGAGTGTACAGTCTGTATTTTTGCCAAACTCTCGAGTGTTATGTGGAAAGAGGCTTTATTACATTGCTTCTCTTGTTTTAACAGATTTTCTCTTTTTCCTTCCTTTAATGTCTTACAGTTTCTGGTTTGGTTTTCTTGCTTGCTTGTAGTGAAGGCAGGAACGACTGTGGTTAAAGCTGTAGGCTGGGTTACTGAGGATCTACTCAGAGTAGTTGTCCCTCTCTAGCTCTAATTTTCCAGGATTTTACAGTAATTCTCAGGATTACTTGGTGCAAATGGAACTTGCTTCAGCATTCTCCATGGGCCTCACCATTATTAATTAGGAACAAAAAGCTACTACATGGAAATAATCAAAAAATAGAAGAGATTTCTGTGTTGTGCTTGTGGTAAAAAGAATTACATTCCCCTCGTGTCCTCCTCCCTGCCTGAATTGGCTCGTTTTCAGGCTTTGGTCTATCTTCAACATTTTGTCTCATGAATTAAGAGTAGCTTTAGTTGAAAGGTTAGTCTAAATTGGGAAGCAGGCAATTCTGATTCTTTAATGGCTGAGATTGAAACCCTGAATCTCTTAGCCCTGTGACTTATTCTGATTCACCCTGAAGAGTGTATCTCAGCCAACAAACACTGAAAAACTTCAACATAAATTATGAAACTTTCATTGATAGGTGATAAACCTATTTTTAACACTCAAATGTTGCTATTTGTCCCTTGTGAAATTACAGTCATGTTTAAAACAGACTAAAAGAGCATTGCTCATTTGTAGCCCTATTTCATAAACTGGTAAATGCCAAAGTTAAGATTACTCAAGTAACTTTGATTTGGCTGTGCTGTGTACCTCTTTTGCTAAATTATGCAACAACATATTTTACTTCCTTCATGGCACTTGATACCTGGAAGAGTTGGTGCTCTAGAAATCATGCAACCGTTTAATATTCCTTTATTTTCATCTTTTATTGCATGCTTCTAGTGCTCTATTTATATCTTCCAAGCTGAATATGGAAGTATTAATGTCTTTCCAAAGTACCTACAACTATCATATTTTGATTTGACGATATTAACAAAATAATCTTCACAGAACTCTTGTAAGGTAAAGGATGTAATTAGACAGAAATAAAGCACATGAAGATTAAAAAAACAACACCTGCAATGCTGTTAAATTTGAATTACTGAAATGAAATATTTGCAGTCCAATTTTTGCACTGGTTTTTACTGCAATTTGTCTTCAAAGAATTACACAGGCATTTAATAATCTGTTTACATCACCTCTGGGAGTTGGGTAAGCCTGTTTCTCCCATCAGTATAATCTTAGTCAGTGTGATAGGATCAGTGGAGGCCATATTCAGCCATACTTAAAAGCACATTTTAATTACGTCTTGTGTAACATCGGGCAGGTAAAAAGGATTTGCTCCATAAGAAACTGATGGACTGATCTCTGAATACCAACCTCCCTGCACTTCTTGCCAACCTAAAAGACGTTCTGATAGAGTTGTCGTTTTTGCCTGTAGAGCTGCAGATGGAAATAAATTAAAGAAATAGTTTCTTTAATCTGATTGTGGATTTGGTGCTGTGGGAAGTTTTGTAAACTGACACCAGGGCAGTGCACATGCAGAACAGACAGCAAGTTTATAAGCCTTGAGCAATTGATCTCTAGCAAGCTTCTTGAGAAAAACAGTGATTTGTAATGGCAATTTGCTCATCACTACAAGTCAGTTGTACCTAAATAGACTTTCACAAGGATATGGAAATATCTGATTTGAGGCATTTCAGATTTCAAGTTAATACACTATGATGGTTTTGTATAAAAAAAAAAAAGGAAAAAAAAATATAGTGGGTTTGTGTTTTGCTCAAGGAAGGAGTTATTGCTTAATCAAACAGTGGCCTCCCTTCCAACCCTAACCATTCTACGATTCTATGTTTCAACTGTAACTTTGGCTTAAACTTTTGGAGGATCAGAATCCAATTTGTTCCTGCAAATCCCCTCCAGGACACCTAAAACAATACTTTTTTTCATGGTTATTGTTGCTGTTAATTGCCCACCCACGTTTTCTGATCTTGTGTGTGTTGAGAGTAGGCTTTCAAGCTTAGGAAAAGGAAGAGAAATCATCTCCTTTACAGTTGTGGTTTAGATGGAATACAAAGCAGAGCAAAGGAAGTGTGCACAGGCTCAGTGCTGAAGAGTGGAAAGGGTTTTACTTGCACCATTTTTGCTGATTGATTCACTTGACTTCCCTGATATTCTGACATCTTATTTACAGTTGTATTTGCCAGGCTTTATACTTGAGCGTGCAGCATAGAAGCACTGGGCACCAGGCAGAATTATATTTTCTGTGCTGTTCATAGAATCATAGAATCAGAATCATTTTAGTTGGAAAAAACATTTAAGATCATCAAATCCAACAATTAACCTGGCACTGCCAAGTCCACTGCTAAACCATGTCCCTACATGACGCATCTACAGGTCTTTTAAATATCTCCAGGGATGGTGACTCCACTACCTCCCTGGGCAGCCTGTTCCAATGCTTGACAACCCTTTCAGTGAAGAAATTTTTCCTAATATCCAATCTAAATCTCTGGTGCAATTCGCCTATTGTTTGTTACTTGGGAGAAAAGACTGACACCCACCTTGCTAAAACGTCCTTTCAGGTAGTTGTAAAGAGTGATAAGGTCTCCCCTCAGCCTCCTTTTCTGCAAATGAAACAACCTGAGTTCCGTCAGCTGCTCCTCATACGACTGTAGACTCTTCACCAGCTTTGTTGCTCCTCTTTGGTTGCACTCCAGCACCTCAGTGTCGTTCTTGCAGTGAGGGGCCCAGAACTCAGCACAGTAGTCAAGGTGCAGCCTCACCAGTGCAGAGTACTGGGGCACAATCACTTTCTCAGTCCTGCTGGCAATGCTGTTTGTCATTGAAAATGATATTAAACAGAACTGGCCTCAGTACTGAGCCCTGAGGAACACCACTTGTGACTGGCTGCCAAACAGATTTAACTCCATTCACCACAACTCCTCAGGCACAGCCATCCAGCCAGTTTTTTTTACCAGTGAAGTGTATGTCATCTAAACCATGAACGAACTGCCACTATCTCAGGAGAATTCTATGGGAAACAGTGTCAAAGACTTTACTCAAGTCCAGGTAGACAACATCCACAGCCTTTCCCCCAGCCACTAAGTGAGTCACCTTGTCATGTAGAAGGAGATCAGGTTAGCCAAGCAGGACCTGCCTTTCATAAAGTCATGATGACTGGACCTGATCACTTGGTTGTCCTGCATGTGTCATGTGATGGCACTCAAGGTGATCTGCTCCATCTTCTCCAGCACCACAGTCAGACTGAGAGGCCTGTAGTTCCTGGGATCCTCCTTCTGGCCCTTCTTGTAGATGGGTGTCACATTTACTAAATTCCAGTCAACTGAGCCCTCCCCAGAGAGCCAGGACTGCTGGTAAATGATGGAAAGTGGCTTGGTGAGCACTTCCACCAGCTTCCTCAATACCCTTGGGTGGATGCCATCCGGCCCCAAAGACTTGTGTGCATCTAGGTGGTTCCAGGGTGCTCCCTCTCTGAACTCATCTGTGGACTCACCATGCTGAGTTTAAAGATGTTTAGGGACTTAACTCCCCACTTAGTTTTGTTTTGGATCATTGTCTTAAAGACAGAGGGAAGCTCAAGGTATGGTTCTTTTTCATACTCCCCCTCAGGTAGGGGCAGAACTTTGACTGTGCAGCCCTTAAATGCCAGCAGACTCTGGAAGGCTTTCTGCTTTTCTCAAGGCAGGTTCTTGTTAGAGTGAAGGATAGCACAAATGAATCCTAGGAAGATTTGAAATGTGTAATTGTCCACAATTTTTAACACTTGGTAAAAGTCCTGCTCAGAAAAGAGTAGTGCACAGCCAGGTTCTGGAGGAAAATGAATTTCCTTTGGGCAGCTTCAGAGTATGTGAAAAACATATGCTGTGCCTTACTGGTGCATGTTTTGCTGACCTCAGTATGAAGCACATTACTGAGTGTTTATCAATCAATAACTGAACCTAGACTACCCTCCCTAGTTGCACCCAAGTCTGAAAGATTTTGTGGAAGTTCCTGAATGTTCTGTATGTGCAGAATTACAGCATTTCAAATCACACTCTAAAATTTTATGGTCTTAGACTGATTACAGCAGCTCTGACAATCTCTAATTAAAATTTATGGCAGTAAAAGAAAGATTGTATCCGCTCCTCAGTGCTTTCTAAATTCACTAGCAAGTATAGGCTACTCCAGTAGTTTTATAGGCTGCATGAAACTGCCATGTAACAGGCCTCTAATTCTCTATCAGTGGTGGGCGGCTTTTTTCTAGGTTTGGCTGCTCTATTCATAATACAGTAAATTATATCTACATTACAGAAGTTTTGACTGAACAACTATGATTTGGAGTTATTTTTTGCTAGCAATTTTCCATGGCTGACTTGTCTTTTGTGTTCACCTCTTTTCATTATACAAGTATTGTTTGTTTTTCCTTCCTAGTGTCCTCTCAATTGTTTCTGACCTCCTTCTAGCATTGTGTTCATATCCAGGTTTCCTCTTGGAATTTCTTTTCTTCTAGAAAAAAACCAAACTTAACTGCCACCTGAAACCTAGTTTTGCTGTGACAAATGCCCCCTTTACCACCCACAATAGCGCTGTCATTTGAGGGTAATAGCTGGTTGATTTTTTTCACGTCCAAATTATATTGAACATTGGAAAGCCCTCAGGTCATGCAGCATTTAGTCTATATACTCTTAGGATATCTTGACTGTGGGTGCCATATGTCACTGGTTTACATTTTCTTGTATAGGCCAGATAAGGAACCTTGTCTGCACCCAGTATTTTTCTAGTGAGCAGCCCAGGAAGATCCTAGCATGATGAAGACTTTTGGAAACTACAGAAATGAAAATGCTATATATTTGCACTAGTTCTTGTCTGATATTGTCTTTTCTATTCTTTGTAAACCCATAGATTTATCTTCTGTTCTTTCAGAGGTCTTTTAAATATATTTTTTTACATATTATTTTTCTGCATGAGAATGTTGAAGGAAAGGGGTATTTTTTTTCCATCCACTTCCATCTTTAAATTCTAATAGTCAACCTATGTTTTGTCTCAGTTGTAAAGATTAGATCATCTTCATAAATGATCTGTGGTTTTGTGTTGTTAAAGAAGTTCACAGGCCATCTAGGTGTCCTATACTATCCCTGTTGTTTGAACCCTAGGTATCCTGTAGCAGAGTCTCAGGCATCACATCTTAAAAAAAAATACTTTATTTAAATGATACAGTTGGGAAAAATCAGCTCAAGCTGGCTGCCTCCAGAAAGAGACCCAGAAAAAAAAAGAAATCTCTGGACAATTACACCCTTACAATATAGGCACCTGCCCCTCACGTGCTCTTCACATGCCTTGCACGTGCCTTTGGTTCAATGGTAATTACTGGTCTGGAGTCTTCTAACACCTCATTGGGTTCCTTCTCTATCTCCAGACAGAGCGTTAACTGTCCACATCTTGTCCAGCCGCAGCAGTCAACGGTAGTTGTAACTCATCAAAATAAGAACGGCCAAGAAAGAGGAGATCAATCTGTTGTCATCTGCTGCGGCCTCCTTATCTTCTGATTTGTGCTGGTCTCAGGCCCCTCCAGCTGCTTTTGGCAGCTGTTGCCTTCTTATCCTTTAGTTTGCACTAGTCTCAGGGCCATCCTTTATGCAACTCAATAAAATTTATGAAAACTCAGTAAAAATTCAGCGCAAGTTCACAGCTTGCAGCCTAAGGCCTCTGCAAATCTAGCCACTTGTGCTAAGTAAGTAATGCTAAGCAGACAGCATACCAAGTCACACAACATCATGCTACGATTCTTACATCCTAATGATAAATGATTGACCCTAACTGATCCATTCTATTTCTATCATATTTAAACTACACAAGCAGTATTTCTTAACAGTGTCCTTTGACCAACCATGAGTTTCACACCTTGAGAGAATGTACTTATCCACTGCAATTACATGACCCTTTTTCTCTTGATTTGGGCTTTATCCTTGGCATTCTGATTACAGATAGCTTCATAGGGTACACTTTCTGGTCACACCTATGCATGCCCTTGCTAAATTTTGAGGAACTCATTGTAGGTGTTACTGTGTTCCTGAAACCTGGCTTGATGGAACCGTAGTCCTCACTGCCTGTGTTGAACACACAGGTTGTGCTTTTGGCTTTCATCCAAGTACTTGTGAATACATGATTCATCCACAGTGGAAAACCGCTTAGCATGAGCTCTGGCTCATCCAGATCTTTTCTTCTGAGACTGTTTGATGTGTGCTTTGCATCTGATTTCCTAGTGTGAGTCAGTAAACTTAGTATAGGTGTATGCTGGCATAATTTTTAGAAGAAGAATTGGTCTGTGTCTCCTACTTACATAACTTTTTCTTTTGTTGTTCTGTGGTGAGGCTGGTAAACTCCCACTCTTCACACTAGTCTTTTTCAGACAGTAATCAAAGCTGTGGCTGGTTTTATTGTGACAGAGGTGTATACCGTTGCTAGGGTATCAGGTATTTGTTGTTTTTTAAATTTATTTTTTCCCAGAATTTTGATATTTGAACATGTTCTATATTCGGCTCAATAGCATTTATGCACATTTAGAGTCAATAACATATTTCAGTGCTTTCCTGAGCTAGGATAAGCCTCTGTCATCACCTGAGGCCTGTGTACTCCTGCTTGTATCAGATATATCATTTACAAAAGGAAATAAAAAATTGAATTTGAAATCGCAGACCTCTTGAAAGCAGTTTTAATGAGAATACATCTTAATCCAAAACGATAAAAATGCCTAAGAGAATAAAAAGCTACTTGCCAGAATCACAGAGATATGTTTTCTGCAGGTCATCTTAAAAGTACTACTCTTATGATCAGTTTACATTGATGAAGGAACAGTTGGGCTCTGAGCTCTCTTCAGATTGTTGAGACATCTGTGTCTGCAATGCTGCCTAAATGATTACAGTCCAGTCTGCCATGCTTTGTATTCGTTAGTTAGCACTTGTGCCAAATACTGAACTGTTACAGGACTTATTGCTGGAGAGATATTTAGGCTTTAATTTTAAGGATTAACTTTATGAGAAGCAAACTTTTCTAAATTAGATTAATTTTAAAGTCAGAAGAAACTTACACAAGTAGTTTTCTTTCATTTTATTAATGATGTTTCTTAGAATATTGTAATAACCATAGCATATTCATATCTGGTCATGCTTTTTCTTCGCAGCGTTATTCAACCTCATACCAGTGGGACTTCGAGTTGTTGCTATCCAGGGTGTAAAGACTGGGTTGTATATAGCCCTAAATGGAGAAGGTTTCCTCTACACATCAGTAAGTACCTTTCTGAACTCTGAGACGCACAGATGAAGTTGAAATCTACATGAGTAGATGCATATTCACTTTTAAGAAGTTCTATAATGCCTATGTATGTATATATACATATAGTACACGCACCTGCATGCCCATGTAGGTATGCAACGTATCTATAAATGCATAGTACACAGTAGAAATTACTGTGTACTATGCATGACAGTCTGCATGTTAGCAGTCCTAAAAAAAACATTATGTAGAGCTCTTTTTCTGGTAGGTTATACTGGTAGCGTGCAATACACCACAAAGATTATTACTTTTATTTAGATTCTCCAGAATTTTTACATAAAGGCCTGCAATTATTTTGGTGATCAGAATCCAAAAACTGCTCCAACGATTACTTTCATTGGTAAGACTTACAAGTGTAACTTCCATCTCAAAAGTCATTAACAGCCTTTCAGTTTATCATCACAATCTTGTAATTGTATGCTTAGCATTATTGATTTTTTTGTATTTCACATATCAGGAAAGTAAAGAGTTCTGTGAGGGACTATATCTTTTTAGAATGATCAAAGTTTAAGAAAAAATCTTTTGAGGCACAAACAAGACTACTGGATAAAGTGATTGCAAAGTCTTCAGATTGTTTAAGATATTCCAAATGATTTAATGCTAATCAGTCAGTGTGTTGTTGTGAATATAAAAATCCTCAGTTTTGTGTAAATTTAGTGTCTTAACCTCCTTTGAAAGACAAACAGACTTTAATATGAACAGACAGTTCTGTCATGTATTAACAAGGTGGCTTAAAGGATTTTTCATTACTATAGTTTTATTGCTGTCTATGTTGAATTCATTTACATAGTGCTTTTTCCATTTTTTACGTCACATAGTCCTTAATTCCCCACTGAGTTACAATACGCTGCTTTGTTTTCAATGCCCATTGAAAGGAAATTGGACAGATTAAGTTTCTGATGCCCTGAGGGAAAGTATTCTGTTTGTCTCAAATATACAATTGTCTTGAAAAAGCTAATTAGGAAGAAAAAATGGACCTAATCTTGAATGTTAATGACAAGACAAAGAGAAAATTTATCCTCAAAAAATGTCTGCTGGAAACTCCAACAGTATGATCTAAAACATTTATTTTCTTCTGTTCAAAATGAAAAACTCTGTCACAGGAAAACATGCAACATTTGCTGTTGGAAGGAAGAAAACTCAAAGAAAAAAACTATAGCTATTAGAGAAAATGCATTGCTGACTTCCAAGTTCCATCACTTCATGTGAGGAATTAATTTCAGTATGATGGCACAAACAGTACTTTTTTAATATGTCGGTACAGTTAAGAGTACATTCTTGCCCAGCACTCTTTCTGAAGTGAGCACTCAGTCCTTCAGAAATAAATAGAAATTTCGGAAAATGTACTGGTTACCTGAAAGATAATTCTGCGTAGGGAGGGACCCTACATTAACAAATTCTGGCGGCCATTGTGTTTATGTATTATTCTGGAAATCATCCAAGTTAAATGAACAGTGTCGTCTGGGAAAGGGAAAAGAGTGGAAAGTACAAGGTAAGATAAGAAGAGATGGCTGGATCCAAACTTTGATTAGATGTGAATCTGACGCTTCAAACATCCTCAAGCCTAACAAGATATTTCTGTCACGCCAGTGGGAGTCTGAATTGCTTTGTTTCTGTGTCTTCTTTTTAAGCAACACAGATTGCTTTGGTTGTGGTCAGTCTCCTTGATATAAATAAAAGATTATGTATAAGGAAAATGTAATCCACATGTTTAATGTTTTGCATATTCTTCATTGCCACTAATGGCAACATTTTTTTGACTTAATGATTTCTTATATTCCTGTAGTTATTGGCAACTTGTTAAGTACTTTTGAATTTTGTTCTGTGAATGTTGTTATGTTTTGAGTGCATTTCCCTTTAAAAATTATTGGGAGAGTGTCTCAGTCCGTCACTTTACCTTGTGTGAGGTAAGAAAATCAGTGGTTTTGAAATGTATTGCTTACCCTTCCTTGTCTGGAGAATGAAAGATGAGTGGCCCGTTAAGTGACAAAGAGATGTGACACATTAGAAAGCTCGTCAGAAGCCTTTAGTTTTGGTATGTCTACAAAATGATTTTCAACTTACACTTTTGTCAAATTGAAAAATAGTAATATTTAGTAATCTAATGCAAATTTAAAGGTAATGGTTTCAAAACATCAGTTCTATAATACAGGTTTGATTGTTTCCTATTAATGCATTGAAAACATTGACAATACATTTTTGTCTTAGCAATTGCCTGCTTTCAGCTTATAGACTAGTGCATTTGAAAATAAGAAGACAGCATCAGAGAGAAGTCTGTCTTCTCCCTGAGGATCAAGATGAAGAAGTATGCCGTGCTGAATATTTTAAATACTGTTATTTGTAGAAAAATATATTTACCCAATCACTTTCTATTACTCTCTTGTTGGTTAATTTTTTTGACTCTTTGTCATGGCTGTGTATCTGTTGCACCTAATTGCAGAATTTGTGTATTACATGTCATATATGTTTTTCCCATGGCTATTCAGGGGAGGATGGGAGAAAAAAGTTTTTTATATTTTGTGTGCCAACTGTAATCATTGAAAAAAGTAATGGGAAGGCTAGTTAAAATTTACGTATATTTAAATATATTACTAGTTTCAGTAAACATTTTTAAAAATGGAGGCATTCACTATAGACTATGTAGCATTTATAGTCTAAGTTGAGACCAAAGTCCTGTATATTTCTCTGCAGAATGCCTCAGTGTCCCCTTTTCAATTCACATTACATGAAACCTGTAGCTTATGAGAATATCCTACGCGTTGATGCTTCTCTTCAGAGATTGAAGGCCCCAACTCAATTATTTTTATCATAAGCTTCACATGATGTTGACTAATTAAGCAACAGCATTGACAGGAAAGGTATTATGTGTGATCCTGCTTTCTCTGATACGAAGTTGTCCTGGTTTCAGCAGGGATGGAGTTAATTTTCCTCTCAGTAGCTGGTGTGTTTTGGATTTTGTATGTGAAGAATGTTGATAAAAACACTCTGATTATAAGAGTTGTTTTTAACAAAACCAAGGACACTGTCTGGCTTTCCAAGTTTCATTAAAGTCTCGTTAACGTGCAGATGCGGGAAGCTGGACAAAAGACAGGCAGAATAATTGATCCAAACTGACCAAAGAGAGTATTCCGTGCCATAAACGTCATGCTCAGTATATAAGTGGGGGTTGCCCATGGGAGGGGGCATCCATTCCATTCGGGCATTCATTCTGGCATGCACCCTTGGCATCCTTTTCTTCTCTCTTGCTTGCTGGCATTCTTCCCTCTACCTTGCTGGCTTGCTCTCCGCCCTTTGCTTGCTGCTCAGTGTTCTTTCCATGATCGCTGCTCAGACTACATCGGTTATTCGGACATCAGATGGTGAGAAATCAGACATTGTTCATTTTGTATATTTTGTGTATGTTAATATCCTTATATTCTGTTATTTTTTTTTTTAGTTTTTACTATTTTAGTAAACTGTTTTTATCTCAACCCATGAGTTTTTCTTTTTTCCCAATTTCTCTCCCCCGTCCCGCTGGATAGAGGGAGGGTGAGTGAGAAACTCTGTGGTGATCCAGGCTAAACCACCACAGAAGTATTCAGTAACAGGAAAATGAAGGTACAGTGACAGACTAGTTTTTACATATAGCTTATCAAATGCAGATTTGCATTGTTTTCTTGCATTCTTGTTTGGGGTTTTTTTTAACAATTTTTAAATTATTACTGGTATCAATTTGGGAGTCTCTTGTTTTTTTCTTATTTTGTTCTGCCATATTTAAGATTTTTTCAACTAACTCACAGAATTAGAGCTAGGAAAAAGTGCAGAAATATTATAGAAGAGTGTTATGGCAATATTGCTTTCTTAGAACAAAAATAGAATGACAGCAAAGTGTGTAGGAAAGCCAGTCTCAAGAGCTATTCATACCTATTTTGCCTGCTGCAGCGGCTGAGATTTGTGTTCTGTCCTTTGGGTACTGATTGAGTCAAGGTCCCTAACACAAACCATGAAAGACTTGTCAAATAAAGGAGAAACTAATCTTTGGAGCTTCATACAGCTTCGCAGAATTCCTTAGAGAAAATACTTTTCCAAAATTATAAGCTTATTTTCCAATGCATTTAAAGTAATTATTGTAGTACCATGATTCATTATTTTCTATCATATGAAATATGAGAACAAGAGCCTTTTAATGTTCAGATTTTTTTCCTTGCACTTTTAAGGGCTAGCCCACTTAAAGACTACTCATTAAGCTCACCTTTTTTGAAATTTTGGTTTATTGCATCCAACTTTTGTTCTGTATGTGTATGTATAACTCTACTTATATATGTATATCCATATATATCCATTCATAATTAAGATATATTTATTTAGTGACAGCTTTCCAATTCTAGGTGTGCGTTAGTGAGCAATGAGAATTATAAAAATGAGTTGAAATTTATTTTAGATGGATTAATGAGCTCTGAATAATTCATTATTTGTGACTGACTTCATCAGTGTGAAAGCTAATTGGAAAAGCTGAATTTTTCCACAAGAACCATCTCAGTTTCTAGCAAGATTTTTGACATAATAGTTATGGACTTTGTATATTAAAGCCCAAAAATATGCCTTACTCCCATCTCACCTTTGGAAAGGGTGGATAAGATAAGGTTTTGTTTTCAGAGTTGATCCTGTCAGAATCAAAGGGAGTGGAACTGGCTCCATGCATTGAAAAAATGAGCACAGCCGCAGGGATTCTCCATAGGGAACAGGTATTGCCTGCAGCTGGAAGATGGCAGTGCAGAACACGTCAGAAGCTTTCATTGGTTTTGATGCTAATTTTGGTCAACTCACTTTGCAAAAGGTTCATTAGTTCAACTTTCAGGGGGGCTGCATCTTGTTTTGTTTCTAGGTTTTTGTGCTTCCATAACAGGATTAACTCAGAGGTAAAACTGATAATGTGTTAGTCCATTGTATGATTCCTGTTTTCCTAAGGTGAGGATATGAGAGTTTTCTTGGATTATATCAATGAATTTCTCAAGAATTACATGATGTATCTGAGACGGTTTGGAAGGGCTACTGGGTTTTTTTTTTCATCCTAGGAGCAGATTAGCAGGGTGTTACCAACTCTGGCTACCAGAGTAAAAGAAAAGGGAAAAACTAAAATGTAGAAAGGAAATAATTCCTAACTCTAAAATACCTTTACCTGCTTGTGCTTTCTTCTTCGTGTTTTCTTTTTAACCATTTATTCTGCCAGTTTTCACTGAGACCTGAGATGTGGACAAAACCAGAAAGGGAAGAGTACACCTGTGATATTGTCAGCAACAGACATTAAAGTCATGACGATCCACTGCATGGTTTGTTAGTAAGGCTGATGAACTACGAAGATGCTTTAAAAGATGAATGAGACTGCAGGCCAGGTCTGAACCGCCTGGTTACCTCTTCCAGTCTGGTACCTGGCTGGAGTTGTGTGCTGCAGTGCCAAGAGCTCCTCTTCTGGGTATCGGGAAGTGGGAACCTTGCTGGGAAGGTGTGAATAGTAATGGAGAGACATGGCTGCGTTTCCAGGAGGTCTTACCAACTTTTTATTAAGTATTTTAGAATTAGGGACAGCGCACTACTCACTTTATAGGATAATCTTCTTGTAAGATGGGGGGTTGTGTTTGATCTGTCATGGTACATGGTGTCAAGAGTGTTGGAAAGGTAGTGTTGGGTAGTGCTTCTGCGCCAGTAAGATGTCAGTCTGTGTCACAGCCTTTATGAATGAGAGAAAACATCAATATCTGTTACTGGGAAGTGTATTTGTTATATCACTCTGGCAACACTCACCTGAAAAAAAAAAGCCTTTGAGGATTTCTCCTGACATTTCAGCAGCTTCCCAGTGCTGGTATTTTCACCACTTCTTTAAGCCCACATAATTGACCTGTCTGAGGAGAACAAAATTCAGCCTCAAGGAAGAAGATACGAGCACAGACAGTACAGCCTGCAAGAGTGAGAAGAGAAGTAATCCATATTTCTAGTACCTAAATCAAAGTCAAATGAAAAATAAGTTTCTGGTAGCTTTTCATAGAGCTTTGGAATGACAACACTTAGCGTGTGCAGTACTTTGAAGGTTCAAAGGTGCATAAAACCTTATAAAAAACAGAACAGAAGGAAGTTTAACCTAGGCAAAACCAAAGAGGATATGTGATGTTTTAAAATTCATATTTTGTACACGAATAATCAAAAAGAGGTCAATGCGACATTGAAGGCAGCATTTTTCAGTTGATTTTGTTTTATCACAGTAGTTGACGTAGGTTTTGGCAGAGATTGCTCCCCATCTTGCAAGGTACTGTAGAAATAGTAATATGTCTGTTTAGAGAGATGTGGAGAAGTATGAGCTTGCTCTGTAATTTTAACTACTTTTGTTCTAGTAGTCACTATTATACTGAATAATAGAATAGAGTAAATCTTGTTGCTCTTGAGGTATCTGTGGTTTTGTGAACATAAGCCCATCAGAGTGGAGTGACTCCTTTAATAATATTGTGATCAATAGGAAACATGATTTTCATTCTTATGTCAGTCTTACATGTTAAGATTTCAGCCTGCTCCCATGCTCTTATCGAAAACAGGGATAGGACCTCAGTTCACTTGTCATTATCTGTGTCTTGGAACTACTCTAGCACATTTTGGAGAGAGGAAAATGGGTGAATTTAATTATTTAATTTTAAATTATTAAATTTTAAAATTTTTAATAATTTAATTTTAAAGTCACAGCTTCTGATAAAGACTTTTGAAAACTAGTTATGTTAAATATGGTATTTTTAACAGCGTAAACGCATAAACCGTATGCAAGCTCCATCAACTCATTTTAAGGGCTTACCACTAAAGTGCCTTCTTATGTGTGAATACCTTCTTTTCATAGTCTGTTGTCTTTTATTCAATTTGATATCAGTTGGAAGGTGGCCTGTATTTGCTTCACATAGCAAAAGTATGTTTGAGAGGGGAGTAAATAGCACATTTTGAGGCAGTGTTCCTCTGTAAGTTGGGCTGCATTGCTCAAAAGGTAAAAAAGTTCAGCATGTTCCAGAAGTAGTTGAAATACACTGATAGGCAGGAGGAAAACATCTGCAGCATTTATGCTTATTTATATCTGTGTTTGGAGGTAGATAATTTGTCTCAAGTTGTCTGCCAAAAATAAATAGAGAAAATTGCTAATGTGCTTATTTATTCTATGGTGACACTTAAGGAAAACTGATAACATAGCCCTGCTGTATTGTACAAAATAGTGCCAGATGTCCCTGCTACGGAGTATAGTAGAAAAGGGTTATAAAATACATACTAAATCCATGACTTTTTTTTCAGTGGGTTAGGTTTTCAGTGCATTTTTTGATAGAATGTACTGAAGCCAATATTTTCACACACAAGATAAGGGGAAAAAGGAGGCATGCACAGACACATGAGAGCTTCTCTCTTGAGGGCAAGAGAGAAGTGAGACGGTAAGAGATGAATGGAATGAAGCTGACAAGAAGAGACTGTGATAAGCAAGGATTTAAGAAAGTGGAGAAATAGCACAGTTGAGCAGAAAAGAATTGTAGAAAACCCTGTCATGATATCATCGTTGTAGAACTGTTTATGATTCTTCGAGTCTGATGCTTGCATTTGTTACTACCTCTCTGAGTCTTTCCCATGCAGAAATGGCTACTATTTGAACTACAGTTCATAAGCAATACTAGTTAAATAAATATACTACTTTGAATATACAAAAAGATAATTAGTACTGTAAAGATACAGTATTTTAGTGTGGCATCTTCATCTGTGGCAGCTGTTTCAGCCACCTGCTGTTTAAGTGCTACACTGGGAGTAATAACAGAATTTGACTCAAAACTTGCAGTGATATTTCTTATGACTTAAACCAAATATGTGTGTCCTGTTTGGTTCATTAATGTCCACAGTATCCTTGTCAGGACTTAGTTGAATTTTTTTATCTATTATAAACACTTTCATATTTGGTTAAAATACTTATTTTCCTTTTGCCATTTATCTCTTGATATATGTGCTCTCTTTTCCTAAGATTACAGAAACGTACATAAATGCATCAAGGTTAAAAAGCTGCTCTTCCAATCTTCTTGTCAAAGAATGGACAATCACAGAGTAGCAGCTGCAGCTGGATATTTTTCAACTAATAATTGTATGACAAGGAGTAGTAACTGTGGGTAGGTATGCTAAAAGGAGGTAATCTCGTCTCGTGCTTCAGGAAGTAAGATGATTGCCACAGAGTTTTAAGAGGAATGCTTGCCTCAATGTATGGCATTGCTTACCATAGATGAGCTGAAGGAGGTTTGCCTCTGAACTGTTGTGCAATGGTCACAGCCAAAGGCTGAGCACAGGCTTGATGGACCAGCAGCTTAATCTAGTCTGTCAAATTTCTACTTCTGGCAATTCTGGCTCTCCTGGTAACCTCCCTGTATTTTTGGCCAATGGTTGTTTTGTTGCATAAATACAACTACACTTTTCTGGATGTTTCTTTATTTTCATCTTTGTTGTTCTTAGACATTGGGGTTGTCTGTAACCATAAACATTGAATACTGTCTCACTGTGTATTGTATACTCTTCCGATACTCCTCTTATCTTTTGTTCTTTTACATCCCTCGTAGTTGTCACTGCACAAGCAAAAGGATCATGTATGAAATTTGTAGTTTTCTATGCATTACTGTTTAATCTTCCTCATTCATTGCATCAAAGTATGAAAAGTAGGTACCAAAGATTTCAAATGTCTCAAATTTTAGACAATTTTCAAAAACATGTTTCCAAAACAAAACCCTACTACTTTCCATTATTGATTAATGAATATTCAAAGTATTGAAGACAACTATAGATGCCCTTTATGGTAAGCATAAATCCCTTTCATAATTAATTTGGTTCTTATGATGTAAAGACAACTTCTTGCTGCATCTTCAAGATTTCTAGGTAAGAAACAAAAATTAACTCCGTGTCGAGTAGAACAACAATTAGACACACGTGGCGCTGTCTATCACTGCTGTAGCTGCATAGTTAATGCACTTTCTGTTATTCAGGGATATTTCCAAAAGATCTATGGCTAGATACCAAGACAGATGAACAGAAATGAACTGTGAGCCTTTAAATATAAAATCTATTTAAAAAAAAAAAAATCTGGTGGCCTGAAAAATGGCTTTACTCAGGCAAAAATATGCTTTCATTATGCAAGAAAAGTTCAGAATTATCTTGCAGAAATGGAACAGTCAACTGTATATTTTGTTAATTTTTAATAATTTCTCTAAAACTTTTAACTAACTGGATCGGAATATTCAATTTATATCCCATAATATTAACATAAAAGAGGAAAATTTCTTTACCTATGTAATTAAAGAAAGTTATGCAAGCATGCTATAACTTCAGGGAGTTTGGTAAGGCACCCTACATACCCTATAAGAAGATGATGTTGGCTCAATTTTGTGAGTATTAATTTGTCGTTGTACTTTTGTAACAAAATTCTGTATAATGTGTGGTCCTTAAGATTGAGCCACAAAAGATGGATGGTATATTTAACATGTTACTGTAGCGTGCAACCTACACAATAGGGCTTTGTATAAAAGGTATGTTTCTATAAATAGCAAATGTTGAAAAAAGCCACAGCAGTCTGCACCACTGTTGTAAAATGAAAATGCAATAGCTATAGATATCTTCTATATTAGTGTTATATATGTTAAGGACTGATTTATACGTAATATCTGTTACGTTTTTTGAGCAAAATAGGTTTCATATTATTCTTAATATTTTTGGTCTTGTTTTATCTATTATGCACATTTGTTTTCTTGTTGCAACATATTCATATTTTCACTTGAATAGGCAAGTGTGTGGCTAAGATCAGTGAATGATGGTCAGTGATAAATTTATATCCCCTATAATCTTCCCATATGTTAAGTGCTACTGTGGAAAAAAATTGGGATGTTTCAGTTTCTTCCTCCTTGGTGAGGCAATTTTAGCCGTGGGCTGGATCCTGCATGGAAGCTCGACCATCTGGGCAGGCCCATGGAAATGCTGATTCTGCATGTCCTGTCTAATGACCCCTTACCCTGGCCTCTTGCTTGTTGGCAGAGCCTATTAATCTGGGAGTTGCCCTAGGGTTTTCATGGGCCCTTCTCATGTGTGCATGCTTGGGGAGATAGGACTGCTTCCACCAGCTTTCTCCTGTTGGATTTTCTGTGGCCAGGGACTAGATACTGTGTGCGTCTTTGCAGAGCTGTGACAGTCTGTGGGTGAGTATGTCCATATAAATGACTGGGATCACCTCTGAAGCCTTCTCATATCCATGGGACTGAACTTCTCTAAAAGGATAACTTGACACCACTTTTTTTTTTCCCCTTAGCTAAATTTGTAGTTAACTATTTACTGATTAGAATTCACTGACAATGTAAATGAATGTGTTAGGAGTGATTGTTAGGTGTCTATATAAAACTGACTGGGAAAGCAAGCATCCAGTGACTTCTTGTACGTAGTTGTAGCAAACATCAAGTCATCTCCCTCTCATGTCAAATTCCTCAATCCTCCACTTTCTCTGCTGGCAACTTTCCCTAACAGTGATCCCTGGGGTACTTCCATGGATAGTCCATGATCATATGTGCTCATTTAGACAAGTATCATAGATAGACCTTACAACCTTCTTTTAACATTTTTCTTTTTAGAGTGTGACTCTTTTCTGCCATCTCATCTTTCCCTTATTTGGGACATTATTGAGTCACCAGAGAGGCAGTTTTAGATGGAAACCCACAGACAGAGATCTCTAGGTGGAATGCATGAGGTTCACCTGTCTTTTTTCTTGACCAGGCACTACCTGTGGCATGGCATCAGAACAATGCCTAGCAATGGTGGGGCGTTTTCTGCCCATAGATGTAGGTGACTACACCTAAAAGTTCCAGTTTCAAATTTATGAAATACTGTCTGGATGCTGGAGGACTCTGAAATTCTGAGAAGTACCAAGTGTTGGCCTACTTCTGATGCTAATTACAATTGATGATCTCACACCTAGCAGGATAGGCATAACTGAGCACTTTCAAAAATCCCTCTTGCAAGGGTTAAACTGGCGAGGTTTAGTGTGCAATGTTTATTCAACATCTTCTATCCACTGTCAGATGAGAGACTCTCTTGACTGATTCCTGTTGACTTGACAAGGATTCTTGTTTTTTAGCAGACTACAAATACAGCCTTGGGGACATAATGTCTCTCCCTGAGGGTGTCTCGAAAGGAATCAAAAGTCTGTAGAAAATCAGCAGTCAAACTGAGTCCTGCACTAAAAGCGCTAGAGTAGGGGTGAGTATACGACTCACCACATCGTGTTTGAATTCAGTTGTAACTGTTCTCTACATTCTGTTCTGATCTATTTGTCACTGAACATTTTGTAATAAAAAGTGACATGATGCCACTACCTGGCAAAACATGAAACCCTGGACTTAATATGCAGGACCCGCAGGAAAACTCTGTACTCTGAGTAAGTGAAACAAAAAGCTCAAGGCTTAATTCCTTCTATGCACCTATGGATTTCTTTTTCCAACAGCACATCACGTTGTGGATAGCTTTGGCTTATTAACAGGATAATTATCTATTTTAGCATTGCCAGACATTTACATTATATTACTTAATATTTATTGTGATTGCATCTGAAAACAAAGTGTTTCAACATGAAAATGAAATACCAGTACTTTGCGGCTCCGCAGATGTACACAGCTAAAGACCTAGAGTTTTCCACAAAAGAGATGTGATTGCCTAATTCACCATGGAATTGTTTACTTATTGCAGAATTGCCTAACGGCTGGTGAATTTTAAAAAGATAGGGAAAGGGTTTTACACCACAGGCACAAAACAAAATATAGCCAACATTTCAAAAGCATAATATGTTCTATTTTTCATGTCCCTCTTGGCCAGCATCTGACTTCCGTGTTGTGACTGATGTCCCCTGAGCAGTTATACCCTGTCACATTGCCATTCAGGCTACAGGCCAAAACTGAGCACAGTCCAGATCATCAGGAAAGAGAATAATATTATGAAAAGATCTACTCCCAAAAGTGGCTTAAAATATATTAAAAATAGGTAGAAGTATAATATTTTTTTTAATCTATTTGCCAGGAATTGCTGCTGTTTCTCCCACCAGCATTTTACATTATTGGCTGAGTATGGCTTTATTTAAAAAACCCAAAGAGTTTAATTTTTATAAAATTTTAATTAAAAAGTAGACCTGACTGTGATTAACCACATCCCTCAATCCTTGTTTGTGTTTTTCTTTCTTTGTCCTAGAATGTGTTTCCATCTTCCCTGCCAATGGAGGAGCAAGGGGCATGTTATTGCGATAGTGTGAGAATAGACTGGTCAGACAAAAAAGTAAAGTATAATTAATCAAGAATAATCTGGAAGCACTATCTCTGTAAATTATTGATGTTCTCAGGGAGATATGAACTGAAAAATGTATTCTTTAAGAACTGAGTCGCAATTGTAATTTCATACTTTCACAAGCATTACTTTTCTTTTTATAATGGCATAGAATAATTTTTAGATTTGCTAGGAATTTTTCCATCTATTATAGTGGGATCTGGAGCTATTGAGCTGTACTTCAGTAGGTACCAGAAGGATTTGTATGAGTGTAAGCATCATTCCCATTCAGCTGCTTCTTGAACAAAGTATAGCAGGGAGAATCCCTCTGTTTAATTCAACATCCGAATGCTGTTAGCAAAAAGTATGTTTAGTTTCAACATGCATACCTTGTGCTTTTTTTCCCCACTTTGTTTTCTGAAGAACTTTTAAGGCTCAGGGTAAGATAGCAAGAGGCAGCATTTAATATTTATTTTCAACACTTATATTGTTCATTGAGTTGACTATTTTCTTCCTGACATTTGAAGATCAGGAGTGTGCCCTTGTCTCTTCATTTTCGAGCATCTATTGGTACCAGCAGCAAAGGAGATGAAGGAATCAGCCTTTCAGGCATTGAAAGTGACAACTTCAGAAGCATCAACTGAGGCAATTCTATCACCCACTTAGCGTTTGTTTGAAGGTGGCTGAAGAATAGCCTTTGAAAACAGAATAAGAGA
The DNA here is from genome assembly GCA_009806455.1 of Tetrax tetrax. NCBI lineage: Eukaryota > Metazoa > Chordata > Aves > Otidiformes > Otididae > Tetrax > Tetrax tetrax. Next base: position 72,436 of record WHYT01017495.1, read on the forward strand.
TAAAATTTATATTTCCCTTTGACACTTACAGAAATTTCAGTGCATCTTTGACAACTGACAGCATCCTGCCCTGTGCTATCCTACTCAGAACTGTGAAAGCCACTTTTCTTTAATTGACGTGATTAGAGTAGAAGATAGATCAGCTGATTTTTGATTTTCAAAGATTATTGTATGGAAGTGACTGCTTTATAGATGGCATGTGAGGAATAGTGAGAAAGTATCTAAGCTATCCTGTCCTACTCGCAACTTTGAGTGTGTAAGTATGGCATTGAGAAAGAGTGATGCACAAGAAAGGATTAGGATTAGATGATTGACAGGTAGATTATAGTAGGTTCACTTCAAACTCTGCCAATCATATGAAAACAGTCTCACTAGTAAATTTTGTTGAAACTACTCAAGCTAAAAATAGCCTCACTTGAAATTGTTGGAATTGCCCTGATAGGAAATGTGGGGGCACTGGCCGTGTCAGATGCAGGCAAGGTGCAAAGTTCACACAAAGTGTCCTTTTATTCTGGAATACAAACTCATTTAATAATGCTCCTATTGCTTATACGTGTAAAGTGGTGTGTTAGTATATATTCACCCCTCCCCCCATGAATAATAGCAGTGTAAATTATACATAGCGATGTAATTTAATCACAGAAATTAAAGTGAAGAAAACCCACAAAACTATTTTGGGAATGAGCCTATTCTCTGTTAACACAGTCTGAATAATCCAAATTATTATCCAGTTTTACAAGAACTGAATCTGTGTATTTTGCAGATTCAGGGTATTTCTTTCATGCTTCTATCAATAAAAGGAAAGTGTAGATAATAAAATCAGGAAGCATTGCATTCAAAGGTATGTTACAGTGACTTTATAAAAAATCCGAGAAAATTAAATAATTGTTTTGCCTTCTTAGTTATTACCATCTGTTGGTAATTTCTAATGAGACTGGGTGGTGTTTTTGTAAAAGAAAAGGGCTTCAGAACTTGAGTAAATATGTTTCTGCATATGTGATGTTCTCTTCTCCAGAAAGATGAAACAGCCTTTTTTCTTCACTTTGTTCCATTTGACAAAGTAACAAATGTTGAAAAATGCCTGCATCTATTTTCTTTCTTTTTTGTCAAGTCCTATTTCTTAAAGTAAGTGCTGTACTCTTTTCCTTTATCTCTGGATAGAAGAAGGAATTTTATTTGGCATTTCATGGCCTGCTGCTTTTTGTAAAGGTTTCCAACTCAATTCGCCTCTCTGGTAGACAGCAGGGGGTTCTCTAGCTCACGCTTAAGATTGTCAGTAGTATCTTTCTGTTAATGTCAAATTGATATCGCTTCGTGATTGGAGTGACCTGGAAAGCAAGCTCTGCTGGATAAGCCCTTATTAAGGTGACATTGTTTCTTTATTCTGACATAACTATCTACTTCCAACTGTAAAAAAAGCCATCAAATGGATAAATAAAAACTCATTGTTTATTCTATAGTATGAATAGGTAAAACAAATACACTTAAAAATAAGCAAATAGTTTCATTAATGTGTTTTTCCTTGCCATATACATTATAAACATCAGTGTTGAAGCATTGACAGGAAACCAAGTTTTTCTAGGACAGTTTGTTAAAATTATAATCTTCTATTATGCTAATAAAAGAGTATGCTGAGGATTTCTCACACGCGTCAGCACTTTCATACTTTTGGGTAACCTCAGAGAGGGGGAAACTCCTTTCCATGAAAAAAGCTTTGTGAAACCAGAGCCTCAGTGCCAACAAATACCCACTTTGCTTATAGGAAAGATTTGAGATATGTGAACATGCAACGGTAGAAGCTAGTCTGCCCAGAGCTCCTAGTTCTTTCTCTGGACTTTTAAGTTGGGTTCTGACAGGGTTAGAAAGCAGGTACCTGAGTTTCTTGTTGTTTTCTTGAATTTAAAAATCATAAAAAATTCATCATAGTGCCATAGCATGTGATTTGAATGTAGTCACAAAGCCGTCTGTCACCGGGAAAACCTCTACTAAAATGATTGACCTAGATTCAAATTATTTGAGATAACTTTATGGTAAACTGAATTTAACAAAATTTTGAAATTCTTTTCACAGCAAGCCTATATGTAGATTGCAGTGTGGAATATCGTAATTTGTGCCACTAAACCATGGCAAAATTGCGTTGTTCATCCACACACTGTCTCCAAAAGTGTCTCTTAAGTAGATTCTGTAAAAGTCCTGTCTCTTTATCATTTTAACAAAATTATGAACACAGTGACAGTGGGAAAACAAGTATTTTTTTTAATACAGTTTGTTTGCCGTGGGCTAAAACTACATGTTCTAAGTATATGTCTAAAATGAACATTTTTGCCTCTCTTTTTTTTTTTTTTTTCCTCTTTCTAGTGACTGTTTCTTACCTCAGGTCTGTTTTGTTAGCTAACTGGATTACCTGAATACTAGTACTAAGATATAATTTTTCCCAGGGGAATTTTATATAGAACTTTCACTACCTGATCTGGCTAGTTTGGGCCTGACAGTGGAAATCTCCTCGCTCTGCTAGAGTGAGACAAAGCAGCAGTACTAGGAACCAAGCTACAACTTTCAGTATGTCCTACAGCTTCTTGAAAAAGTTTTGCTAAATATTACTCTCTTGTGTTCTAGGTTTAACTTCTGCAGTGGAGGATAGTAAAAGAAAAGTAATATTCATCACATTAAATATAAGTAATCATGTGAGAGCTCAGATTGAGCATATCAATCAAATGAGCCATAGTTATTTCAAAATCCCATAGTTTAAAAATCTAAAATCCATGTTTATTGGGTAAAAATTAAGTGAAATGCAGTGAAATTATAAGAACTGCAGGCCATGATCCTGTTAATGCTGCTATTAGGTCGGGCCCCTACTTTTAAAATAACAACATGGGTGATTAGAAATGTAAGTATCACTTAGAGAAATAACTATACTTTTATACATCCCTGTGTACTTGATTGAATGGTATAACCTGTAAAGTTTTTATGCTTGAAAGGAGTTAAGTCAATAAAATTGGAAAAGGTTCTTTCTTTTTGATGAGGTGTACTTAGTAGCTTCTCTTTTGTCTTAAAAGTACCATAATAATGACAGCTCTTAGGTTGAAACTGAAGGTACTCCTTTGTTTCCATGTCTTTATATGAAAATGGCTTTATATTCAGTTTGTACAATAAAGCTAATATGACACCAAAGCACTGCCTTAGCATTAAACTACTGGTTTTTTTGGAAGATGCTGACAAATAAAATTAAGTAACATCTAAAGCCAGTTGTTAGCATGACATCTCAAGAGACCCATCTTCTCATTTTTCAGAGCCTCTGGCCCTGGGGATCTTAATACAACTCCTTGAATGCTCAGCATGTATAGAGTGTATTATATGATTGCAGTTACTTTGGGCTTAAAGAATGCCTCTCAACATTATTTACTTGAAGCCCTGTATAATCTGTTTGGGTTATTTTTCCCGCTTTCTATATTTTGAAATGCTGCATGCCAGGGAATACATTACAATATATTTTGCATCTGTTAGCCCTTTCACTTTGCAGACCACCTTCAGATATTTTGTGAATTGTATGTTGAAAATTAGCAATGCAGAAGGCAGGATGAACATTTTTTCTTAAAATGGCTGGCTAGTTATGCTATTACTAAGAAATTCAAAGACAAGTTATGCCTTTTGCCAAAAAACCTGATCAAACCCTCAAAGTGGGGTACAGGACCTTGCTTATATGTGTGTTTTCTTTTTTTTTTCCTGCCCTACCTTGCTTAGCAAACTGCTAAAAAGATAATGAAACATCAGGAACATCACCTGCATGTGTCAAAAAAAGTCAACATCAGAGCCGAATTAACAGCTTGCTTTATTGTGAAGAAAACATGGGGATAAATTCACCCCACAGTATGACTGTGGTTAAAATTACAGGTGCTTAGTGCAATGGATTAGGCTGCAGACAATATGCCCGAGGGGGTCAAAATCAGTGAGTATTATGCAAGTAGCTTATGTAAAACCCAGCTACAAATGATTTTCCAAGAAAAGTGCATGTGTAACAGATTCTAGCATCCAATTTTCTATTTTTGTTCATTAAGACTGCTGCTTCCTTTCCTGAAGGATATGGAGGGTATATGATGGATGGCTATACTTTTCATTCTTTATAAATCTAGGAATGGCAGAGCCAAAGTTAAATGCATCCTTCTGTAATAGAATTAGCTAAATATATATACATGGAGTTAGCAACTCTTAAGCAAATGTATTTTGAGAAGTTTTTCCCCTTTTCCTTCATGTTTCCATCATTTCCATTGCTGTCCAAAGGAAGAATTTTATATCAGATGTCAGGGAAAAGAAAAAGGCTTTTCAACGGGAATGCATCAGGATATACTGTATCACCTAGCCAGTATTGCACAGTATGATGCTGGATACCTTAATAAAAAAAATGACTGTAATAAAAATTTCCAGTTAACTTGGAAATGTAGGGTGGTAATATGCATGCAGTTTTCTAATGCCCATCTCTGAGTGGCAAAATAGGAGGGTGTAGGAAGCAGACGAGTGCACCTGAAACCCCTTATATGCGAAGCAGAAATTGCTGCAGAGATTGTTTTGAAATGAGAAAGACCCACATGAGTAAAAGGGTACTGAATCAAAACTGTTACTGGAGGTAACTGATGTGAAAACCTGTGAATAAATACATCATACTCTCTACTGTTGAGATCTGAAAGGTAATTTGTGATTTTCAATTGCAGAATAGAGGTTTATTATCTAAACTTGAATGCTATCTATAGTATAAAAAGAAGTCTTATTAGTATGTAATGAAGCTTTTCCTTTGTTTCTCCCTTCCTCTTTACTTACTGTTACTATGACTTGTTACATTCAGGAGGCTGTGTTACTTTCTGTTACCAAAAAGAGAAAAGATTTTGGAGGACTTTTTGTTGATGTTTTTGGAATTAACGTTTTTGTGATTTTGTTCTACTGTTTTTTGGTTTTATTTTTTTTCCACATCAGAAAATGTAGTATTTGTTCTCCCATTAGTCCTTAGCTAAGAATTAAGTGATACATTGCCACATGACTCATCATTTACATTATTCATTGTTGTTTCCTGTCTGCTGTAAATTCTTCTAACTTGTTTAGGATGTGCTTTTTATCTCAAAAATGTGTGTATAACTTATGTTACACCCTTAAACAATAGTTCTCTTGTATTAATTAAAAAGTGATTAAGTAGAAGATAAGTAATTGTTAAAGATTACTAGATCTATAAATACCTTAGTTTAAATATATTGTTCTTTGAAATTGTATTTATTTCTTAAGTGTGCTTCCAGCTTAGCCTTCTTTTATGTAGAAATGAAATCAGTCAAAATATTTTTAAGATAAATCCTTAGAAAAAAGTTTCCTCATATATTCATGGTGTTTGAAGGTCTGCTTCAGAGCATTAAAACGACTTAGCAGAATATTTTAAAAATTTCTGGTAGCATAAAGTTTGAATTCATTTTTATCAGGACTTTTATTTTAATGTGACACATGCAAGTAAGGAACTTCAGTATTTTTTAATTGTGCCACAGGATGAGACAGAAAAAATTCCCCAAAATAGGATTTTTTCTTTAAAAGAAACAAGATTAAGGAAAAACCAGCCAAACTATCATAAAACTATTTGACTATTAGTCATGCAAATTGTAGAACAGGTGGAAACAAGGATATGGTGCTAAGGGTGGATATGGAGACATAACTGAAACACATAATTTGGAAAAGATAAAGCTCTAAAAGTTATAGTGAGAAACATAAAAGGTGGCAAGAGGAGCCTGAATAAACATAGCAAAAGTAAGAGAAGGAAAAATGAACCTGTAGGTCCATCTTTAACAGGGCGAGGAGCAGTGCACGGCATTGAGAAAGCCAAAGTGATCCAGAACTAACCTGAACCTAACTAGACCCACTGGAAAGAGAGTCAAAACAAGACTTACTCAAAGCCAGAGGATTTTTAGATTAGTTAGAAGTATTTGATCAGAAGTGCCTGCTGTGATTTAGCTTCTCATGTGCCAAAGGAACTTGAAGCTGTAAGGGATACGGTAGGAGCCAAAAACTCAAAGCAAGGCAAGCATTGTATCTAGCTTTGAGGGATGGGATGGAGCTGGAGGAGGCAGAATCTAGCAAATAGTATCTTTCTAGATATCATAGATAAATTGTTTTTAAAATTATTCATTTTCTAAATATGCAAATATCAATATAGTAAGAAACAGCCTGTATGAATTTATCAGGAAGTGACTGTGTGAAATCAGTCTCATCAGTTTCTTTGATAGTATAGCTCACCTGGGTAAGAGGAAAGCTTTCTGTATGCTGTATCTTGAATTTAGTAGGATTTTTGATGTTGAGGGACCTGGATGACATTAATCTGTACTATAGAGGAGCAAGGAAAGCAATCAATTATTTTCTATTCATCTAGGATAGGACAAGAGGTAATTAGTCTAATTGTCAGTGAAGATGTCAGGAAAAAAATCTTTAACTACATGAGATACTGGGAAAAGCTAATAACCTATGAATCATCTCACTGGAGATTTCTAACTATGAGTTAGACAAACTCTTGTCAGCATGATCTAGACAGAATTGCTTCTGACCTCTCTAACCAAAACCCCTTTCCAGTCCAACAATTGCCTGATTATTCTGATTTACGTAGTCTATGACTCTTGGCAATTGAGAGATAATGCAATCAAATAACTACTAACTGCAATCTTTTTTACCTTGGATGTATTGTCCTTTGGACAGTCAGAATTTTTCAAGAAATAGTTAGAGGACTGCCCATTTCAGTAAGTCAGGTAATAATTCAAAGATTTGAAGTTGAGTTTTTCCTTCCAGTAAACTTAGTTAATTCTAAATGTAGGAAATGTATTGTCATTTAGGAAAAATATCAGCCTGAATTTGAAAAAAAATAGTAAGTGTATGCCTTTATTTCTACTAAGAGCTGTACAGTTCTGAATGTTAAGTCTAATTTCAGAAGCTTGATGAATTGGAGTCAGTATTTGGTGTATTTCCCAGGAAAGATTTCTTCAGTTGGCTTGCATGCTCAGACTAGTTGAATATGGTTTATATAGGCTCTGAATCGTTATTTTGCAGTCCTTTGGGTACTTCCCACTTAGAAATACAAAGAAATAGTAATCTAAAAGTATGTTTTGATTGCTTGCTTTACAGTTAATTCAACCCGATTAACAGAAGGCTGTGAGAGTCCTGTGGAATTCAGACTGAGTGGACTGAAATTGAGAATTGAATGGTTTTTTTTAGTAAGGAGTACTTTTTCAGGACCAGAAATATCTTGCAGTGTCATGGGAATTTGGTTTTGTTTGAGAATTTCCCATAGATGTCATGTTTCTTCTAGGAAGCTTAAAGGATACCAGTGAATTTAGTAACTGGGGATGCTTCAGAAGAGATGATTTTTGACGCTGCGCAGTTCCACATGTGTGACTCACTAGGCAGAGTTTTCAGAGAAAAAAATATCTGCTTGTAAAGAATTAACACTGTAGTAACATACTACTGGCTCATACAGGGTAACAGCAGATCAATGTAAATTTCATGTATAATACAATTTTCTCTTTTACTTTTACATGTGGGCTAGTGGTGGACTGATATATCAGAAAGGGGAGTTAACTCATGCTCCAAAAAGTAGGACAACCTCCTGTTGTACTCTTCTCGGCCTCCTAGTCTGCAAGGCTCCTCTCCCTCCCTCCTTACATCCCTTCCTCCCTGTCTCTCCACTCATTTTATTGTCCTAAAAAAATGCCATAGCAAAATAAGATATTGTTATGTTTTTGTTTCCTCTTGTGTCCCTAATTTTCATGTCCTACATACAAGCAACTTGCTTTATTCCATTTGGAAATTTCTATTCTGTACTGGGGGAATCACAGCTAATTGTTAAAGCAAGGACTACACTGCAATCAGTCTCCCTTGAGAGGATATTTGTAATGTCCTCACGGCAATTAGTGGAAAAAAAGAAGGTACATGGCGATGCTGTTATTGTTGATTGTGATAGTAAAGCTGCCTTCCTGTAAGTCATCAGGTATACCCTCCTCTGCATGTGTTTTTCATGTTTAACATGTAACAAAGTTTTATATTAATCAACGGAATATGAGAAGTAACAGTGTTTTTCCTGAACTCTGAAAGCTGTGAATTAAAATCTGCTCTACTTGTTTGGGTTTTAGACGAACTTTAAGGAATACTATGCATATATGAATATATAGGAGGCTAAATTTACTCTAAGATAGTAAGGTGAAGTTGCTTGATTTGTGCGGTTTTATTTCAGGGAAAAAAAAAATCAATCATTGCAATTGGTAGCTGTCATAATATCATATAATATGGATTTAATGTATATAATTCAAAGGCAATATTTGTACACTCCTTTTTAACAAGGAGTGGTTTGTTACATGACAGGGAAGCTGCTGAATTCAGTGACAGTCAATAAACAAAACCAGTGCTCTGGAGACTTGGAGTGAGATGGTTCACTAATATTGATCCCCACATTTCTTATCCTGATCCTTCCTTACAGAATACAGCTAGAACTTTATTTTGAATGGTAAAATAGAAAAATAAGGAAATAGGAAAGGAACTGAGAATGATTAAAATAAAAATTAATTAAAGTTAGCACCACAGAGCATAGAAAATGCTTCCATTAATATTTTGTCTACTTCCTTTCTTTTTTAATTTGCCTTTTTTTCAGTGATTCCTACTGGTTATTTTGCTAATTTCTTGCACAATGCTAGTGTTGTAGTAGAAGTTTGTTTTTATTTGAGTGTGCAAAGCTAAAAATGAGCACAGAAAAATCTTGACTCTCAAATTTTTTAAATTTGAGATTGAACACGTCAGGTTTTCAATGCTGTCCTTTTCTACATGGAAGTCTATGCCTTCATTTCTTTGAGGGAATAAGATGGAACAGAAAGATCTAGTCTAAATGATTTGTCAGAAAACAATGCATGCAATGGTCTCTGTTTAAGCTCCAGCAGAGCTCAAAGAATTAGTAGTGTGTGGCCTCTGTACGTAGCCCAAGTCTTGTGGCACAGCAGCACAGTTTCGTAGCTGTGATGTAGGTAGTGGCTAACCTCCTTCAGCAGCTCCAATGGCCCAAGCATAAAAATGTTCATTTTAGCATAAAACTTGCACTAAATTCAGCTGGAGCAAAACCCAGACAAGAGCGAATACTTCTGAAAACTTCACTCCCTTTTTCATCAAACAGGATGTTGAAACAATTGCCTGCTTTCTGGTGCGATGTTGTTATCACAGAAAATGAGATGCCATGTAAAAGGACTCACTAGTAGTTGAACTGCTAGCACTTTGCAAAAAATGTGTTTATTTATTTCTGTGATTTACATTTCAGTTTTCCTGGTATTAGTTTCATTAAGAGGTCTGAATAGCTTTGATATATTCTTGAGAGGTGGTAGTTTTATAAAGTGAGAGACAATGATGACGACTCTTAATCAGTTTAGCAAGTTAAGAATAAATTTCTATTTTAATTTACCCTTCTGTGTTTAGGGATAGTTCATATTTTCTTCTAGATTTACTGTAGCTTTGCTCTATATTGTGCTGTGTGCATTTTAGTTTGAGTTGCTTTTCACTGTAAGGAGCAAATAACATTCAGGAAGGGAATGGCATGATGACCAGATGGCAGTTCAGAAATGGCATAATCATCCCATTACTAATACAATATTTCATGCTATTGAGAGGGGAAAAAAGTTAGAAAACCACAGGAAAACTATTTTGATAAGCTCTATTAAGGGTAGAGAAATATTTCATTTAAGTCATGGATGAAATTTAAATGCTCCATACACTTTCATTCTTCTACTTTGTCTAAAACAGAAATAACCACTAATTGTCAATAAATGAAATTTTATCACAAGTAAGAAGTAGGCTAAATTTCAGGAGGTCCTATTAGTATACTATGTAACAGTAATAACTGAAGTTTATATTCTTTGAGGAACTTATTCTGTAAACTTTAATGTGACTTTTTATTGCATTCCAAAATGTACCTTCATAAGGTACATAAGTTTAAGCTTGTAGTGTGCACACTTCTTCATTCCCCTCTTACTTATGCTCCAGCAAAAACTAGAAATAGTTTTAATGCCTATAAATTCTTCTTGGAAGCAGTTGAATATGACACAGATGTGCAGTAGGACAGAACCTTTGAGCTTGCTGTGAAGGTAAAGTATACTTTAGAAATATTACAGAGATTAGGAAGGAATCTGAGAGATGGTTATGACTTCAAGACTTAAAAAGCCTCCACAACACAAAAAATAAAAACCTTTATGTTGGACATTTTTTGAAGTTGGGCAAATGTTTCAGAATGAAATAGTATTGTGTCAAGATGCTCCTTGAATTTTGGATGTATACAATAAAAGACAATATCAAAAATTCACGTTCAGTCAAAAAATGTGGAACCACATAAACCTACTGCATCAATATGCTAATTTTCTTCAGTTATCACAAGTGGATCAGGAAAGACTTGAGGTAATACATTATACTGCTTATTTCTCTACATTTTTTTAGGTTACTTTAGGTATACATAGGTAAAAAAGGTTCAAGAAGTAGAATTACGTAGGCATTAGCATGGTATATAACTACTACAGTTATGAGGAGAAATCTTCAACCTCCTTTGATTCAACAAGCTAATAGATACCAGTGATGAAGACACTCATCTAACCTTACTTCCTTCAAAACAGCAGAATATAGTTCAGTAGTTCTCATGGACCAGGTCCAAAAATTTATGACTGAAAGAGTCTATAAATGAGTGTGATGACTTCCCCGCAACTTACTTACGGAGTACAAGGTTACCTTGATTTGATTTGCGTAAGGAAAAGATCTAAAACCTGAATTTCTGGTGTGCGAAATGGCCACTGACCTTATTGTTCTCTGATACAGACATAGATTAGGAGATACGTTACTGAAAATAAATAAGCTAAATTAGTGCTGTTAATCAGAGATCCAGATAATCAAACGTTCTTTGAAATACGCTAAATTTGAATGAAGTCTCCTAGGGCAGGTAGTTCGTACTACACGATAATTGAGTCTTTCATCAAGAGATGCACCTGCTGTCATTTTTGGTTTTATGTAGAATACAAATTCTCCTTTATATGATAAAGTTTGTTTCTTGGCACAAAAAAAAATGCAGTCAGTGTCATGGTTGCATTGCTTTCTTGATTGGCTTGTAAAGTCAGTTCATGAGGACTGCATATCCAGTGAATTAAGTGATAAATACGGTTTTAATTAAGACGTATAGTACAGCAATAGCTAAATGTTTTGAAGATTTTTTTTTTTTTGGCAGAACACTATATTGTAATTGGAGTCATCACAAAAGAAGCAAATTATATTGAGATTGTAGCTATGTGTACTTCAGTACACTGAATTCCCAAACCTCCTTCTCCATTGCTGTATAGCAAATTGATTTAAATATTTAATTGAATATCTGAACATTCCACAATTAGAAGTGCAAAACCACATTATAGTAGCACTGTATCCTTTACTCAGAACAAATCTACTAGTTTATGCAAGTCTCAAAGAAACTTGGTGCCTGATATGTTCTAAGACACTTATAAAGAAATGTGTTCATGTTCAAACTTTCTTCATCTTCGCTGAAAGAGGTCTGCATCCATCCTTGTCCATCTCCCTTGCACTACATGCAGACGTTGTTGCTTCCTACAAGACAGGAGGATCTGCAGTGTACAGAAGCAGCTTCCATTTTACAAAGGCCACCAACATGCTAGGGACATACCTGAATATGGCTTATGGGTTTGTTTTGATATTTTTTTTTCCTTTTTTAAAGAAACTAGTCTGTCTAATTCTTCATGTACCATGCACTTTCTATGATGATTTCTTTTTTTTTTTTTTTTTTTTTCTGCATGAATCTATTTTTGGTCACTGCCCTGAGTTACAGGACTAGATGGACTTTGTTCCAGTGCAGCTCTTCTCTGTGGAGCCTCATATTCAAGGGGATTGCAGTCGGTTTTATAGTGCTGCAATTCTGCTGTGTGCTGTTCCTAAGTACACAGCATGAAGCAAGCAAAGGCAGTATTTAAAGATTTTTGGAGACCACATCTAAATCTGCTGTACCTCTCTGCATTCCCTTTGATTTGTGTCAAAGAGCGAATTTTTTTCTTATTATTTTATGTTCCCTCAAATCATATGCTTGTTATTCTCAGCAGCAGCAGTATTCCACCAGATTTGTGGTGCTAAATCTTCGGTAACAGCCAGCAGCTGGCATCATATTACTCCTTCAAGATGCAAAGGTATTTATCATATTTTATAGGTACAGAATTCAATATGAAGACTTAAATTGGAGTTTCAAGAGATGGGTTTTTAAAAATCCAGTTTCTCTACAGAGTAACAGCCGCCTGTGCTTTTTGCTCTCAGATGAAAACATCACTGCTTTTATTTATTTATTTGACAGTAATTATCTGAGAGCTGTATCAGTGTATAATTTGTTGAGCGCCTGTGTCAAGGTGATGCCGTCTCGGCTGTTTCCTGAGCTTTCTGAACCTGGCATCGTTCCTGGTGGGAGCGCTCCCAGGAGACAGGGCTGGATGCCTGGGAGATTTCTGCCTTATATGAGCATTTGCCAATACTCATTATTCTTGCAAAACTGGAGTCGGCGTGCAGGGGCCTAAGCTGTGGGCACAGGGGGTAATGTAATCAGCCTGCAGAGAAGCTGCACTTACTTCTGCCCAGCATTCAAGGCCAGGTTGGATGAGGCTCTGAGCAACCTGATCTAGTTGGAGATGTCCCTGCTTCTTGCAGGGGTGTTGGACTAGATGACCTTTAAAGGTCCCTTCCAACCGAAACCATTCTATGATTCTGTGATTTATTTTGCTGTGACCATGACCCAGGAAGGTAACGCAAGAAAGGAGATGCAGGGTGATGTGTGTGTGGACAGGTTGCTGCTGCCTCCGCGCTGTCCTGTGGGGTACCCATGGGGTACCAGAGTGGTTTGTTCCTAGGCAAGGATTGCAAAGCTGGACCTTGAGGCCACAGGTGTGTGTGGGTCCTTCTTGGAAGACCTGTTTCTGAGAGGACGGGTATGCAAGTCACTGCAGCCTGTAACCAACCTCAGATGGCTGCAAACAGCTCATTTTGCTTTTTATGCCTCCTTTGGAGGAGTCATTATGCTGCTGCCAGGCCTGACGATGCTACATTAAGATAGATGAAGCATGTCGGATACTTAGTTATAGTTCTCTGCGCTAGCTCTAAGAAATCCTACTAGTATATCAAATTTTTGTGTGTATGTTTTAATTAGCACAATTTTAAGAGTGACATACATGGTTTGGTATGTGCACTCGTGCAACAGAACCGTGGTAATTGAGTTCTAAGATTATTGAAGTTTTAGCTCAAAGCATGACTGACGATGGCTGTTATTTTATTTTTATTTTTTTTTAACTAAAGCTACTTGTTAAAAGTCAGACCATAGAGGAGACTAGACACATTCAAGATGTGTATTGTTAATCTTTGTTCAGTTCTTAATCACTGATTCATATAATGCTTTCTGACACAGATCTTTGGCTAAAAACATAAAACAGGGATAAAAGAATTGAGGTGGAACTCTGGTTATAATTTCTTTTTTTTCCCCCACATACAGAAATAGAAACAAATACAGCACTGCTGTGCAGTAAAATACATAATCCTAAAATATATTCTCTTTCATTAACATGAAATATTCTCTTGAACTGGCAAGCACAATTGGAATAACAGTAGATATATATAACATATATAACAATATGTGAGGACGTGACTTAAGCAATAAAAAAAAGGAAGTCATTAGCTCATAGAACAAGCGACAACATAGTTATTATAAAACTAATAAAAATCAATGTTTGCCTTTTGTACATATGGAAAATCAATTTTTGCTTTTTGTACATACAGAAATTAAGGTACTACACTGAGTCCTTTGGGTAAGAAAAAGTCCTTCTGACTCTCAGTTTGCGATTTTCATGATTGTGTAGATTGTTAAGCAGATGCAGCAGACTTTGATGGGACTAAGGAATACTTATTTCTGATAAAAGGACAGATTTATTTTATGGGATCTGGAACGAATTTGCTTGTGGTTTAATGAGGGTGCTGTGCTGGTGAAAGGAAACCGTTATTGCTGGTAGCGATCACATTCATTTCAAATGGCTCGAGCAATGCAGTTCAGTGAGCAAAATTTGCAAATCAATGCTGTACAAATGATTTGTTGTGCTTGAGTTGAACAGCTGATGTGCCTGTGGCCTATAAAACTGAGATATAGCACATATTGCAATGATATGTAAGTGGATATATAGTAAATACAGATAGTTATTATCCTTTTCTTGCCTATATTTCTTTTCACCACTTATCAAGGATGCATCTTTATTTCATGTCATGAAGACAGTGCTTGCAGGGGTATGTTTTTATTAATGATTTAATATCAGACAGAACAGGTTTAACTCAAGTTAAAGCAACAAATTAACGTGACATTTCAGTAACAGTTATTATTAGACAGTAGTGACATAACTAATTTTACATGTTTTAGAAGTGAATGTGGGTGTAAAATTGATGCCCTGAATTATTTTGTGTATTTGAGGGCACTGAACTGAACTGTTTTGCTTTGTGTTCATACCTTGCCTTGGCTTTTGATTTAAATCTCCTTTTTTCACATATGGCAAGGTTAGGTACCCTCTTTCTTTTCCTTTTTTCCCTTGCATTTTCACTGCAATGAATAACCAATGGCCTTTGCTGAAGGGGATGGGATGGTTCAGATTTGGCTTTACTAAGCTGCCAGATAGGATCTTTTTCACTTCTGTCTACATAGGAGGTTTCAGTGCTCGCATTTGTTCTTGAAAAGCATCTGTCCATCTCATGACTGACACTGAAATAAATTTAATTTGTAATGTTTTATTTATTTATTTAGTGAGAAGAAACATTTCTTTTTTTAAATAAGTGGTCAAAGTAGTTCTGTGCTCCAGTTCTTTTATTTCCATTTGGCTTTTTATTGATACCTATATAAATCTATGGATTTGTGGGTTTTCAAAGAATCATTTTTGTCATCAGCTATGGCTTTTAGTGAACTTGATATCCTTCAGAATTCAAAACTAAACTAATTCTTTCCTTCTCCAGAGTCCTTTGCAAACATGAACTGGTCAGTTCTAGCAATGGTATTACCACCTTCATCATTTAGTGAGTACCATAAACGTTATCCTTTCCGTCTGAGACTCTGGACCTGGTGAGACTCCAGATCACAGAGCTGTCACACTGAAGCTGCTGGGGAAGGGGGAGGTCTCCACACAGCCCCTGGTGCTGTGCTGTAGGCTGCACTTTGCTCTTCTGCATTGAACCGTTGTACAAGTTTCTTCCAAAAATTCAGTTTGGCCAAAATAATGATAGAACCCTAGAATCATAGAATGGTTTGGGTTGGAAGGGACCTTCAAAGGTCATCTAGTCCAACACCCCTGCAAGGAGCAGGGACATCTCCAACTAGATCAGGTTGCTCAGAGCCTCATTCAACCTGGCCTTGAATGTTTCCAGGGATGGGGCATCCACCACCTCTCTGGGCAACCTGTGCCAGTGTTCTGCAACCCTCATTGTAAAAAATTTTTCCTTATGTCTAATCTAAATCTACCTCCCTCTATTTCAAAACCGTTACCCCTTGTTCTATCACAACAGGCCCTGCTAAAAAGCCTGCTCCCATCTTTCTCATAAGCCCCCTTTAAGTATTGAAGGGCCGCTATAAGGTCTCCCCAATGCCTTCTCTTCTCCAGGCTGAACAGCCTCAACTTTCTCATCCTGTCCTCATAGGAGAGGTGCTCCAGCCCTCTGATCATCTTTGTGGCCCTCCTCTGGACTCGTTCCAACAGGTCCATGTCCTTCTTATGTTGGGGGCTCCAGAGCTGGACACAGTACTCCAGCTGGGGTCTCACGAGAGTGGAACAGAGGGGGAGAATCACCTCCCTCAACCTTCTGGCCACGCTTCTTTTGATGCAGCCTAGGATGTGGTTGGCATTCTGAGCTGTAAGCTGACATTGAGCACCATGAGGCAGGCTCTGGCTGCCATAGAGATGTGCGTTGCCCAGCATCAAAATTTCTGTGCAGCAGGGAAGGGAAGGAATCCCTCCTGGCAGTTACCCCTCTGATTAGCATCACTAGCACCCAGAAATTGAAAAGCTGCATCTGGCACTTTGGACCTGTTGAAAGGAGTGCAGTGCATGAGGGTGTGGGTCCTGAGCCCAAAGGTTCACACCTTCCAAGGAGCAGGGATCTGAAATTAGTTCAGCGCCCATGTTGGGTAAAGGTAAGTTCGGCTATCCAGCCACGCTTGGTTAAGCAAGAACATCCTTCTCTTAGTAGATACGGAAAACTGCTGCTAATACATGGGTTTTATTCATCTGTCCTTGCCATATAGAATCATAGAATAATTTGCGTTGGAAGGGACCTTTAAAGGTCATCTAGCCCAACCTCCCTGCAAGGACCAGAGACATCTTCAAATGGATCAGGTTGCTCAGAGCCCAGGGAATGTTTCCAGGCATGGGACATCCACCACCTCTCTGGGCAACCTGTGCCAGTGTTCTACAACTCGCATTGTAAACATTTTTTTCCGTAATATCTAATCTGAATCTACCTCCGTCTATTTTAAAACCATTACCCCTCATCCTATCACAAAAGACCCTACTGAACAGTCTCTCCCCATCTTTCTTGTAGGCCCTTGGGGTACTGCATCACTTCGAGTGAACAGATTTCAAAATAAAATCATCTGGGAGATTATTTTAGGCTGGAGGAGAAAGGAAGTTGGTTCTCTTTCATGTGGTCAAAGCTGATCCAAATTTAAGTAATTTGTAATACTGCTGACATCATGGCATTTGACCTGCACATGTCTCAGCCTGTGTGGTTTTACAATTTTCACCTCTGACTTCCTATTTGCTCTTAATCCACTCCTTGGCAAACTAGAAACATTAAACTGTTACGGTTTTTACTCCTTTTATATTCCATTTAAAATGTAATTCTAGTCCAGCCTTACTTCCCAGGTATAATATACCACGAAAAATGGTTTCATGTTTTAGTTAAGAATTGGAAATAAGTTACACCAGTGTGTCTTTTAATAGTTCGTGCAGTTTTGGTCATAGCTCTACTGAAGTTTCCTATGTATCCCTCAGTACAGGACTCTTCAGTACAGTAAGAATAGTAATGCATAGTAGTCAACTGCTAAAAATTGGTAAATCTTTTTACAATTTGACACTAGGGAACATTATACTGTATTTATTAGTTGGCGTTTTTACTCTTCAGATGTAGAGAAATAAGAGATCTCTTGAATCTCAGTGTATCAGACTGCTTCTCTGCTGGTTGACTGCGCTACGCTGCTGTGAAATGTCAGCATGGCTACCATGAGCACCATCACACTAGCCATGGTGGCAGGCTAGGTGTGGCGTGGGACCTCTTTTCACAAAACTTTTTTGTAGCCCCTCTTTGATTTTTTTTTTTGTGCTTCTTCAGTGATTCACTCTTGGGTAGCATGAAACCAAACATTGTAGAAGAAAAGACGTGCTGGCATGTAGGACTTGAGGGATGTCAGCAGGCAGGTTTACCACACGTACCTACAAGGGATGCCTGCCTCTTCCTCTCCCTTGTGGCTGGGGAGCCCCTAGACCTGTTTCAATCTGGGCATTTCTCTACTGTCCCCTCCTTACCAAGGTGCTCCCAGCTACATCCAGATCTGGTGATCAACATGCACAGTTCAAGCCCTGATTATATCATTTTCACACCACCAGACAGGTTAATGAAAAACATCACCATAAGACATTCTGAGATATGAAAGCATAAAGTGCTTTTCTCAGACGTTTTTCTTCCCTTTTTAACACTTCCCTAAGGTTTCTAGTTTGGTTTTGATTTTTTTTTTTTTTTAAACTCCAGTGTTACAGACCATTGGTAAGTGATGTGGATTAAAGAAATCGTATTTAGAATCATAGAATCATTTGGGTTGGAAAGGACCTTTAAAGGTCATCTATTCGGATCTTTTATGAACAATGAAAACTGACAGGTTAGTTTGAAATAGCAGTCATTAAAATTGTTTTGCTTAGCAATTCATGCAGCAATGTAAATGCAAAGGAGATAACATTTTATTCATGCTGGCAAAAAGGGAGGTGATTTTATAGTTTTCCTCTTCTTTGGTCCCTCAGTCTCAGGGAGTCTGACACACATTTTGTCCTAACAACATGTATTACAGAGGAAAACTGGTTACACATCTGTTTGCTTAAATGGCAGTTAAAAAGTCTTTTTACGTTTGTAATAATTTCAAGTACTGCTCTTTTTATAGGTTTGGGAAGTGGTGGGCTGGAAGCCGTTATCACAACCCAGTAATGAAGACTAGAGGCAAAAATCTGAGGCAAAGTAGACAAGTGAGAAAAAATTAAAACAGAAGTTAAAAATGGTCCTTGCTTCAGCTATTCCCTGTGTACTGAAGAAGCTTCAAATAGATTTTTCTGTTGAGATCTAGGCCAAAACAGACAATCTGAAGTTGAGATTGTCACCACTAACCTACACTTTCCGTGCTTAGCACAGGTGATGTTTACAGTCTTAAAGTTGTTTAAGCTCCTCCATCTTCTGTACAGGTTTTTAAATGTGCAGGAGAAATCGGTACAAAAGGAGGAGCTACAATAGAGTCTCCTTATCAACAAATGTAACTGTGCTTTCACGTAAACCTCTCTTTAAAGCAACGTGATTTTTGCCTTTGCTTTGTGATTGTATTAAAGCTCAATATCTTTCATTCCTGTGATGTGTTGTGTGAAGCTTCAGAAGCATTAAATTGCCTGACGTGTTGTTGCTGCTCTCTTTTTGACATATTATCCCATGAGGAAAATGAGCAATCTGCACCGGCATATTCCCCGGTGGCTTGGTATCGGCATAATTAATTCTCAGCTTAAATCCCTTCACAGGCTGTTCTCTGTAGAAGCAGTTAGATGGAGCAGGTGTGCCAACGGGCCGAGTGAAGTCTTGAAGGCAAAATGATGAGTGAAAAGGTTAAGGTACAAGAAATAGCTTTGTTTCTAATTGCAGTCAATTGTAAGCATCTCTCTCTCAGGAACAGGACGTGCCCTGAAGAAACGGGCAGTCAGGCAGACCCAGCCAGGCCCTGAAACCTGCAGTATCCAACCTCTGTACCAAACTGGGAAAGTCCTGCACACTCTTCCTTAATGGTGGCCTGCACGGGTGACTGGTACCTGTGTAGCAGAATCCCAAGGGTGAGAAAGGAGATTCCCTAGGATGTGCTGTGGCATCCTAGTCCAGATTAGAGACCACTCTTCACATCTCCTAGGCACCAAAGCCCGTGCTGTTTTCTCCACTATTTGATAGATGTGATGTAGGACCAAATCTAGCCTGTTCATTTGTTCAGCAATATGAAAGGGGGGAAAAAAATGGTTAATGGTTCAACATACATATTACTCAAAACATTCCCCACCACCTTCTGCTTTTTATCTTTATTTCCCAGCCTGCCTGTGTGTGATGTGTTTTGCTCTCACACAGCGTTATTGCCGCACTGCCTGTCAGTGGTGTTGGAGGCCAGGCAGTGAATTTCCTTCCCTTCTGGTTCTGCTCACCCTAAGCAGAGCTGCATCTGTTTGGTGGCAGCTTACACACAGATGCTGGCTATGGCGATGCTTTCTGCAAGCTCACATCCAAATTCTCAGCAGCAGAGTTTCATCCAAATGATTCTTTGGCAGTCCCCTGATGTCCATCTTTTCGTAATTAAGCCATCACACTCTGTTATGGATTGTCTCCAATCCAATAGTACAGAAGTACTTCTTTTAGGAAGCCAGTTTAGGCTGATAAAGTAGTTAAAATTTTAAGGTCCATGTGGGGAAGAATTCTTTTAACACACATAAATACACACAGATTTGGGTGTGGTTGCCTGTTCTTGGTGAATTTTTTGTTAAATAACTGTTCTCATACAGATCTCTGGCATGAAAGTCCTCTGAAATGAGCTCTCTAAGAAGATAGTATAGGCACTAAAACTGTATAGAGAATGATGATTAATAGAGTTTCCTCCTTTCTTTCCTCCTCCATCCATCTGGAACAAAACTGTGGCAGACTAGAGAGATACACATTACTTATTTTCTGTCATTATGATCTGGGTGAATTTATTCAGAATCCCTGAGAGGCTGCAGAACAAGCACATTTTTATTTTGCTTTTTGATTCTATCAGAGAAGCATTTTCTGCTCATATCCCAAAATGTGGATTTAGGTTTGCCTGCACCCAAGGGCAAGCAGCAATCACTTTTGGGTCAATAGCAGCTTTTCTCTGTGTTAAAATGTCATAACTTCTAAGTATTGTATCTTACTACATTCAAGAAGTGGAATCTAAGGGTTTCCAGATTCTCACTGGATCACAGCACTGAATTTAGTCCTTAAAGGCATTCAATGTCATGATGTTTTTTAAAAGCAAAAGCATGTTGGGGTTCCTGCTTAGAGACCCTTTACTGCTGATAATTTAGACATCTTTCAGCAGGATGAGAAGCATGCTTCTAATACTTTCATTTTACAATCCGTAGTACATTCTTGACATATTTTACCTCACAACAAGATATATGCATGCCAGCTCACACAGTTGCAAGGTATAAATATTTTTATTAATATTTGTGCAAAGTGGCATCTATAACTTCGGCATTTGCTCGTCAGTTCAGAATTTGTTATGGGTATGTGTCTAAATTGTTGTGATTTTATTGAGTTTCTTTTTTTCCTCTCACAGTTTTCTAGCCCTTTATTTTTAAAGAAGTAGAGTTGACTTATGCCCAAGAAAATGAGAAGGTTAATGAAACACAAAAGGAACATATTTTCTATCATTAAATTATCCATGAACCATGAAGCAATGAGCCAAATATTTGTACTAGAGTTTAATATAGTGCTATTTATTCTGTACATGTTTATAACAGGAATCTTGTAACCCCAGTGGGTTCCCTGTCTACAAAATAACTGGGTAAAAGTTTCTCCATTAATTTAAATTTGAGGATTGTGCAGTCTCTTGAGTGTCAATTACAGCAACATGTTTAGAAACTGCCATTACAAATCTAGGATTCACCTTCATATGTTACTGGCACTGTGATATCTTAGCACCCTCAGTAGAATATATCAGTATTCCCTTGTAATTACGCTACATTAAAATCCAGATTCATGTTCCTGAACAGTCAATAAGTTGATAGACTGATAGCAGTAGGAGTCAAACATGCTAATGTAACTTTTAGAAGTATTTTATTTTGTGATAAGCATCTTTTGTCTACTTCAGGTTATATATTGCATCATATTGCATAATAACTGGATGCCTTGCTTTTATTCTTATAGGATTTCAAAAGATACAGCCTGCATTATTTATTTTTAACCCCGTGTGGATACGAAGTCCAAGTACTGACACCTGCAAGTAGTCATCAGTGCACTAAAATATTGCACTACTAAAATTTCTGGTAGGGCACAACTTCTAACTTTGTTCTGATGATGGGTTTCTTTCATATTTTAATCTTTTTCTAAGGCAGCCCTTTCTCACCTTTTGCAGGGACAGAAACTACTTATAGCAGTATGCAGGCACTCTACTGTCCTAATGTTACCTTCAGGCGTACAGCTGCTCTCAGGGTGTGGTAGGGGATGAGGATCAAACTCCCTAAAATTTCATTTTTTCATCATCTCTTTTATGTGTCTTGTTTAAGCATCCAGACATCATCTTCAACTTGTTTCCTAAACCACTGTTTCTCAAGCTGACTTTCAGTCTCTTCACCACTTCCCCAGCAGAAGCTTCTATTTTGGAAAAATTATCTGAGATACTTTGGTTTAGAGTATGTGTGACCAATCCTTTTATATTCCTTCGTTCCAGGCAACTACCAGAGCAGCCAAGGGTGCTACATTGGAAATGAGATCATTTGAGGGATGCATGATGAAGGCAATAAATGGAAGTCACCAGGTGATACAGGCATTTACACACCAGTTGCATACAATGAAGTAGTAGTTGTGAGCCCGTTAAATATTCAGTGACAGGTGCTGGAAAGTGCAGGTACTTGTTGGCTATTGCAGAACTTTCATAGGGGGGAATAGCATTCCTACAATGGTGCAACATGCTCTTCCTATCCCTGGAATGCAATCAGCTGTGAGACCTGCAAGAGCTAGTTTGATGATGGTAATATAGCTTGCTGTTCTGCTTAGGATTGGACCATGGTAATTAGTTTGGCATCAAAAAATCCAGAATAAACATAGTTATCATCCACTGACAACAAGTTGCAAGACTTGGGAGACAAGTTTCAAGACAGGGAGATTCAGTGCCATTACTATCGCAATGGCAACTCTTATAGGCCCAGACTGGTCTTCACCTCATGAAACTGAAAAAGAGATGACAAAGAATTATTTACTATTTAAGCAGGCACAAGTTGCTTTGGAGACACTGAATAAAATAATACAAGCAGCAGAAATATCACAAAACTAAGCCAGATCCTAATTCGCCAAATATTGCTGCTGTTGTTGCAAGCCACTTCTAGAGCTACCAATGTTCGCATGTGCCACTCGCTTCTTCACAGAGGTGACCTGCCGGAGCACCGTAGCAAAGACAGGCAGATATGTACCAGCTGTGGCAAGTGTCTTTCGTCACTAAAGTGTGAGCACATTGCATGCCACAGAAGTTTGGGCCAGCACCTTCTCTACCACCATCTGAACAAGAGGAAAGTCTTTGCTTCATTTCCTCTCCATGCTAAGACAAAACTTCTTTTCTTTTTTTAAAAAAAACTGAGAGAACAAACCAGCCATTACTTCATGAAAATTTAAATAAACGTGCACTGATGTAAAAAAGCTAAAATGATTTTCAGTCCCTAAAGAGAGGGATTGTTGTTGCTGTTTTGTTCTTACATTCAGTAATTTCTACCTGATTATTGAACTGAGTTGCAGCACACAAGCAATTTCCTTTGTACTTGAACTTTTGATCTTGAATTAAAAAAAAAGTATCTTTGAGTAGAACCACTGCTTCTGATGAGTCCTTATTAGTATGTTTCCAGTGTGGCACAGTCCCAAGTATCCAGGTGCTGAATTCCTTCCGGATATGCTTTGATAATTTCACCACACTTAAATTAACTCGGATCAGTACTGTTTCATATACATTTCCATTTTTTTTTCCTTTGTTTGCGAGCATTTTTACTTTTGACTACATTAGATGCCTCTGATAAAGTGTTTTCTCTGGGAATCCAGACTTTTTGGTTGACTTTATTGCTTTAAAAAAAAAAAAAAAAAAATAAAACAACACCCCCCCCCAAAAAAAAACAAAAACCAAACCACAGCTTGCAAAAAAACACCACCACACACTAGATTTCTGGGACAGATTTGCTGGGGACACAATGTTTTTGGCGTGCTCCTCTTTGTAAGTTCTCATTGATTAACAATTTGTCACCCTGTGTAGCTTCTTTTGCCACAAACATGCCCCAGAAACAAACTGTCTGCCTTGAAGTAGTGAGTCTTTGTCCCTGACATTTACAGGGAGGAGACAAGTGTTTGGAGATTGTGATGGGACATTGGGAATGAAATGCTGAGCCAATCAAGCATGATGTTTTTTCTTCCTTCATTTTTTAATGCTTGTGGTACGGAGACTTGTAACTCACTGTTTTCCTTTTCCATCTTTCTCTGTGGTTTTGTTGGGTCTGAATGAGCTCCTGGGTCTTTATGGGCTCTGCATCTTCTATGTTTCCTTTCGCTATGAATTCTTTCTTGTCTTGCAGTGTTGGAGAGCCTTCCTCTGGACATTGCAAGAGTATTCTGCTTACCTGGAATGGTGCTGAGTCCCTGTACAAAATAGCATTAAGTTCTACACTGTACCCACATGTGGAAGCACAATCTCTTGTTTATATCCTTTGTCTTCTTGCTTCTCTGCTTTCCCCATGTGGTGAAGAGCATCTTCCATTAGATTTTTTGTCTTTTTTTTAAATGTCCAAAGGAATATCTATATCCTGTCTGATTTCTGGCAGCTGGACTTTTTTTTTCTGTGCTGTTTTATTTTACCCTCAGGCTGAAAAAAAATCCAGGATCCCTTTCCTTATCTAGGGCACTAGCATCCACTTGTGCTGATAACTTAAGCAAAGAAAGGACATTTGCAAGACACAGTGACATCTTAAAGCTTATGAATGTATAGTCATGTAATCCTTGGGCATCAGAGGTAGAAAATCTGACCAGCAGAGCCAGCGTTGCAGAGACAATGGCACTGTCACATTGATGTTAGAGCTGTTTGTTCTGACATACACCTACACAGACTGCCACAATGGAGAAGTGTCAATCAAAGGCTCATGTAACTCCAAGGATTGCTATTACTGTGCTTTTGCAGAAGGCTATTACTGTGCTTTGCAGGAGTTTGGCTGTTGGGACTGAAACTGGAATACATGTATGCTCTGTACTGTGCTGGTAGAGGATGCTTTATAATGTAAACCATGTCCGATATATTTTTGGGAAGAAATATCTCTCAAGATAATTCCTCAAATAGTTCTCACCTTATATTTCTCTCTTTAGATGTCCTTGGTTGCTTCATCATCTTTCTTCTGGGGGACTGTTTGATACTGGCCCCCAGGCTGCTTGTGTTCCTATCCCATTGATGGCAGCTCTTGTTCAAAGGACATTTGTAGCAGCTACTTAATTCTGTGTGGGGAGCAGAAGCCTTTGAAATGGATGCAGTTGTGGTGAACTGTCAGAAAGGAGCTTTAAAGAAGCAGTTTTCCTGTATTTAGAATATTGTTAGCATTTTACATAATTTAAGCATTTGAGAAGTCATTTTACTTATTTGAATGCTTCTTTCTGTGACGGGTCGTGCAGCAGAGCTGTGAAGGGAGTGGAAATATTTCAAAGTAACCCACTTACTTGGGCAATACCAAATTCTGCATAAAGGAAGGGTTCTAAGGGGATTAGGCCACGTTCGTACACCCCTAAAAGTATTAGAGAACAGCAGCAAGCAAAAATATATATTTAAGAAAGGTCTTATTTCCCCCACCGCCTTCTTTCTTTGCTATTTCTGCCAGGCAGGTCTGCCCTCACACCACTGCGGGGGAAGCAAAGGTCATCATGGTTCGGAGGGTATTCAGTTGTTTTGAGAACTGCGGTTTAATTCGGAAAAAGGAAGGAGTCCCAGGAATTTCAGCAGTGGATGATTTTGCTAGAATTAAGAGTAAACATAACTGACTGTAAAAGGCTTGAATGGTTTCATAAATGTAACTGCCTGTTCTGCGGAGCCTGTTCAGGAGTGTTCAGAGTCTGACATCCTAGGGCCCCCAGCTAATACTTGTGACTCAGTATGCTGCAGATACTTATATATAGACCAAGAGGCAATTTCTTGCCATTTAACTATTTAAAATAATTTTCTAATAACTGAAAAATTAAGGTTGCCGTCCCTCTCCCCCGCCCCTCATTTTTTTGATTCTTTACCAATCCTACAGATAAAATTAGGGAATCTTTTCTTTGGTTTCTGGTTGTCTGGTTTTGTGCTTCGTGGAGAAATTGGGCTCTCAGAGGAAAATGGCAACTGCTTTTATTGTGCTTTCAGGGAGAGCTTTTGAATGACCTTCCTGATCATAGATTGTTGAAAGTACAGTTCAGTTTCTTTGAGCCTGGAGTATCGGATGAATAAACCTGAAGCATTTCTGTAAGCTTGTGAACTGAGGAAGGACTATTTACCAACATGGTAGTATAAAAGCAGTAGAGGGCCAATGCCAATTGTGTGCGTCTCTTCATCTGTTTATTTGCAAAGATGTTAAAGCTGAGCATTTACTGTGCAAGAGCAGAGCAGGGAGACCTAATGTGTGGGAACTGGAGAGAAGGACGAGGAGGGGTTAGTTATGTGATAATACTCTGTAGAGCATCATCTGAACTCAAATCTGTCATCCCAAATGGCTTGGTTATCATGTCTGACTTCTGATAAAAGCCAATAGTAAGCAAAGTGTGTTACTTTTATTCTCTGATTATGCAAAGTGTGATTATCATGTCTTGCACACCAAGAAACAGCTAGGATAATTCCCAGATTTGCCTTGGACTTCAAGTATCAGATTGGCACGACAAACTCATGAGTTCAGTTCTCCCATCACCCTCTGTGGGACAGAGGATAAAGGAGTCACCAGGAAGTCACTTAATTGGGCTGAATTTGCTTTCTGGAGGCCCTTGTCTCTATTGACTCGCCCTCAAACTACAGCTCCAACTTGGACATCCTTGGTAGAATGAATTCTGGCATAATCAAGCTTTTCGTTTGGGCAGGATATCAGTGCCAAGATATTGAGGTACACACACTTAATCAGCTTGTCTTTTTCACTGTCCATTTGGATAACAATGCTTTTTAAAAGGTTATTAATTCTCCTGTTAATTTTAAACTAAACGTGGTTTATTTAATCAAAATTTAAAAACTTGGATTTTGACAGAAAAAAATATTCTTTCAAAGACTTAACACTAACTATATTTAATTTCCAAAAATAATAATAAAAAATGTTTCAAATACACGTTTTTTCTTTTCTTCAGTCATCAGATTCAGTAAGTTGTACATACAAAACATAAATACTTTTGACTTCTAGCATTTCATCTTTGAAACTCTTGTTCTTCTTTGTATGCTGGAAAAAACTGCAGTCAGTCCTTTGTGTGCCATTTGGATTGATGGGATCAAAATCTTCCAAATAGCTGAAGCCATGGGTTGCCATCTCTCCATTATCTCCCTTTTATAGTGGCACCCACCAGTTGACTGTGCAGCCCCTCGGGAGTGCTGCTCAATTACTCATAGATTGATACTCATTCTTTCTCCACTTGTTTGGACAGTCTCAATATGAGAAACTTATAAATTAATTAAAATTTCATCAATAAATGTATCGTCTTAGCAAAATACCACATCCCTTGCTGCGGAGAGCTGAATTACCTGGCAAGGATGTGTGCTTATGCACTGTATTTTGTGCTGATCTTAGCACAGGCCAGGTTATATCATGGCACAGTTTAACATAGGAGGGGAACCAAGTAAAGACCCTTCCATCCTTAGCAGTGAGCTAAGTCTAGCTATGTTTGTCTGTATGTGACCAGTCCCCACTTTCCTCAAGCAATACGCCCAAGTGATCGTAGCAACAAACACTACACATTTAGACCTGATTTTTTGGGAGTGGAGGCATTGGCTTTAGAGGTGCTGTGTATTTTTTTTACTGTGATCAAGAGGTTTTCTAGGGTGAAGAATCAGACTGTTACACTGATTTTTTTTTATTTATTTTGAATACAACTCAGTATAATCACTGCATTTTCAACATAATCGTGAGGCTGAAGTTATGACAAGATACAATGGCAAAACTATCTGCAAGTCATCAGGCAGAACTCATAAAGTAATTTTAAAAAATATAACCAAAATTAATTAATAGCATAACAATTCATACTTTGGAGAAACTAATAAAAACTTTACAAGAAAAATTATATTACAAGAGAAGACCTACATTGTCTTCTAGCTAGTTGTCATAGTACCATTTCAAAATACCTCTTTATAATTACAACTCAGTCTTACCGTCATTGCAACAACATTTTCTTGATATAAACATTTAAGGGTCTAGTGAAATATGGAGCACATTATAAACTTAATTCTTTAAAGCCCTTTAAAGAATAAATCTTTTAAAAATGGGTTTAGCATAATCTCAGTTTGATAGATATTTAGGACATGATTCTATGATTCTACATCTTTTAGATGTATCCCACCTGCTCCTCTCCTTTGTCAAAGTAGGATTATGCTTTATTATTTGATAATACTTTATTAAATGGATTGTGTTCATTTAGATATTTAAATTCAGTTTTCCTTCCTGAATCCTTTCCTTTTGTTAGTGTTTGGCAGCAGTGAACAGACTATATATTTAGTGTACAAAATTTAAATAAAATAGGAATGGCACCTGTCCAGTACAACAGTGTAGCTTAGCATAATGAACACTACTAAAGAAGATAACAAGTCTATTAGCTAATATTAATTCTTAGACAATGGGTGCAATTGAATATAGCACAATACAGAGGAATTTAATGGTTGGAAAGACATTAGTCTGGCTAGTTTAGCAATATCTGCTTTTAGTTTTAGAAAAGTGAATCCTGTTCTTTTTTATTATGTGTGCTTCTGTCTCCTTGAGCATCCCCTTTTCCACCTGCACACTTGGATGTGGAATTTTGGATTTGTCCTCTTCTCATCATCCTCTTTAATTTTTTTTTCTTAAATGCATGAATGAATGAACCTTTACAGCCACTTCTGTGCATTTCTTCCAAAACTGCTCATGTTCAGCAGCACAGGGTATCTTCAAACTGCATATGATATTCCAAATGAAGTATCAGCAAACTCTTATGGATTAAGAAATTAATTCTGTGAATAGAGCAGCGTACAACCAAAATCTCAGATTCTTAATAAGGAGTTGTATTACACATCCCTCTCTAAGACATAACTTTGACCATGCTGTTCTCTTTGGGACTTACTTACATTGGGAAAAGTGTCATCAAAATCTCCTACTCCGTGTGTGTTCCATTATGCTTTCTCCAAATATTTTTATTTCACATTTACTGTATGTGAGACAGACTTTCTTTCTGTGCCTGTATATTACCATTATTATTACTTTTTACATCAGAGTAAACACATCTTAATAAAATATAGTGAGTGATGGCGAGAACTTTTGATCTGAACTTTTGATTAGCTGTTAATAGAGCATACCAACACAGGATGACCCCCAGGTTTGGGAATGAGTTGCTCTGAGTAAGTTATCATTCATTTTTATTATATCCCAAATCCCATTAGTGCTTACAGCAACTTTCAATATAGTATTACCTCTGAATTTAATTAATGTTTTTATCCCATCAGATTATTTATGAAATTGGTAATTAAAATTGGATTTAGCATTGTTGCCTACACATCCCTACTGAAAAACTAATGCTAACTTGGAATGTGTGAAGTCACTGAGCACTAAAAAAAAAATACTGTTATATTTTTACTATCTTGAATGACCTATATGAAAGACCTAAACTATCACTTTTTCTTTTAAAACTTTTTGAGCAATGACATGCAAACTATTTTTTACATTTATTTCACTGAATAATGTTTTGTGACTTTATCTATGGTGATACAACGGAAAACTTGGAAGATATTTTCAGTAAAAAAAACCTAGAGTTATGATGATATGAATTCTGAAATACTATAAAATTCATGAATGAAGTTATAGAAAAATGTAAAGGAGAGAAATCCAAATGATAAGGACATTCTAAGATTTGATGAGGTTGATGATTGCTTTAGGATGGAAACAGATTGGGGTGCCTGAGTTTTTTACTTTGTAAAGTTTAAGTTGTTTTTTTTTTTTTCCTCTGAATTCAGTATCTTTTAGAAATGATCTGTGATAGTGTTCCTTCTTTCCCACTCTCAGATTTCTGTACCCTCTGAGGCATAAAATTTCCTATATTGAAATCTTCTCTCCATTGAACAGAATGCAATGGCTGTATCCCAGTTGTGATTTGCTCTTTCCTTTCATAAGATAATCAGAAATAATAGTCTATATCTGGTGGTTTTACACCCTTTCAGGATTTAAAAAAATTAAAGCATTTTGTTGAATTTTTGCAGAGGTATATTTTTATAGCATACTCTGTCATGTCAGGTTATTTCTTGCAAAGCTATGATGCACACTGTTTTCTTGCTTGAGTAGCTACTGCATGCCTGCTTGAACAGAGTTTTATTCAGAGGGCATTCCTCAGTGGCCACGCAGTCAATTGTAGAAACATTTCCTAACTTCACAGTACAATGTATGATGGTAAGTTATATTACTGTAAGTTGCAAAAAATATTTTTTCACATCTACACTTCTCCAGTCTTACACTGGAAGCCAAAGTTTAGCATTCATGGTTTTGTAACTAGACATTAGATGTCTAGCAACAATGGAATAGAAAATATTTTATTATTAATACATTGATATTCTATAAAATAGTAATACAAATAAAGAAGAACCAATTTTAAAGTTGTTCAGTGGTTTTGCTAGGAATATTTCTTTCTCTATCCGCATAGAGCAAGTTGATTTTTATATAGCTTTCTTTGAAAAATGTTTATTTTTCCTAAGATATGCTCACATAAGGATGCAATAAATAAATTCTAAGCTCTTCTATGCAACGAGGATTAATTTTATCTTGATACGGAATACCAAATAATGAACATCTGCTCCTGGCATTACCACTGGTATGCTGTGCATTTGCCTATATGGTAGACAGTAAGTGGTCAAACAAAGTATTTTGTATCTCAACAAATTAGATTATGAGATATATCTAAATCAAAAAATACATATCTGCATTAGTGTTATGACATGTGCAGCCAATATACTTTGTTTCTAAACAAACCTTTGAGCCTGAGCTCAGAACTTTGTTATCACTGAGCTTATGGACTGGTGCTGTCTTGTGCTGCAGAGCACATTTGCCCTCTTCAAATATTGGCACAGCATTAAAAACAGAAGTTCCCCATTAATTCCCATTTGTATTGAAAATGAATGTGGTTGTTAGAGATTCTTCTTAGGCAACTCTTTCACTTTGGAGAAATGTTCAGCTCTTTTCTGCAATACCAAAAAATTGTCAGCTGTTTGTAGAGATTTTCATGATGATTATTGTTACCTACAGAACTTTGGTACTGTAAAACAGCGAAGATATAGAAGATGTGGTTCTTACCTGAAAGGTTTTACAATATACATTACTTGTCAGTCATGTATATTCACACATACCATATATATCATATCTGCAAATACCCTTTTCTCATCTAAGGGCAGAAACTGTGAAGTTACATTATCTCTCTCACAAGAGATAAAAAGAGGGCTGACAATAGCAGTCTCCTGCCCCTAAAGTAAATGGGCTGGTGAGCACTATTTCAACAAACCTGGAATGATCCCCATGTCTTACTGGCCTGCAAAAATTGTCTGATTATTTAGTATTTTGTAGTCTAGTGGGTAGTTTACTTTCCAGAATTGTTAGCTGGTTTCTGTGCCAGAGACTTAGATGGGCCCACACTTTCTCCGTAGCTGCAAGTCAACAGAGACTCAGCAGCCCATTGGGAGCATGTATATTTTATTCCTAGACAAAAGCAGGCTTCTTATGCGTGTATTACATGCTTAATTTGGTGTGACAGGTTGCATTCATTTTGCAGTTGTGATTTTTGAGAAAAGTCCTTTCAGTAAGTGCCAGGAAGCTTTACACTTACGTTGTACCATGTGGAGTTTGATCCAGCTACTCCATACAAGGATTAGTCTGGTATGGATTACAGAAACCAGTGGAAGTTTTTGATCAAGAGTGAATCCAATGTCAGCTTGAAGATGTACCAATATATTGCATCTAATATAACAATAATAGACATGGGAATTAGCTTTGCAGGTGGTGAAATATTACCAGATCCAATACTGCATGTAATCGTCAAAGTAGTTCCAATTTAATTGATAAAATTAAAATTTCTTAAACTAAATGGATACAAAACCATGGACAGAATACAGTATCCATAATAATTTCTATTGCAATTAATCAGAACAATATCATGTGATCAATTTTAAGGGAAGCTTTAATGATGGAACTGAGTCTTAGAAACTGTGTCGTCTTTATTTGCATTTCTTCTAGGAACTATGAAAATAATAAGATCAGATCTAGCACCTTATGATCTCTCTGAGCTTTTGTGTGTTCGGCTACTTTGAAACTTCTATGAGATTTGCGTAAACCCTAAAAGAAGAGGAAGGTGGAGGGAGGACAGGGATGTGTGTACAAAACAGTGTCACATTGAGACACCAGTATGAATTTTGTGGTCTTTAGTCTTTGGATCCTTGATCTCTGTGTAAAGTGGAAGTTGGGGGACAAATATTTGGTAAGAGTGACCATCAATGATTCTAAAAGACTGCAGATGCCAAATGAAAAGCAGAAAAACCTTTAAAAACTTAAATATTACTTGCAAATTGTAGCTGAGGATTTTATGACCATGTAAAAGTAGAGTTTTCTATGGTCACAAGAAATTTTCTGGGAAGTGACTGTATTCACACTTCCATCAAACTTAATCAATTATATTTTGACACATTGCATCTTTATGTCAGTTTCTCCTTATCTGTCTGAACAAGAAGCAAATAATTTCTTGTTGAATTTCAGAGGAA
The DNA here is from genome assembly GCA_009806455.1 of Tetrax tetrax. Lineage (NCBI taxonomy): Eukaryota > Metazoa > Chordata > Aves > Otidiformes > Otididae > Tetrax > Tetrax tetrax. The sequence continues at coordinate 104,483 of WHYT01017495.1, forward strand.
ATCTCATATGTTATTCCACAAACTACATCTCTGATCTTTAAAAAAAGAACAGTGTGGGCAGATTATTTCACCTAAATAGAGGGCTTTTTGGGAAGTCGGGGGACTCCATGTGGGTGTAATGATCTACATTTATGCACCTGTGGACCTCAAGACTCCAGCAATTTAAGGCACTAGAAGCTTTATTTGCATGAGTACTTCCATTAATTTTAGTAAGAGTATTCAGGGTAATAAGCTCAGAAGTGTTTGCAAGATCAGCCCCTCCAGTATTTAAATGATTGTGCAGTTCAGGCACCTTTGCCACTGAATTTTCCTTTTTTTTTCTTGCATAAACAAATGATACAGCTGCAAATGTGTGTCTGAAAACAGTGGTCATATCTGCGGTATCAACATTTGTTGAATGTAGTTGGCCACAGATACTGTACGTGGTTCAGTAATTCTTTAGTTTTCTCCTCTGCTTCGGGAAAAGCCCAACAACACTGACGGCAATACCACACCTGTTGGTAAACAGATGATCTCGGAATGCTGACAGCTGAACTGTAAAATCCCTGTTATGGATAACCTTGCCATGCTGTTTGGCCTTGCAAGGAATGTCTGTCCTTTTCTAAATTGAATGATTGGATAGAAATTGTCAGTCTTAATATGTTTACCTTCCGTTTAATGAGCAATCCCATTACGGAGGCCGAAGACAATGCAACCTCGCACTTGGGTTTCGTTACAGTTCATAAGAGAAAATACCCTTGCAATGTCAGAGCTCCTCTGGCATCAGGAGCTGCTTAACAGCCCACTGTGAAAGAGGGAATTGTTTAAAGTCTGTGCAAAAAGATTAAAGGGAAAAAAAATTAAACAAGGATTTATCTAAGGCCAGGAAGTGCCTCAAGGTACCGTCTGTGGAATTGCAGTATTTTGCACTGTCTAGTAATATACTGTATTAGGTCTTCCAGTAATCAAGGCTTTTCCTCCCCCAGTGCCATTGCCCCCTGTTCCTGTCACCCAGGCTTCGTCATGGTAGCGGTCTAAAGAAAACAGAAAGACATTTTCAGATATTTTTGTGCTTTCATAAAACTTTGTTGACCAATTTCTGCCTTTCTGTTGAAGTTAAAAGTGCTGGAACTGGCAGGATATGTATTGCTGATGGCAGCTTTGAATGACCCATGTTTTATTTGGCTAAGAGAAGTCAAACAAGTGTCAACTGTAGACAAAAATCTAACAGAAACTGGCCAGGGTATGTGTGATGTGCCGTATTGTTGCCTGCCTCTTACGATGTGTTATTCCAGTGGATGATTTGAATTTATACAAATGCTTCCACCAACAATTTTATTAGTAAACTGTGGGCAATATCATGGCCACGAAAAATGGGCTGGCAGACTCTGTGGTCATGGTGTGTTGAGCTCCATGTACACCTCGTGAAACGCTGGGTCTCTATGTCCTGAGGGCTTCAAGGGCAATTTGGGTTTGATGAGTTGTTCAGCAAAGGTCAGCTCTGATTATTTTTCATCTCCTTTTATCTGGAGCTAGAAAGATGGTTAAAAAGATGTTTGGTTAAAATATTTTCACTATAGTAGTTTATCATCTGCATCTCTAACTTCCAAAGAATTTCCGTAACCGTTCAATTTCATTTAATTACTGACCCACACCTTTTTAATTTTTTCTGTCATATAAAAATATTAAATCAGTGCTGCATTTTACAGTGAAAAGGCTGTATGGACTCTGCTGTTTTTTAGTTCTCTGGAATTCCCTTGATCTGTGTCATTAAAATGGTATTTTCCACTGCATTTTAATAGATAGGCAGATAATTTCTAAGGCATTCTACATCCGTTTTCTATCTTTGAGTCTCATGCATTCTTGTCTTCCTGATTGTACAGATTATATGTTTCTACAGCTTTAAGATTAATTAGAAGCATAGCAAATTATAGTACATGAGCAGCAAGACCATAAAATCATATAACATCTAACTATAGTAAAAAAATCCATATGTTGACTGGAAATACAGGCACTGTGCTAGATTTGAATCTGTATCTCAGTAGAGTTAGTTTCCCCATACTTAATATTGAAAATATAGAGATCCTATTTTAACAAGAGCAAACAAATTCAGTAATATTGTATGTATTTAGCTGTGAAGAAAAACTGAAAAATGTGTAAATTACTTTTAAAAATTCTTTTTCTGCTGTGTTATCATATACAGAAGGTGGAATTAGGCACTATAATTAAGGATACTTAGGGACAGAATTTTGTTATTTATGCTTGCATGTTTTAGACATCTTTTCAATTCTTATTATGAAGTTCTGATTTTATTATAATTCCTAATACTTATTTTTAATTTGAAAGAAGTAAAAGTCTCAGAAATCACCGGACAAAGTTTCAAACAGAAGTGGAAATTATTATAAAGAAGTAGGATGAATCTATTGAGAATAAATCATAACCATTTAGAAATGAGGACTAGTTTTGCTTTTAAAGTACAGACTTAACATTTACTGGGAGTATACTTTTGGGTTAAGCACAACTAGTTATACGTTAAATTGAAATAATATCTTTTATCAGATTCTACGGAAATCCTCATGTTGCTTCTTGGAGGTGATGTTGGAAGTAGCAAGATGAGATATTTCTGTACTTTCAAGGGCTAATGGAAATAGTATAGACAGCCAAGTGAGGAGGTTAAAATAAGGATAAAACAATTGCTTGGTGAAGCACGATACAGAAAAGGAAAAAGAAATAAGTTTTTGCCTTATCCAGTAGATCGAAGCAGTTTCATGTTCAAGGCTGGCACAGAGAAAATCACTTGGGGTCAAGAAGGGTTTTTTTTTGCATTCCAAGGAGAAGTTGAACATCTCTTTTTCCTTTCTTTTTTATTTTTTAAGAGGATTGAGATTTCCCTTTACAATGCAATGTGAAGCAGCTGAAAGCATCTTACAACCCTTTACACCAGAAAACCAATTTACTCATGGAACTAATGGAACTGAAAACCATTCACTGTTAGGATACCCAGCTGAGGACTGGACTGATGGAAATTTTTTGAGCATGTGCATGTGTGTCTTTGTAGCGCTACCTAAATAAGTCACGTCAGTCAATCTTCTTTCAACTGGAAAAGTAGCTGCAGAACAATAGCTATATGTAATAGGCATCAGTTGGAAACAGTGTGGAGCCCCAGAGTTCAGAAATGTAAAAGGGTTTGAATAAGGACCTGATCTCCCATTCTGAAGGAAAAGCCAACTTTTCCTTCAGTTTCTTTCAAAGTCAAAATTTGGCATAGTATGTTACTATGGCCACCGTTGTCCACCCTCTGCACTGTGGACTCCCTAAGATTTTTTTTTCCCAGAGTGATTTTCCCTTGCATTCCTTCTGAATTTTAAATTCTCTGTACTTTCCAAAGTTTGCTTTTTTTTTTTTTCTGAAGGGGGATTAGAAGTAGACAGATACTCTGTGATGGTGGTGGTCTCATGGCTGTATTTGCTCACTTCGTGTGGAGTAACAGTGACATCCAGTGGTTGGCTATTTCATCCAGATGTATAAATCACTGTACCGAGCAGCGTTTCAGTGAATGTTCTCCTGCCAGTGCTCCGGTTAAAGCCCTTTCCGAGGTTCCCTTGGGTGGGAGATGAGGAGAAGCACAAATAAACTTCATAGCAAAAGAGATTTGCTCTGGGACTTTGAGCAAGTGTTGTGCTGAAGTGGAAGAAAATTCTTTACGATTTTGAATCCAAAAAGCAGAGGGGTTTTTGTTTTCATTTCTATGTTTTAAAATCTATTCATGCAGTAGTGGAAGTTTGTTACATATTGCATCATAACTTTTTGAGTTTTATTTTGTATCTGAAGTTCATGACGTAACTATGCAGCTGTGCACATGAAAGAAGACATTTTTCTTTGCCATCTGCAATTAATATTCTTGTAGTTGAATAGGGGAAAGAGAGAAGATAATGGGTAGAATTTATAATTTTTTTTCTTTGTGATATGACATATTTATTCTAGTAACTTGTTAAACTAAAAAGGTCTGTTATTATATATATAAAAAAAAAATTACCAGTGACTGCATTCATTTTATACTGTGGAACTTGTAGGGTAATTTTTTGGTTGTCAAAGCTTGAATGAAGCTCTTAAGCATGAATAGAAACTTTTGTTGCTGTTCATCCAAACCAGTCACGTTGGAAGGCATTTCAGACACAAATTCTTCCCTGTGTGTTACTGTGCAATTTTTCTTGTAGGTTTATTGGCTTCCATTGTCTACAGATGATCTGGCAGCTAGCAATGTAAACCTAAATAGCTTTTATTATATAAAACTATCACTTCTTTTCAGTCTTATCTCAAGTTCTGTAATAGTCTCTCCATAAGCTTTCAGTAGTAATGAAAGTAGACTCTTGATCAGTAAGGAGAAAGAACAGTGGAGGTACCTTTCTGCACCTTCCTTGCCAAATGGCAAAGATTTTTTGGTTCAGTAAGGAATCTTTGTTATGACATGCAAAAGCATTTGGGATAGAATCTAAGCTTTGAAACAGTCGAAGTGCTGGTGCGTTGTTTCGGAGTTAAGGCAGTGCTCATTCCTGAAATAGTTCTCGGATTGATTATGAGAAGATAGATGGCAATGCCTACAGAGTAATAAAGAAGTGTTGCTTTATGGTGCCCTCTTGGTGATGTAACTGAAGAAGTCAACACATTGCAAATCAAAACAGGAAATATCCCCATAATTTCATGCCAAATACTGGGAATCCTATGAATTTTATTACCAGTTAAGGAAGCAAGAAACGTTGATTTCATTTTGAAAAACCAGCATTTCTCAAATTGTTTTCCTGCTTCTCTATGTACCCTGGTGCTAGTAGATCTTGAGGAAATTTCTCATTATAAGTTAGGGAGAAAAGCTTAGAACACAGAAAGCTCTTTGTGACCTTTCAAAATTTGGCAATTTGTCACGAATCTTTTCCAGGGTTAATATGAGTAATACCTTTCAGTTAAAGGCTGAGAACTGTAAGATTTACTCTGAAGTCCCTCCAGGCTGGAAATAGTGGTTTCAGTTGTGTGTGCAGTGAAGCATTTACTGTGGAAGTGTCTGAGAAGACGTCAGCAGTTGTTTTGGGGCAAATCTTGTGTCTGTCCAAGTCTTTATATGTGTGCAAGCTGATTAAAAAAAAAATATTTTAGCCCTTAGATTTGTGCAGTTTGATGCTTAGTTTAATTTTATAGCTACTTTTCAATTCAAAATTTAAGTGAAAAAATAGTGTTTGCTGTTCTCAGCTTCAGTTGTCATTAGGATGTAAATCATTCAGTGCAGTCAAGTAGATGAGCTTCTGGGGGAGATACACTTCAGGGCTGATTTTTGATGTGTGAAAAAGAAAATAAGTGGTTGGCTTGCTCCAGTATTTCAGCTGTAGATGGAGACATCTGTCTAATGAAATTGTTTTAACATGAAGTATATAAGTTTCTTTAAAAGGTACTTCACAGCATATAATGCATAGGAGACATATTCTGGAAAAACACTTTTCTCAATTACAGTTGAAGTAATACTTTGTATAAAATGAGTTTTCCACTTGCATTTCTTGTATTACTAGTTAAAAATATCTTCTGCTCAAAACAGTATCATTACTTTTCTTCTGGTTTGGAAGTCTGTTGGAATAGACCAATGCAACTATTTCCTTCAATGGAATTTAATTTAGGTAATGTAGAAAGAAATCTCCTCTTGATACTTGAAAAACAAGTTATGCCATGTGTTTATCAACAAAATAAAACTGATGTACAAGATAAAAACTGACTAAAGATAATCTGGTTCCTGATAGCTTTACTGTAACAGCTGCAGTCACACATTTTCTTCAAATATGTAAAATAAATCATTTGTATATTGAAGCAAAGGAGTCTTAGATAAAGTTTTTCTGTGAACGTCTTGTTAACAAAAGGCTAGAATGAGTCTAGCCTTGCAATGGCTAGAATGATGGTCTGCACATGGGGAACAGTACCACGAATTACTGTGTGGGCAAATCATTGTATCATAGCTCTTGCACAATGAGATAGTTTTAGAGATGCTGTATGAAATGGCTTATTGTATTGCTTGTTCTTGAAACAGCACCAAAAAATACTGAGCAACCCATTGTCTATTGTAACATTTCTGAAACGCATAACCTTAGCACCCATAAAAGCTGCTGTTCTCTTCTGGTCCACTTAATCCTTAAGCAGGAATCCATAATCCCTGCTCCAGGGACCAGGACGGCATTGTCTTCCCTGGTGGAGTCAGGACTGCATCCTGACTGTGGAGATGTTCTGCGCTACCGTGGGTAGAGTGAAAGCTGTGGGGCTTTGGGTGACGTAACTTAGGGGTTTTATCTGGGTTGGTTTTTTTTTTTTTTTATTCAGCAAGACATTTCAACCAATTCTTTCCTGTATTTGCTTAGTAAAAAGTGAAAGCAGTGAAATGCAAAAGACTGTTGATGCATGAAAAATTAGCTTTCGAATTGTCCTTAGTTAACAATAACTGTGAAAACAGTCACTGGATTTCAATATGTCTACACAGTTCTGATTTGGTAAGCAAGAGCTCTTGCTAACCTGTTTAAAACTCTCTTGTCCAAATCTACAGCAGTCCTAGCACAAGTCATAATTTAATAAACATATCTCATGATAAGGGCAATTTCCAGTGGTTTTTTTGAAGTCACCTCAGTCTATTTAACTGTGTTTCCCTGACTTCTTTTCATCTCTGTAGCATACAGTCTATTATTGATTCAAAGTGTTTCGGTTGCCATAACTAAAACACAGTTCTGCATGAACCATTTTTTTTTATCATTGAAAAAAAACCCTTCATATATCTGTTCCTTTCTTATTTTTAACCTTGAGGTTTAATCTTTAGTGACAGTTTAGATTTAAATTCACTTCCTACTGTATCACATCAATAAAGTGATTGAAGGGAACTGGAATCCAAGCTGTTTACTCACTTATCTGTCAGAAAGTTTCCCTTCAAGGGAGGCATTTCAATTAATGTTATACAAACCACAACAGCAGTGGAGACTGGCCTGAAGCCATATATATATGGGTGTCAGTTAAATTCAGATGTCAAGCACAACTTTTAATTACAGACCTACAACTGCAAATCACTAGTGTTTGAAGCATGCTGGAGATTTCGGCTTCACTTCAATAACCCATGACATCTGAAAAGTCAAGCAAGAGCCTAGAGGTGAAGGTACACACACAGGCTCCATGTGATTTGAACTGTGACTACAAAAAATGAAATAAACACATGGGAAATACCTGTTGATTTGCTCATGAACCAGGAAGCATAAGTAAACAGACCTGTTCCCTTCACTGTGTCTTCAAATGGTGGAAGTGGAATTCTGGAGAGGATAAATGTTGGGTAGAGGTAGCTAAGAGGTCTTCCAGCTCTTGCAGCTATAACCTCTGTATATCCTCCTTGAGACTGAAAGTTCACCCTTTGGGCACTCATTTGGGAAAGCATGTTAATGGTTGTGTTTATCTTTTTTACTATTTTTGTATTTCATCTCCTAGCTATTCACAGTGTCATCTGTAGAGCCCCTCATTTCAAAACAAATGTTTCTCAGATTTCTTATAATATTTTTGAGGCACTTTTGAGTCAGTGTTGGAAGAAAGAAGGACCATCAAGAGTTCCAGACAATGGTGAAATATTGTTAAGTTTGCATTAATATGGTGTTGCAGAATCCTCCAAAATTAGTTGTTTGAATAGTTTGAATAAAATAAAAGAATTGCAGTTTGCCATTCAATTCAGTTGGAGATAACATTATTCCAGGTAGAAAAAAAAGTATCTTTCCTTTCTTTCTTATTCAGTGTTGTGCTCACTTTTCCTTTATGACAAGCACCATAGTGGCACACCACTCGGTTAGCTTAGTAATATGTGCTTTCTTTGTCAGTATTGTCAGGACTTGAGAGTTTTCCTCTTACTTTGCAAAACAGAAGAAAAGTTATTGTTCAACAGCATACATTTACAAATGGAAAAATTTAATTTCCAATTACAGGAGATTTTCCAAATTTGTATCCAAAGTCAAGAGGCAATTAGACATTTTACTTTTTCCATATTTGTGCCTTTCACTTGTCCATGAGAAAAATAATTTCTCCTTTGAATTCTTGCTGCAGTTCTAGGATCACAACAGCAATGCGCCTTAAATATTTAAAATCCACCATTACTGAAGCAAAACTATGACTGAAGGCACAGAGTAAAATCAGCCTGATATGCTACACCAAAAATCTGTCTTTGGAAACAAGGCTACCTGTGAAACATTATTGCAAAACGCAAAATGAGTTAACCAAGACTTTAAAGTAAAGGGTGTTTAGCTACATAACCTCTACAGCTCTGCTTCAAGAAATATCTGAAGATGGTTTTTTTCATAACTTATGCAAATATATTGAAGTCTTCTCAAGCCCTTCACAACAGACCACCTTTGCTAGCAGCCCCCCTGCGTCACTGTAAGCAGCGTATTGGGTGGGTAGCAGCCTGGGAGCCCCCGGGGGCCTGGAGCGCTCCTCCTTACGCAGAAAGCCAGCCAGAGCCTGCTTCTGCTGATTCTTCTGGACAGTGAAACAGGTTCAAGTGATCAAAGATCCTTAAAAAATACAGTGTCGTTCTAACCAAATGATGAAACCTGGGCAATCAAATGTGACAGTCAAGCTCCCTGAAAACTGCCTAGAAATTTTCATTAAAGTGGAAAAAGAAAAAAAAAAAGCTCTCCCTTGAAAAAAAAATTGGAAGGATTAGAGTAGAGGTAATTTTCGTGAAACGGACCAGAACTTAGAATTGATCGTTGTTAAGGGGTTTTGATTCACAGGGTGAGATACACAGTGCCTGACAGAAGTGTGGATGTGCTTAAATTCTTGATAGTGAACCCTGGGATGGAAAGGGGCAAATACAAATCTGAAGTAGTTTATTTTAGTTTAGCAAAGAATGAAAGATAAGACTTCTGAAGTACCAATCCAGTGTGCTTCAGTAAAGCACTCATCTCTTGCCACTGACACTATATGAAAGTAATTATTAAAAAATCTAGTATCTGCATCTTGAGATCTCAAGATCTGGTGTATCTTCTGTTTGAGGGCAACAGACTAGCAGAGTCAGGCTCATTCTTTGCAAATGTGTTGGTGGGGTCACTTTTCAAAGAGGCATTTAGACTCCAGATGAGTTTTAGTATGCACAAAGAGAACAGTTCTAGAAAGTAGCTGCAATAGATTTCATTTCTGGTGATCTAACCACAAAATTTGTAGTTTTGTTGAAATCTTTATAGTCTTGTTCCCTTGCAGTGCATATTTCATTCATTTCTAAGGCTTAGCACAGCAGAAATTTGGATAGTAGTTGTCAAACTTTCTCCCAAAGGCCCCATTTCTGAACAGCATACATTTGATAATTCTAATATAGAGCTGATTTTGGAGTTTTTTTCTGGGTACTTGTTTTAGAGCACCTATAAGTTAAATGAAGTGCATTATGCTTATGTTTAAAAATATAGTATGTTATTTAATGCAGAGTAGCCCGTGAGAACCATTTTTCTATTTCTGTAGAGATGGGCATATATGTTTTTACACAAATGTTTCTCATCAATGAATGTAGCTGCATGTACCTGGAGAGAAATAATCTTTTTAAACTATTAATTATTTCCCACTAATAATAGAAAACTACTCTGTACTATTTAACTTCCTCATTACACACAGCTGAACATGTTTTCTCATTTCCTTTTCAGAACTCATTTGAAGAAGGTGCTGATGAGGGTTAGATATGGTGTTAATTGGGTTACATTGTATTTGAGAGAGAGATAGAGAAGGAAGGCAAAGTCCTTGCTCTGATGAAAAGAGTGGAAGTGACCGCATGTCTCAGGCTTTTCACTGCTATGATAATGTCATTTATTCATAGAATCATAGAATGGTTAGGGTTGGAAGGGACCTTCAAAGGTCATCTAGTCCAACCCCCCTGCAAGGAGCAGGGGCATCCCTGACTAGATCAGGTTGCTCAGAGCCTTGTCCAGCCTGGCCTGGAATGTTTCCAAGGATGGGGCATCCATCACCTCTCTGGGCAACCTGTTCCAGTGCTCTACAACTCGCATTGTAAAAAATTTTTTCCTAATATCCAATCTAAATGTACCTCCCTCTATTTCAAAACCATTACCCCTTGTCCTGTCACAACAGGTCCTACTGAACAGTCTTTCCCCATCTTTCTTGTAGGCCCACTTGAGGTACTGGAAGACCGCTATCAGGTCTCCCCAGAGCCTCCGCTTCTCCAGGCTGAGCAGCCCCAACTCTCTCAGCCTGTCTTCATAGGAGAGGTGCTCCAGCCCTCTTACCATCTTTGTGGCCCTCGTCTGGACCTTCTCCAACAGATCCATGTCCTTCTTATGTTGGGGTCTCCAGAACTGGACACAGTACTCCAGGTGGGGTCTCAGCAGGGCAGAGTAGAGGGACAGAATCATCTCGCTCGACCTGCTGGCCACACTCCTCTTGATGTAGCCCAGAATGCGGTTGGCCTTCTGGGCCGCAAGGGCACATTGCCGGCTCATGTTACAGGACATTTCACTTATAAGAACAGTATTATTTGCTCCTACTCAAGCTCTTTTGTCCTGCTCTAATGACAAACAGTGTCTGCAAATTAAGTTTATTCATATCTAACTCATGGACTTCCTATCACAAGTGATATGCAAAAAAGAAAAAAGCATGGACACACATAAGTGCAAAATTTTAGGTAGAGACGGACAACTTGCGCATTACGTGAAGTTTTACTCCATACATTCAGTTAAGTTGCAGTTGGCTAAAAATGAAGTAGATTACACATTCCTCTGTTTCAAAAAATGTTTGGGCTTGCAATGTAAGCAAGCAGAGGGTCAGTGTGTTTTTATGTGTGTAACTATTTGTGCAAACGTTGCCAGTCTTCCTCCTATGTGTAACTCAAAGATGGAACAAGTTGCTTGATTTCCTCTCCCTCTTGTCTACAATTCCCTAGGTTTTGCCTAGGTTTTGCTTCAAGGTATGCAAATAAGCTGAAAGTGAATGGGGTCTGAAGTTCCCCCTCGTCTCCATTCCTCAGTAAGCTGGACATTACTTGGTTTACGTGGCCAGGGTGTGTTTCTCCAGGATGTCCGCACTGAAGTATATAGGTATCTTGGTATAGATCCGATATACCAAATCTGTAAATGACTTAAATCGAGAAAAATGGCTTTGTAATTTGATGTTGCACTGCTGTGTGAAGAGACTATTATCCCCCATGGACAGTATATTTGGGAGCACCCAAACCATATGCGATTTGTCTAGTATAAGTGTAAAGTGCACCCTGTGCATTGATCCTGGGTCACTAGGGGCTTATCAGTTCCTGTACAAATCTCTTCCAATGGATTAATCAAGGACACACTCCTTACATTTTCAGAGGGGATGCAGTTTCCAGCTAAACTCACATTGCTTCATGTGGAATTTGTCAGGTGAGGTTGTGACAGTTTTACACCTTGGCCAGGAGGACCTTTGCATTTGAGCTGCCCTGACCTGTGGTCTAAGAAGGTGGCTAAGGAGTCAGATGCTTTTTTATAGGTTCAGGTTCAAAAACTTTATCCAACCTCACCCCTCCTTAATGAAAGGAATATTTTTCTAATATAAGTAATCAATTGAAGTGGGCTTCTTGATTGCCGCTTCAGTGTAGTCCCACTAGGCTGCTTCTTACGCTTGCTATTATTGTGACCTTTCCAATATTTTCATGTTTATAAGTAACATTTAAGGAAAAATAAGTGATAGTGGTAAAGTGGTAAGTATATGGTGATAACTGCCTGCCCAAAGAGACTGGAAGGATAAATGGATACCAACTGAGGGACTAGGACTAGCAGAACACCATGATAAATTTAGGAGCAGATTGGCAGGGTCTGTGAAGAGGAAATAACAATAACCAGAAGTTGGTTATTGCCAAGTGGTTGGCTCTGAAAATTACAACACAAGAAGGGAGAAGGAGTCGCTAGTAATGAAAGCAATGAAATAAGCTTACTAACAATGACAAGACGTCAGGTGTAATAATGTTTGCAGAAAGATTGCAGTTGGAATAAGGGTGATGTGAGGCAGTTTGAGGAAGAAGCAGTAGTTGTTTATCTTAATGCCAGTTCAGAGGTTACCAGGACTGGTCAGTGCCACGGCCTTTAGGAGCTGCCCTTCTTCCAGAACATGCATGTGTTGGTTTTATGTATGTTGCCATTTCCCTCTGCATTTTATTGTGGGAAGTGCGTGCTTGAGAAGAGCAATGTTCTGCCTAAAATTTCACCGGTAACACTGGTTTCCAATTTAGGCTGCTGTGAGCCAGGAAGAAGGTGGAGATGAAGAGCATGCATTTTTTGATAAAATGCATAAGCACCCAGGTGCATCACAGAAAGCATCAGTAGTGAGGGGTGACCAATGAGAAGGAACAAGTTTCCTCTGCACTTCGATTTTCATGAGATATTTGGATTGGTCACTGAATGTCAGTCTCTAGAAAACCACACATACTTTAAAATGTACTTACTAAAATTAATTTATTATTATTGTGTTATTCACCCTTCTAGCAAGAAGATAAACTCTCTGTCTGGAAAGAAACCATCTTCTGATGAAATCACAGCATCTTGTGTTTCTCTCAGCACACTTGCTCATGCGTTCTGGTTTTTGAAATACCGTGCAGCGTGGAGTAATGATTAATATGATGTTTTGTTCCATTGATATTATTCTTTGCAGGGACAGTCCTAGTTGTTGTTATTAAAGCCAGTGACACATTAGAGGGATATTCAGCTCTCAGAGAAGAAATACTGGTGTCAGTTCCTGTTTGGTTGCTGCTCGTATGTGAAAGTAATGCCATACAATCATGGAGCAAGATTTTTTTTTTAAGTTTATAATTATTTCTTTAGATAGCCTGTGTGCTGCAGATTGGGAAGGCAAAGAGCAACCTCTTAGCTCAGACCTCTTCCAGTCCATGTGCCGCTGCATGTCCTGCTGGGAGCAGACACCATCTGGTTTCCCAGTCACCCACAAGCAGTAGCCATGCTGCTGTTCAGCCCTTCTTGTTTGCCTTGGATCAGCTCACAAGTTTCCAGTCCCTGAGGACTGTGTGCATTCTTCTTCTCTGCTTTCCTAAAATTTATCATTGCATGCATGTAAGTGTTATGGAATAACAAACTTAATGATGAGTAAATGATCCAAGGAAATAAAACATATTAACTATCATATTTGGACTCTTGGGGTACGTGGTGCACTCCATCTAACTCCTTTACAAAAGAACAGGGATAATATTTTACATCTCCTGGAAAATTAATTGCTCTTAGAGTCTTGGAAACACCTCCCAGGCTGCAGTTGCTATGGTGATAGATGTAGTATGGAGATGTAGATGATTGCCTTAGCTTTTTAAACTTTGCTTTTTACAAACCAAACACCTGTCATTTGTTGGGGTTTTTTGTTGATTTTTTTTTATCTTCTCTTTTATAAACTGTATAAGCCCTAATCCTATAACTGAAGTCGCGTGGGCTTTATCCATGAGGTTTGAGTACAAACCCTAGAGTTATGGACCCTACGGTCCATCTATATGAACACAATTTGAAGCATGAGCCAATGATTGTTAGTTAAATATACTTTTTTTTTTATAACTAATTTATTCCAACATATCAAAATTGTTCTCAAACATACATGCCATTTTCATAAGTCATACTAGTTTAGAAAATGTCCTTGAAAGTTATGATAAAAGATTCGGATTTTAGTGTTATTTATGTGCACATCACTGAAGCTTCCTCAGCAGTAAGTAATTCTCTCCTGAAAACACGTTTTTCCTCAGATATGCTCCTCAGCCTGTTCAGGCAAGTTGGAACATGTATAGGAATTTCCATTTGCTGTTTTTTAGTTACTTTTTATTTTGTAAGTAAAGAGCACTCACCCTTCCTGTTCCCTCAGTCCACGTAACTAAACTGGAAAGTGGGTTGCGAGTCCTGTAGCAACGTCTGAGAGGTCTGGGCAGAACCAGCTTCTAATCATTTGTGTGTGGTTTTTTTTTTGTAAGATGAGAAACAAATGGACCCAGGCATGAAACACTGTTCTGTTTTTTTCCTCTATTGCAGTGTTCACTCAGTGAAGCTGGGTAGTAAACGCTAGCACCACTGATGTTCCCCGATGCAAATTGTGTTCAGGTGTTCACCTTTTTTTGAGACAGGTATTTCTGCTAGGTATTGATGGGGTGCTGGAAGTATAGATCCTTGTGATACTGAACACAAAATAAGAGAAGTTAAACATTCATTTGTATAAATTATTAAAGGACATGCTGCTTATAGTCATAACACTTGGCCATAAATGTACTATTTGGTATTTTTTCTGCACCCAATGGCTTTGGGGTTTTTTTCTGGACTTCACTAATTAGCATGGGATCAATCTCCTAGATGTTCTTTATGACCAGTGTAAGAGAAGAAATGCCTGAAGAGGGCAATTAAATCCTACTTATTTTCAACATCGTAGGTTGCAAGGGGTCACTCTGTGAAGGTACTTCTTTCTCTCATCTGGCTACATAAGAAGATTTGATAACTAAAGTTATGCAAAAAAAAGATCCTATATATCCATTGCAACTGGATATATATACCGTAGTGTAGAGTATATGTCCTGTGTTTCAGGAGTGTGTACTTCTAGTAGTTACACCCTAAACAGACATGTACATGTATTAGTGTATGTATCCTTGCTTGTTTTTTTTTTTTTTTATTTCTGGTACCAGAGGAGCATTTTTTCAGTGACTACTAGTATAAGGTAATTAGTTCCTTTTTGAGTAATTCCTGAGGATTTTTTTTGTTAAAGACTTGGGTTATTTCCTGGAAGGCTGGAGGGATGCAAGAGACTTTGCATGAGAAACAGCAGACAAGAGTTGGAGCTTAGCAGGAGGGAGGCAGACGTGGCACTGAAAGGTGCTCCCCGCCGCTGCGGCAGCCAGCCTGCCCTAATGTAGGTCACTGCTGGGGATGAAACTCTTCCTCGGGGCATCTGTGGAAAAAAACGACAAGCAGGAAAATTTGGCTGATGCAGATGTAGTGTGAGGAAATGTGACATTTACAACCACTGCGGGTGAATAGCACCATCCAAGGCCACCCAACATCTGTCTAATATCGTGGTATAAGCAGAATGCTAAGTGAATAAATATCCTGTGATGATTGTAGTTAGTGGTACATAAAAAAATATCCTGCAAAGAATGTAATTAGCAGTACACAGAGGCAAAAAAAAGTAATTTGGAGCAAGGACCCAGAGCAAAAGCTGTGCAGTCGTAATATGTTTTTGATGTCTTTGCTGCCAAAAGCTTCAGACAGCTGGATAATGACTCATCAGAAAGCCTCTTGGAGCGATTCCACAGTCCTGCAAACCCCCAGATTTGGGCTTTTTTTCACACAAAAAACCACCATCAGCTATTCAGTTTCACACTGATTGGCCAAGCAGCGTGGATTAGCACGGGAAGAAGTCAAACGATGAGACGTTTTTATTCTGTCACCGCTCTTGAGAATGTAGGGCAGCTGGTAAAATGTGTCACTGTGCGATGGTTTTGCTCCAAGAGTTCCACGAAAGTGTTGCTTGGCGCACAGCTGCACGGGCACCCAATGCACCATCTCATCTGAGGGCCAGGCTCATCTGCACCGTGATGAAGGTTTCAGGGAGAGGATGCTGATCCTTTCCAAAGTCCACCTTTTGCGTTTATGAAATTATTTTACTAAAACCAGCTGGAAGCCTGCTGGGTAGTTCAGCTGTTCCTTTGCAACTCAGGGTCTGAGTGGTAATTTTCACTTCAGTTATTTACTCTCGTCTGCCGAGAGTGAGATCTGAATGATCTTCAGCATGGCGAATCAGACACAGGATCAGTATTCTTGCAGAACGCACTTTGAAACTGCCCAAAAACCCCAGGAAGAGACCAATTTTATGTCTTGGTGGAGTTAGCAGCGTATTATCCCCTTACATTCATTATAGGTCAGGGCAGGAGAACTCAGAAATTTAGAAGACAAAAAACCTCACTGTGCTACTTATGTACTTTGGCTAAGAGTGGCTCTGTTTATACAATAGCCCGCTGTTCTTTTATTTCCTTACCAGTAAATTGTATGCATCTGCACTCTGGTTTGCTTCTGACCTGACAATTTTGTTTTTATGTGCTCCACAAAAAGATGCTCATTTGTTCCCTCCCTCCCACACTTTCAGAAAAACAACTTTAGCGCTTCATCCCACTTTGGGGGGTTTTTGGTAGCTAAATCTGCTTTCAAGTGTTGTGGCGTGAATTGTCTCCAAAACAGTCATTTTTCTGCACCGAAAAAAAATATAATAAAGATTGGCAACAGTCCTAGTCTCTGACTGTAAGTTATTACAAAGCTTATTTCTCTGTGTACTGGAAATGCTGCACATATGCTGCAAAATCCTTGACAGGCTTCATATCCCAGGCTCAAAAATTATCACAGTAAACATTTAATTTTTTGGCTGCAGAAGAGATGTTATGAAGGGTCCTGCACCTTTCTGTTCTATTGTTTCCATTCATTTGCTGCTGTCTGGACAAAGTGATGAATAGACAAGAAGTCTACATTTCCCTATACATTTCATTTTTGAATATTGCTATGGGTTAAAAAACTGTTATTTAATAATAAGGAAATTTTTCTGAGAACCGTGGAAATCACAATCTGCAATACAGTCAGGGCCATGTTCATACTGCTTACTAAAAGTGGGCAAAGACTACTCCTAGGTTTGCAGGTGGCTGATGAAACGAGGGCCATGAGGTGCGGGCATTTTTGGAGGCTGCGTGTGTCTCCCTAGCCCAAGGCCCAGCCAGTGCCCTCACCCAGACCTGGAAGAACATTGGAAGTGACATTAAGGAATTTGATGAGCATGGGCAGGGAGGTGGTCCAGGTGCTTAAAAGAAGCAAGAGTGGTGCAGAAAAAGGAGTAAATAGGAGAAGGTAAGCGTAGAGTGTTAGGCAGGCTTAGAGAGCTTTTTCTGAGCAGGTATTTTGGAAGACACATATATGCCTTTGCTTTAACTTGTCACAGAGTTGTTAATCTCAGGATCTGCCATTTCTTGTGTTGCAGCAGGAAGATGGGAATAGCAGTGTTTGCTCAGTTCTGCAAAGCAGCTAAGAACGTGTAACACAAAAACCTGCCTTGGTGTTATGCATTTCTTCTTGCAATACATTAGAATACTACTGATATGTTTAAGTGTAATGTCAATAGAAATTAAAGAAAATATTAATTTAAGCTGCTATTAACTTTTGCTAAACAAACAGAATTCTCAAAAATTTATTCAACCTTAGCCATATGTTGTTTTAAAAGTGGCAAGTAATTAGAAGTGGAACAGTAGGTTAATTCTGTCTCAATTTCTTATGGTACTATAATGGGTATTAACAATATGGTGAGTAGGAGTTGTAAGGCAGATAAACTGCAGAAGTTTATCGCAAATCAAACTTAAACGCAATGTATGAAAAATGAATTATTTACTACTCTTTCCACTAATTAAGTATTTTTTAAAATAATAATTTCTGTCTGAAGCTATAAAATTAATCTGCAAAACAATGTGAACAAAAAGTGGTGGCATGTCTTTTTTTCAGCTGAGAATTTGAATTCTGATTTTCTTCAGAAGTAGATTGAAGACCTGTCTACAGACATGCAGAGTGTATGAATTGTCACTAAAATAAGTAATTCTCAGTTTCTTGATTCACTTCAGTGCTATTTGGCATTGGTTTCACTGACCATTGTTACCTTTTTTAATAATAAATAAAGTAGTAGGAGTCATGGTCCTGCATTGTGTTCATCCTTGGTGCTCATTGCAATCATCTTCTTCTTTCAAGAAAAAAAGATCTTCAGTGACAGAAATGCAGTTCTTGTTGGTTCCTCAATGTGTATTTGGACTGTGTAGCTGTGAGCATTTCAGGATGGTTCATGAAAGTGCTTTGCCACGAGACTTACACCAGTTCTTCCCTTGAGGGAATTATATGGGATCGTTCAACTGTCTGCTCAGCCTGGTGGGAGGCTGAGATAAATAAAAGAGAGATTGGGGGCTTAGATAAATAAAAGCTCAATGAGCCTGTGAATGAACACATGGTTACTATGCCAGTTTTCTTCAAACCCAAGTATCTTTAACTTTGTTTCATTTTGTAATTTTCTCACTTTACTTGTAAAGAGATACTTGAAACCTGTTATGAATTAATAAGGAGACCAAAAACCAAAGGGAAAATATAAAAGATCTCAAATATTTTCAATGATTATTTTAGTGTTATTCTGTGCTTCTCTAGAGACAGAGATCATTGTGGTTTTGGATGTTCATTTGGATGTTCATGTCACATTTGGAAGAATCATAGAATCATAGAATTATAGAATGGTTTGGGTTGGACGGGACTTCAAAGATCATCTAGTCCAACCCCCTGCCCTGGGCAAGGACATCTTCCACTAGATCACGTCGCTGAAAGCCCCATCCAACCCAATCTTGAACACTTCCAGGGATGGGGCATCCACAACTACTCTGGGCAACCTGTTCCAGTGCCTTGCCACTGAGGTGAGGGCACCAAATGACCAAATTTAGGGCACTAAATGACCGAATAACAGCATGGTGCTTATAGTTTATTCAGTGAAACCTGGACTTGCCTTTTGCAGTTGAGTGCTATGTTCTGAGCTAAAAGTAGTAGCATCTCTATCTCCCATTAATGCGTTATCTCTGACTGCCTTTTTATGTCACTGGTGTGTTTAAGCACTGAGGCATTTGAAATCCAAAGAAAGCATTGCTCAGAGGATCTGAAACAATGCTACAACAGTAAAGAGTTTTGTGGGTTAGTTACTGTCTGTTCCACTTCAGGAGTTTCATATGTCTTTCAATGAGCGCTTGTAAATCAGTTTCATGGACTGGAACTTAAAGTTAATGATTTCTTAAGGTTACTGCCTGGCATCCTGTAGTTTTGGTGTCATGAAGTATCTCTTATATTTGGATTCGTATCATACTAAACTGTGTCCCAATTGAAAATATCTCTCAGTGGATTTCTAAGGAAGATGTACAAGAACCAAAGCACATCAGCATTGCTGGAGGAAGAACCTTGTCTAATTCTGATTTTAGATGAGCTCAGAAAGAGAGGGCAGTGATGCTGAACATGGTATCAGCAATGTTTAGAGGAGGGAGGGGTGGTAGAAGGGAATGTTTTAGCATGTTTAGGGATTGTATTTGAGGAGATAGGTAACTTTTAGTGTGGAAAACATGCTCTTTACTTTGCCAGAGCAGACATTTAAATTTATTGACTTATTGAATCAGATGATAAAGCTTGCTCTGAAATAAATCAAATGTGCTATTTTTTTGCCATTGAGGAAATGGGGATCTAGCTTTTCAGAAGAAAAAACTTGGATCAACTTGTAGTATGAGGAAAACAGAAACACAGAATAAAATTTAACTGAATAACAGGAAGGCCCTTTTGAAAATGTAAAACAATCCAAGACCTTTTTAAAACTTTATTATTTGTGTTCTGGATTTAGAACAGCTCATGTAATCTCTTTATTTTGTTTAAATGACACAGCTGACCTAGTTCCCTTCACTGTCACTCACATCATGTGCAGCTAACTTGCTCATGAAGAGTAGTAGTTTCTGAATTCAGTTATCACTTTAGAATAAATATCTCACCTATGAAAGCATAGAAGAGAAATGTATTCCAACCCAGGCATTTTGTTTTAGATTAAGTCTCAAATCTCTAGGTTATACATTTATGTGTTTTGACAGTTTTCAGCTGTGACTTTATCAGTGGCAGGTATAGATGAGGTTATCTCCATATCCACTTAGAGGAACCTGCATTGATAAATACCTGGAATGCTTCACAGAGTATCTATTTTCAAATAATGATGTTATTAATGACAGTTATTTATATACTTTATTTTAAACATATGAATGTCCTGCTAATGCCAGATAATTAAGATTATTAATATTCCTAAGAGTTTGCAGGTTGGAGCTTTGTTATCCAAGGCAGTTGAGAGTTTTAAAGACTACTGGTTTATTCTATGTAAAATGAATATAACAAGCATTCTCCTGGGTGCTGTATGAGCTCTCTATTCTTTATGAAGAACAGTTGTTCGGTAAGTAATGTATCTGCAGCTTCTGAGCCTCAGAAAGAATTAGACAGTGCCCAGCAATAGGGATTCAATTCAGATGAGATGAATACCAGTAATTGAACCTGCCTGATTTACATTTTAATAAAATAAATTACAGCTCATAACATTTTATGTTTCATTAAGTAATTTCATAAATGAGAATCATAAATATTATATTTAGACAAATAAAACATTGATGATTATAAATTATTCAAGGATACTTTTACTCAGCTTTGAGAGATGCACTCTCTATTTGCCATTCTGTTCATTGGCCCTGAGGATTGACTCCAGGTGGAGGTTTCAGCAAGTCAGAAAAATTTTCATGTCATTAAAATAGAAAAGATTATGTTAATATTGTAAGTTTTGTATGGTGTTTAGCATTTCATTTTAAAGTGTGCAAACCAGAATATTATTAAAGAAGAATTTCCCCTTTTTGTCCATTTACTCTTTCTGTTTTCCCTTTGAAGCAGTGAATTATTATAGAATCATAATAGTTTGGGTTTATCAGGAAAGAAGAACATGTTTCATGAAATGTAAGTGGTAATTTATTTTCTTTTAAATGTGGTGATATCTACAGCAGGCCTTTACCTTGAGATGTAAACATGGAGTGAAATATGAACAAAAATACTCCCCGTAAGTTAAAAAGATGTAAAATCAGTTGCTCAAGGACATGGCTTTAGAAGTGAAATCTAATAAAAGCATAATAAAGAAATGGCTGAGATAATGAAAGCTTGCATATCCACTGAGTTTCAGTGAAGGGAGACAGAGTCTATTTTAATATTCATAAACCGGCCATGACCCGACCACGAGCAGTTTCCCTCACCTGCCTACCGTGGCTGGTGGGCTTGCCTGGAAGGATGCAAAGCAAATGGTGCTTAACGTCCGTCACAGCTCGATAATTTTTCTGAGAGGCTCAGGTTACAAGTTACCACTGCCACACGCTGTGGCAACTTTCAAGCAGATCCCAAAACCCAGGGTCTGTCTGTGCATCCCCCAAAAGCTGGGGTCTGGCTGTGCACCCCCTGGGCAGGTACCAGGGAAAGAGGCTGCTCCCTGCCCCAGCACCAGCCCCCTGCTTCCCTCACACCAAGGAACCCACATCCGCAACCAGAGCTAGACTGATCCCAGAGAAACTGCCTTCAGTAACATCCCTGTAGTGTCCTCACAATGTGATCTGTTTGTGCTGGAACTCAGGACTTCAATTGACTTAAGTGCATTCGAAGCCCATGCTCTGAAGCCTCTTAGAAAGTCCCTTAGAAAGAGAAAAATGAGTGTAAGTGAATCAGGCAAGACTTATATTTTCACTACTGATGTTGCTCTATTAGTCTTCACTCCTAAAATTTCAAAATTTTACCTCTACGTTGTAACCTGATGTAAATTAGGTTTGAGTCAGTTGTGTGTTGAGCAGATACGCAAACTGAGGCAGCGGATAACTCTTTGGTAAAAGGTGTGCAGACTGTGGGTGTTGTACAAGTTGTGAGCCTGAGAAGTGTCAGGCAAGAGACAGACACTGTGGGGGTACAAAAGGGATAATTTTTTTTTTCTCAAATATTGCACCTCTTTGTTATTATTGATAAGAGCAAATAATGAAATACCTGCAATAGTGTTCTGGAGGCAGTGACAGGTTAGAAAAATAAAGCAGACGTGGTTTTTTGTTCCTTTTCTTTATAAGCATGACTCTATTTGCTTAATTTCAGTTTCTAAAATAGCTTTGCTAACACGAATTGATCGGTTGAGGCCGGGAGCGGATGGTACTCCCCTGGATGTCATCATGATCAAATACGCTGCTCACTTTGGAGCTCTGAAAAAGTGGTTTGTACAGAATTCTGCCTACTTTTATAGTTACAGGCTGCAAAACATTTCGGGTAACTTAGTTGCCCTATGAATATACCTTTTTACTTCCCAGATCTAGCTACATGTCCTGTGTGGATTCCAAAGTCCACAGCTTGGGAAGTGGGCTGACAAAGCAGGGGTATTTATATTATCCTGGGGGATACTCCTGGGGTCAGTGTATTTGCTGGCATCACCCAGAGCACATGCAGGACGAGTGATTTTTTAAAAGGGAGGAGTGGCAGGAAGATTTGGTGGCTAAAATGTTCCCCTCCTGCTGAAGAAATGAGGCAAAGTTGCAGCATGTCCAGACCTAAGGAACAGGATGCCCTCAAACCCACCAGCCCCATATGTTTTGCTGATCCCAGGTACTTTTTTAATAAGGAAAAACACCATTGTAGTGACAAAATTTACAAAAAGCTCTACAAACAAGCCCTAGCACTTCACTGGATATATGGAGGAAGAGGTTACATAGAATCATAGAATAGTTTGAGTTGGAAGGGACCTTTAAAAATAATCTAGTCCAACCCCCCTGCAAGAAGCAGGAACATCTTCAGCTAGCTCAGGTTGCTCAGAACCCCATCCAACCTGGCCTTGAATGTTTCCAGGGATGGGGCATCTACCGCCTCTCTGAGCAACCTGTTCCAGTGTTCCACCACCCTCACTGTAAAAAAATTTCTTCCTTACATCTACTTGAAATCTACCCTCTTTTAGTTTAAAACCATTACCCCTTGTCCTATTGCCAAGCCTACTAAAACGTTTCTCCCTATCTTTCTTATAAACCCCCTTTAAGTATTGAAGGGCTGCAATAAGGTCTCCCCAGAGCCTTCTCTTCTCCAGGCTGAACAGCCCCAGCTCTCTCAGCCTGTCCTCATAGGAGAGGGGCTCCAGCCCTCTGATCATCTTCGTGGCCCTCCTCTGGACCCACTCCATGAGGGCTCCAGAACTGGATGCAGTACTCTGGGTGGGGTCTCACCAGAGGAGAGTAGAGGGGCAGAATCACCTCCCTTGATCTGCTGGCTACACTTCTTTTGATGCAGCCCAGGATGCGGTTGTCCTTCTGGGCTGCAAGTGCACAGTGCCGGCTCATGTTCAGCTTCTCATCCATTAGCCCTCCCAAGTCCTTCTCATGGATGCTTGCAATCCCTTCATCCTCCAGCCTGTATTGATGCCAAGGAGTTGCCCTGACCCATGCGCAAGACCTTGCACTTGACCTTGTTGAACTTCATGAGTTTGACATGGGTCTACTTGAGTTTGTCCAGTTCCTCGGGATGGCATCCCGTCCCTCAGTATTGTCAACCGCGCCATTCAGCTTGGTGTCATCTGCCAACTTGCTGAGGATCCATTCAATCCCACTGCCCATGTTGTTGGTGAAGATATTAAACAGTACTGGTCCCAGTATGGACCTTTTGAGGGAAATACTGTTTCTATGAACAATATTTCTGGACCTGTTTTATTATCCACAGTGTCTCAGTCCATATAATTTTTCCTTCCAATTCATATGACTGAGCCCCCTGAATATCTGCCTGCTTTTTCTCTGAATTTCTCTAGTCTCATCAATTTTGCCCCATGTCCACTCCTCCTATTTGTCTAGGTCTTCCCAGACTGACCTTTTTTTTTTTTTTTCTCTTTTCTACTTCTACATATATTATCCTGCTTGCAAATTTTGTCCTCCAAACTTGTTTAGTGGATTCCCTTTTCCTTAAACATTTACGCTGTTGAAATACTAGCAGAAAATCTCCACACTAAATAGGTTTGCAACCACAAAAGCTTTGCATTTGATCTGTATATGTTTTTAAACATGGGCTGGTTTAGGTTAGATAGTAACATATCTAATTCAGTGTTGTGTGTTGTGCAATAGGCGGGACAGCACAGGGATAACAGTGATACCAGTGGCAAAACAGCCCTTGTCCTCTCCTGGGGCTTCCTGAGGAGGCATAATCATGGCAAGCAGTGCATTTTAGCTGGTTTGAAAAATGAGGTTGATTTTGCAAATTTGGAGAAGATCATTTATGAGTAGATTTCTATAGTTGTTTATTTTGGGTATCTAAATTCATGGTCTGATTTTCAGAAGTGGTGAGGCTGCTGAGAGCAGAGCAGGGGCTGCCCG
This sequence comes from Tetrax tetrax, assembly GCA_009806455.1. Classification (NCBI taxonomy): domain Eukaryota; kingdom Metazoa; phylum Chordata; class Aves; order Otidiformes; family Otididae; genus Tetrax; species Tetrax tetrax. The sequence continues at coordinate 128,439 of WHYT01017495.1, forward strand.
GCACTGCACAGCTGAACCTCTGGCCCCCAGGTATCACTGCTAACACAATAATCTCAAAATCAGAGACCACTTTTGAGAATGTTGGCTATAATCTCAATTTCCCAGGTTTTGCTAGCTATAACAGGTACCACAAAGCTTTTTTCTAACCTATTTGCTGGCAGTGGTGGGTGGAATTTCTAGTACAGACCTTTGAAGATATAAAGCTTGATAGAATTGCAAAAGAAAAAAAAAAAAGGTTTTCTGTTTGTCTTTGTGTGAAATACCAGTTTTGTTATTGATGTAAATCACGCACAATGTAAACAGCATGTTCTTGTGACTGCTGGGGACTGAGCACCTCAGCAGAAACTGTGGAGGGAGCCACCACAATTCACCGTGGCTCCCTGTTTTCTTGCTATTGATCTCCTGCAAGGAGATAAAAGAATTAAACTTTATTTTCTGAAATTAGTGACTGACATAGGCAGGTATATCCAACACCTTTGATTTTATATTTGCTGGTAGCTGCTAAAGGAGAGTCCAGGAAGACCCTTTCGCTGAGTCACGGGATTCAGACTGGACACCCTTGCTTTCTAAACTCCTTCGCAGGAGCTTAGGTGCGGCTGGATCCAGACTTATCCCTGACTGTAAGGAAGAGTTCGGACCCTAGGTTCTGTCACGGTCGGATTATTCAGCTCAAGTTGGGCCTCTCCCACGATGGCCCCTGAACAAAGAAACAGTTGGGCAGTCATAACCTTCACAGTCTACATCCACATCCCCCCATGCACTCTTCACTCCCTGTCCACACCACAGTAGTCCAATGGTATTTCAGAGCTGGGGTCTTCTCACTCCGAGTAGAGTCCCTTCCTTATCTCTAGACAGGCTATCTCCAGCTGGTCACTAATTTCCTTGTCTCCTGGCTTGGGCTCGTCAGCTGTGAAGGTCTTTGTTCATTATCTGCTACCTGATTTGAGTATCTTCTTTCCCTTGAGTCATGGGATTGGTTCCCCTTATGTTGTAGATTAGGATGTTGCCTACCCCTTTGTTATCTCCTCTGCATAGCCATCCATGCTAATGAACAGAGTTCATTTAAAATTCACTTATGCTAACTTTTAAACAAGGCCTGCTCATGCTAAGCTACAATTCAACCACAACTGATTCTAATTTAGTTTACCTCTAAACAACCATGCAATCAATTCTAACATTCTATAAGTAAACTTGTTTTAATCCCCAACAGTAGCATTGTTTTAATTACTGCCTTTTTCTCCATGGGAGAGTTCACTGATGGTTTTACAGAAGCAGCAGAAGTGGGACACCTGCGCACACACACACAGGGGCAGATCCCACCAGCACCACTCTCCTTGTAGAGGCTGACAGAACACCATGTCAGCACACAACCCACATAGGGTTTCTTCTTCCTCTGAGCAGCATCATTCATGACTTTGCAGCCTGTTACTGGCAGCAAAAGTACCTGCTCCACATCCTGAAAATTCCCAAATATCCTGGTGCTTCCCGCTAGCCTCTGAATCCTTGATGAAATACGGAATCTGCAAGGTCATATATCGATAAAGATAGCCAGATCTTAAATGCTAGAGATGTTACACTGTCAGGAATCCAGACAAATTGTGCCACAAACCAATCTCCGTTTAAAAGTGGATTTTAAAATAAATGTTTCTTTTTTACTTAATATAAAGAGTATGTATGATTGTCTGCCAAGAAATATCCCAAGAAAATTGCTGCTTTCATATAGATTAAGCACTAATAGGTCTGACATATTATCATTAATTAGTTAACAAGGACATATAAGATTTGTCTTTTTTTCCACCAGCTTGGGACCTTCAGTGTATGAGAAACTAACCCTGGATTAGACAAGTCATTTATCTGTACTAAAATATTATGTAGTTGTAAGTTACTCGTATTTCCAAAATAGGTAGATATTTTAGCTTTTTTTTTTTTTTTCCTTGTTTCTCTGCTTTTAGTTAGGCCAAAAATACAAACGATTAAAAATACCTAGCAGGTGAACCAAAGAGGCAGAAGAAGAGGGGATGTCACCCTCTGTAAGTTTTATACACTCAATTGCATGTTCTGTTCTTTGGCTTCTCCTATAATGCCTCTGCAATCACAGTTTTGATGCATGAACTACAGCAGTTCCAACTCTCTATGAGCAAATTTGGTATCCTTACTGTTATTTTCCCCATTTCTATACTTAGCCTATTATAGAAATCATATATTTGAACAGAATAATAGGCAATAGTCCCTAAACTCAGAACTTTTTTTTTCAGTAGCTAGCTATCTAAAGTCTTTGCAGAGGAATGAAAGTGTCATGAACAAAGTCCTGAGGTAATTCCCTGATTACAGGTTAAAACTCACAGGTAAATTTCTCTTTAAAAAAAAA
>WHYT01017495.1:130826-142216 GCA_009806455.1 Tetrax tetrax
TAAAAAAAAAAAAAAAAAAGAAAGAAGAAGAAAGAAAATAAGGCAGCATAACACAGAAAATAGTTTGAAAAATCTTCCATTTATTGTAGTCAAAGCTCCCTTTCTTTGCCCATTCTTTCATTTGTTCTTCCACAAATCATTGTTTTTATGCATTTTAAAATGTGTTTGTGTTCTGTCCTTACTTTGACCCTTGGAGATCACACACACAGAAAACATTTTTCTCATTCACACTTTATTCCACGACGGAAACAGCCACTTCTGCAGACTTGCCCCTTGTTGTAAGGGGTGTGCTGGTGTGGCAGAGGGCATGGTAGTCCAACAGTCCCTCGGGGCCATTGCGAGTTAGCACGGACAAGATCAGCCCTGACCTTTGTTGGGTCTAACCAGCCGCTTCAGTCCCAGTCGAGAAGTCGTATTTGCTTGCCTCTTGAGTGGAGCTTGTGTATCTAAACCTCCAAGTTAAAGGCTACTGCAATATTTAATGTATTCTGGTTCCATATGGAAGAAATGTGGGGTTTATTATACAGATATACACAACTGATTCCTTCATTCCCAAGATCTTGTGTCATATTTCATTTAGGTATTGAATGTATGTATTGAATTACATATCGTGTTGTCATATTTTCAGCTAATGAGAGGTGTATTTCAACCCTATTGAAAAGAAATTTAAAAATACCACAGAACAGAAAAAATAAGTTGCCTTTTCTCTGGTCCATCTTTCTTTCTATAGAGTGAAACATATTTGTGAATCATATGCATGGTGTTTTTCTTTCACCCCCTGCCCCCTCTAAACAGGTGCAAGTGCTTTTGTGAAAAAAAGAAGAGAAAAAAAGGGAAAAAAAAAATCCAACAAATCTGGTGTCTCCTTTTCTGGCTGCTGGTTTCAAGTTTGCTTATTTTAACTTTTGTTTTGATGAAGATGCAGTTGAAAATCATGTTCTGTAAGGAATTATAAGCAGCAAGAAAAAAAATTACCTGTTGACTATACAAAGGCAGCAGCACTGGGAATTTTTGGGGAAAAAAGATATACACAGGCTTACATGGGATTGCTTGTATCTGTCTGGACCAATATAAAAGGTAGAAGCTAAAAGAAATGTAAACAAATGGATCAGGAATTTAAGTCTCAGTGTAGGTGCTTTATCTGCATTTTTTTTCTTGATTTTAGGAACTTAGTGAACTAATTCAATAGGAATAAAAGGAAAACATACGCAATTTTAATACATTTTATGAATGCATGCCATGCAATGCCTTTGAGACATGGTAGGAGAAATTGGAAACCTGGATAAAGCTGAGGATGAGAGAGTTGTGTATTTGTAGCTCAAAAGATGAAAGTATAAGCAGGAAGTCAAATCTTTGCCCTATTTGATGTCAGTTTAAGGTCAAGGTAAAAAGATACATTCCTCAGTGTATGTTGGCATGGAAACAGGCATGCCATCATTGTGACATTCTCATGAAAAAAAGAGTTCATATGGCCTAGAGCAACGTTTTGAATATGCTGATGGTTTGATCATTGTACAAGAACAAAAGAGAAAGTAGTTCAAAAGATTTTTGAAAGACTCGAAGGAAATGGACAAGAAAAATGGAACATAGATCAACAAATACAAAAAAAAAAAAAAATCCCACGATCTTGTAAGCAAGGAGGCACAATCTTACAAAAGTGTAGTCAGTGCTTGACAATGTGACAGCAGTCAATGAATTAGTTTGCATATCTAGAAAAAGTAATTACAAGGAACTTTGCTCTGGAGGAATTAAGGCATGATCTAGTGGTGGAACTTTTTTGAGATTTTTTTCTTTTTTTTCTGATCCAGGCTTCTCTCAAAATAACAAACTTGCTAGATCTTTTTTTTTATTCTGTTACTTTGTTTTGTCTTATTTACTTTGGTGAGTTTTCCGTAATATCTGTGAGACCTGGGCACGCACAGACAAGAAGACAGCCATATAAATACATATTAACAAAAAAGAATATAAAAGAACCAGTGGGGAGGAATGACATGATATAATCTGAAAACCAAGTACAGAAATTTTGGTGAATTTCTTCTGTGGGCAGATCGTCTTGGGATATATCTCCATTGCCTTTGGCCACAAGACTGAAATTTAGAATTAAGTTTGTAGGGCGAGAGGATGTGCATGCGTGCATGCATCCTCTTGGCTGAATTTCCCTCCCTGGGGAAAAGCCCCTGGTCAGAGTTGGAGCCAGTGTGTGGGCACAAAGGGTGAGGAAGATGTTCTAGCCTCAAGAAATAATGCCTCGGCATAGGCATAGTCTTGAGCATAGGCTCACCACCATGGCTAAGGAGAAAACAGGACTTTTAATATAGGAAACAACCTCAAAGCTCTTCAAGTAAATTATAAGCAATGAAATAAGATGTAAGAGGAATGTTATATGAGATATCAAGGACCACTAGGGTCTACAGAGACAGGGACTAAGATAAATTAGTGCTTCTAGCCCACAGGCAAAGTAGTTGCTCTCTGAGAAGACAACTAAGATCAAAGTAACTTCAGAGGCATCATCAGGCATTGGCTGGGGGTAACCAAGTCACCGACTGAAGTTCAGCCTGTTTCCAGCCTTTTTGAATTATCCCTCGCAGTTCAGCCTTTGTGTGCCGTATGGCTGGATGCATACCTTGCTTGTGAAAGAAAGATCTGAAAAACTATCCTTAGCCTAGGTGAACCAGTGAAGAATTGTGTTTCCAATGGACTTGGAAATCAAAATACCTGATATGTTCACCTCCATGCTTTTTGCTTTAGAAATAAATAGGCTGTTTGTAAGACCTGAAAACAGTCTTGTCTTTGCATTCAGCAGTTTGCTGCTGCTTCTTACAGATGATGTAGTAGGGAACACCTTAATATGTGCATTGATTATGTTTCCTTTGCCAGTTGGAGGTGGGTTACAGATCAACTTACTCTTTGGAGCAGGCTATAGATTTGACCCTTATCCTATGCCTTCAATTTTTTTTTATACACAATTTGACAGTAATATATGTTTCTAGCTCAGTTTATCTTTGCAATTAGCAACTCAAGTCAATAGATAATTCATTTTAAATGCAATGTTGACAAAGAGGATGATCCTCCATTTCTCAGGAACATAGATGATGTAAATTCACTTCCAAGCAGCAGTAAAAGCAACCATAATCTTGAGGAAAACCCAATTGCTTTCTTGGAAATGTATTCACCCCAGCTGAGCTTCTTTTTAAAAACATCTCTGTTTGTGGTATGGTACAATGAATTCTGCTGGAAAGCTATAGGATATAGAGGAGTTAGAGTACTGGAGATGCCAAAAAAAAAAAATTTATTCTTTTTTTTTCTTCCTTTTGCAGTCTGCACTCCTCAGATGCAGATTAGAATGGTTAAAAGTTGGATATTTGCAAATCTTGTTATTCATTGGGATTGATAATGAATAGATTGAAGCTGCTCTAGGATCAATATGTTGTTATCCGTGCAATATTAAGCTTTGACTTTCCACAGGACAGCTGTAGGAATATGCTATAATAGACAATGAGTTAGGGAGAGGCTTGAGGGAAGGGGCTAACTGATTTTATGGGAAATTATCAGACTTCTGACACCTTAAGCAAGTAGTGGCATTGATTATCACTCAGTTGCCAGCAGCTATGGGTAAAAACCTTGCTCTGTTTATTGTTGTTATGAATGCTATTTGGTAAAACTATTTCCAAACATATTTTTTTTCAGTTCTGCAATGCACTGAGGCAAATAAAAAGCCCTAATGCTTTGCTGCCAGTCTGATTTTTATACCTTTATGGGTTTTGCCAGACATCCAGATATTCACATTGTTCATAATCAACCTTTATCAGCTTCTTGCTAAAAGAGGAATTCTGTCTGAGCATCAGGATGTGTCTATAATCATCCTGCTGTTACCCATCCATAACAAAAACAAGCAACACTGCTGAGTGTGTTTTAGGATTTGCATGTAATCATCTCCTATTTAATAAGATGCATTAAGTTTCTGCTTTTTTACCATATAATGATATACACAAATGTGTCTGACTTGTTTCACCACTTCTGACTGGGTAACAGTGTGATGCCATTCCAAAAATACCTTTCAGTGGCTGACATTTTATTTCCCATTAATTCTTTAGTTTAAACAGGATTGAGAATGGATTTTCTTTTGTCTTTGGTATTGATTCACTATTCAGCTTTTGAATGTTTGAGTGTGAATCTCTGTACTTTAAGGTTAATGGATACTTGAAATAACAGTTACGTAGTTGCTGTGAAAATTAAATAAAAACAGGAAAATATTTTTAGATCTCTGGATGAACTGAAATATGTTAAGTGAAAAGAGATGTCTTTTAGTGAAAATTCTTGTTTGCATGAGATATATATTTAAATATATTCTGCACTTTCATTTCAAAATACAAGCAAGAAATTAAGGATTTTTGTTATTATTCATTACTTTCAGGACAGGCAAGTTTGCTCCTGTGTTACCTTTTCTGGACAGACTTAACATGGTGGGCAGCACTCTGTTGGATGTCCCATCATATGTGCATTGACTTTTTATGTTTAAGTGAAACAGTGCTGTAGGCGTCCATCTCTATGAAAGAATTAAAATGCATAACAGGAAACAGTACAGAATATTTAAGACCCTGTCAGCCTGTCAAGTTTTGGCCATCTTTCAGATTTGACTTCCAGCATTTGCTACCTCCTCATAGGAAAGGAGAGAAGGAAGGACAACAGAGAATGGATTTAGGGCCCTTTGAAAGGAAGACTTTGAAGGAAATGGGGAAAACCTGTAGAATACTTACAGTAGTGTTTCCACAGCTGAAGGACAAAGCTGAGCAAGAAGATACACAATGAAAAAAAGCAAAGAATTGTTGTTTTTCCCCTAAAATAAGTATTTGCTGCATAGCAAGAGTTAAGTAGCAAACATCTGAAAGTGGTCTCTGTTCCCTTTGCTTCCCAGCCTTCAGTGTCAACTGCAGCTTGTTTGAGTAATGAAACTAAGAGAAGACTTAGCTAATGCATTTTTTCAGAGAACTGATTAAATTTGCTACAGAATGGTTTGGTCTTGTCTCCTCAGACTGAGGTTCCTCTGGGCTTGCCTTTCGTGTTCTTCTCATGAACACTCAGTGTAAAATAGCAAAGGGATGACAAAGACATTAGCAAGTTCATATACTTGACCTACCCTAACTGACTTTATTCATGCCAGCCACTGTCTTTTATAGTAGTTGATTCTTTAGGTGGTGTAATTAATGCACTGAGAGGTTATAAAAGAGGGCTGCAAGCAGAAAAATAAGCTCACAACTGTAAAGAAAAAAAAAAAAGAAATAAAAATAGTACACTAAAGTAGGCCACTTCTTATAACTTGAGTGTTTTTGCAACTTTTTCTAGCTTCTCAGCTTGTAAATGACACCCATTTAAAACTCTCATAAATTCACACATCTTTTGGAAGGAACATGTAGAACTGAAAGATTCTAAAGCATACCTTACAAAATACCTCTGAACTTGCATCTCTCTATGTTTACTTTTGCATTTGTAGATAGTTATGGACATGTCATACTATCACACTCAAGGTGGTCTGCAAATACTATGTAATATGAAATATTACACATGAAATAATACACATGAAAATATACCGTCCCTTCTGACATTGCACAATAGTAACTAATTAACGCTAATCTACTAGGCATGCAGTGGCAAAAACTGGAATCTGGTTTCTTTATCCAGTATTTCAGTGTATTGCATAGGAACAGAGATTTCATTAGTGATAAATGGTAAGAAAAAGTCACGGTCCTTGTTTTTTTGGGGGGTGTGTGGTCATTTGAAAAACTTTTGCACCTTTTCTTGATAGTTTATATTATTTGAGGCATTACTTGCAGTAATGACTGTAAGTGTCAGGATAAAATTGTGTCCAAAAATTGCAGTCATTTGGAAAGGTTTGATCTGTATCTGAAGGCACTCTGTATTCCTCCTGCATTATTCATCCAGGGACGTAACGGTGGATTGATGAGCAACTGGATGAGTATTTCTTCCCCAGCCCATCATGATTTGTTTCTACAGCTATGTTGTTAAATCCTTCCTTTCAGTCTCTTAATTTAGCGCTGTCCCACTTTTCCCTCGACACTGACCTTTTCTAGCTGAGAACCTGGTGCTGTCTACAAACTGAAGAATTATGGCTGTTTTGACTGGAAGCGACCAGGAAAGATAAGCTGGTTTACTCATGTTCTTCTCCAAAACATCCCATAACAGTAGCAGAAGAAAATATTCCCTACAACACATGCAATTTATCTTAGTCATGCCTTGGGACATGGGCCTTTTTTATTGATACCGGATTTCTTTCATCACAGATGCTGTACAGGACAAAAAAAAAAGGTATCTCTCTGTGTTGATACAGCAAGGAGTTATAGTTGGTGTTTAAGCTGAAGCCTTAAAGCAGGTTTTAACTGCAAATTTAATTCTGAAGGGAAGCTAGGTGCTGAGGATTAGGTGGGGAGGAGATTGTGCTCTTGGAGAAATAATATCTCAGTTCACTGGTACAAGGATTCTGGTTGCATTTCCTTTAAAGCCAAGAATGTACTCAAGGCAAAAAAAATTACACTTTTCTGTGAAAGTTCAGAGTGGGACAGAAGCAGAAAAATAACCTCACCCTCTTTTATGTCTGTGGGGATGAAGGTGGATATTATACTTGACTACGTGCTATAGAACGTGTGATGCCGTCGGTGGGCTGCAGCCCATTCTAAACCCATAGTTACAGATTTGGTTTATCACCAATATTTCTAAAATTCATTTTCCTTCTTTTATTCAGATGAGACAACAACTTTTTAGCAGTTCATCTCCTGAATTTTTGTTGAAGTATTCTAGTTTTGGCACATAAATGCCATAAAGACAGTTTTAAAAATTAGTAACCTTTTTGAGGCTGCTCCCCCAAACCTTCTTTCATATGTTTTTGAATTTAAACCTCAATTCACTCACTCCTAATGTAAGAGTCATGATTCAGATCTACATGATGGGCTTCATTTCAAAAAACATTAATTCACTCTTGGGGTCAAACTGTACAACCTTAAATAACATCTATCAGAAACGCTTATATCAGGGAAATTTTGTTCTATTTCAGCCACGTCCCACTGAGTTGATGACTCTGAATTGTAGGTATCCATCAAAAGAACATAAATACCTGAGGACTGCTTGTGAAATAATGCTAACTTCTGTGTGAATGGGGAGAGAGGTATATAAAACATCTCCTGGCTTGTGTGTTTAAGTAATAATTTGGGATCACTCTTAAAGTTATTGTTTAAATTATACTTTTTTTCTGACATCATTGTTTAGTCTTGCAAATTGTAAGTTTATGAAAGTGATGAGTATGTCCTCTGCCTTCCATACAAAATATTACTGCCTGCTAGTTGTAAGCAAAGCAACTTTATGTTATGAAACAAGCACGTTTTTGCAATCCAAGCTGTTTTATGTTTTATTTCAATCTGGACAGAAACTGAAGCCAAATTCAGACTGTGATCAGTACTACCTCAAACAGACAGAAATCTGTCCAACCATTTTTTGTTATTTTGTCTTTATGTATGCTATGTGGTGTTTATTCATCACCTTGTTTTAGGGGCTCATGTAGGTATGTGAATAAAAGAATTGCTACATTATTAATATTACCAGTCATATCACTGCTGATTAGAATCCCAGTTAAGTAAGTGCTAATATTTGCAATAGCATTGATTTACATTTACTGTGCCTAAATTTAGTTAAAAGTTGTGGTTTGTTTCTTTGCAAGCAGTGATATTCACATCTTTGGGTCTTCTAAAAAGTAAAATTGAGAGACAGGACTTACAGCCTTAAGTTTTGCTGTTACATGCTGGCATCTTTATTGCACTCTCAGTGATTCTTTAATCAACAAGAATCATCCCTGTTTTTCACCTGTATGATAGCAAGTCCTGGGGTTTTTTTTTAATTTTTATTTTATTAAAGTCCACGTGTTTAGGAATCTCCCAAAGAACAGAAATAACACTACCTCTGAAGAGCCAATAATGGTGTTCTCTGACTGTCACAGTCTAATAAGGAAATTTTCTGTCTGAAGACTGAGGGAAATATGTGAATGGACTTCTGAGCATTTGCTGCTTTCATCGGGTGTCTGTAGGATTGGCAGGTTCAGCAATTCCTGCTTTTTATTTTGAAGCTTTGTTAATAAAGTCACTGCAAGGTTTGTAGCGGCAGCTAAAGCCTCGTGTTCCTTGGTATCTTACTTAGCCAATTTATACATAAAAACTGTTGCCAACTTTGGGTGTTCTAGTTTTTATGTTTAAAAATTGTGTTTATGTTAGAGGGCTTTTAGGCCCAGATCAGCTAAATGTCTTCTGAACATACAGGGAATGTAATAATCATTTCTCCTTAGTCCATAAAGTACCTAACCATGTGTTGCTGATTTTTCTGCCATTTGAAGAGGAAATCTTGAACAAGATCATTTTGAACCATAGCCTTTTGTCCAGCTTAAGATTTGGAAAAAAATGGTGCTGCGATGGGAAATCTGGAGTAACTTTTTTGTTCTCTTACGCCAGCATTTGTCAAATAGGTTTACTGTAAAAAGGTAGTTTAACTCACCTAATTAAAAGTCAGAGAATATCATTTTAGGTATTTTCCAGTTCTCATGCACAGGTGAATCCTCCAAATCTTACAGGTCTTGCTGCATAACTATGTCTAGGGTACGGCCTTTTGCCCTTCTGCAGCACTGCAGCTGTTTTCTAGGATCTCATCATTTCACACCTCGATTACTCCAGCATCCTCCCCTCCTGAGAAATATGGTGGCACTCCCACCATCTCCATTTCAGAAGTCTGCCACAAAGTTCATTTCCCAGCTTTGTTATTTTAACTGTACTTTTCTTCTGCATGCCTTCTCCTCATTAAACATAGACTGCTCCTTTTCAATTTTAAGGCCCTTGTTCATGAGTCATTTCCAACCTTTCTATCCACTATTAAAATGTCACTTCTTTTGATTCCTGTGTTGCTAGCCTCTCACCCCAAAAATATCTTTGTGCTGACTCTATGCTGCTTTTCTCACTCTGCGGAAGTTTCCCGTAAACCTCCGAAGAGCTAGTGTTGTCCTTTCTCCAGCCTCTCCTTAAAATTCTTTATCATCATTCCTACAAAACATGTTTGATAGCCAACTACTAGCATGCTGATATCATTGCTCGGATGTTTGGGGTTGTTTTTTTTTTCCCTGTATCAATTGCTATTTGTATTCAAAGATGTTCACAGACTCCTGTGAGCTGTAACTAGAACGATATCCTCCTTTCCTATATTTCAGAATAAAAAGCAAATTTATAGAGCCTTGAAGGGTGAGGAGTCAGTAGGCAACTTTTGTGGGAGCCCTTGTCCTTGGATCTGCCTTTTTTGATGACTGTGGCAGAACTGTGGTCTTACACGGTCCCTCATGGTGTGAGGCGGAAGGTTACTTTTTGTTCAGCCCCAACAGTTCATTATTGATTGACTTACTGAACAGAGATATAGTTTAAAATTGCAGGTGTTCATGTATTCTTTAAGCAATGTCTAGAAGCTATACAGCTAGTTGTGTTGTCATGCTAGGTTTTGAGTTGTAACTCTAAATTGTGAAAGCCCAGCAGCTGGAAGCTATACTGATAACTATTCAAATATATTTATTTACTCAATGGCTTGTGGGACACTAAAGTTTGATGTACTTTGATTTTGAACTATAGCCCTTTGCTACTGTGCCATGTTATTGTTTAGTCTGGAGGCCTGGCTTCAACATGTTGGACTTCAGCCTCTGATTGACAGAAAGACATTACTTGGTAAGGAGTTCCTCTCAGTTGTCATCTGAATTGCTTTCCAACAATCCTTATATCTCCATGGTATAACACAGGTAACCTGAGCTCCTTCACTCAGGCACTCCGAAGTTTGAGAGGTGGATAATGACTTTTTTTCTTTATTTAATTTGTGTTTTGTTCTTAAATGAAAGCAGATTCTGACACCACCACATGACTCCATGACATAAGGCTCTACTATTATGATGTAATACTACAATGCTGAGTTTTAGCAAGACTGGTGGGGACCCCAAAACTAAGAACTCCCCAATGACAGAACTTTTTTATTCTGAGAGGTTGCACCCACAACCTGTGTATTGTGATACTTACTAATGCTACAGCAACCAGGAGAATTAAAACATCTCCAAATAGGACTCACATCAAGCAAAAGCTTGATGGGAAGCTGGCAAAAATATCCAAGTGAAAATTCTTCTCAGTAAGGTGCAATTTAATACATCCTTCACTTCTCTAGGACCCAGGAAGATATATCAGATTGCAGTTTACAGCCAAAACCCACTCCTGGGGTTTTGGAAATTGGCAACTGGTATATACTTTATTTTTCAGATCTTAATTTGACAGGAGAAAACAACCTTTTATATAAGAGTGCAGGTTAAATCTGAGCACTGATCTTGGAAGAGAAATCCTGAGCACAAGTTCTTGTTTGCAAGTCATGTCTAGTTTTGCGATTTATTCACTTGCTTCCTAATACAAAATGTGAAGACTGTCCTGGGATCAAAACCCCAAAAGTCATTATCTCAGGGAAGATCTAAATGAGTCATGTTAGTCAGATGCAGATTTTAATTCCTGGGGAGTGCTCTCACTATTGAGTTTCTCTTATAAAATGCCATGGTGTTGCCTTTCCCTTCAGCAATGGATTTGAATAGGGTCGGCTGTGGATTTATTTTTTTTAAAGTTGGTGCTGTTAGCACATTAGTCATTTTCTGAGAGTTCTTACTGGGTTGAGTCTCAGGTATACAGATCTAGATTTGTCCTAGGTACATGCAGAAACAGCATTTTAGGTGTCACGGCTGCTTTACTGGAGAAAATATAAGTGCTTACACCTTTTCAGCCAGCTGAGATGGTGTCTGAAGCAAGGCTTTAGACGTCACTCTTCACTTAGAAATTTTCAGTTTCCACCTGAGCCCCAGGAAAGGTGCCCATTTCAGAAGTCCTTTTCTGAGTAATTCTTTCCTCAGAGGAACTGGTGGCTGCAGTTCAGCACAGCCATCAACAGGTGCCTAATTTTCGTTCTTGAATACTCTCCGCATCGGTGCAACTGTTAGCCTGCTTTAATTTAACATCTATTTAACTGACTTTGTGACTAATAGTTTACCCCAGGCAGAATTGCATCCTAATATACTGGATGAATGCAAACCCTGGCCAAAGCTGCTACACTACCCAGACATCTGGAGCAGGATCGCTGCAGTACTTTTGGGCAGAATACAGTAATCAGGTTTGGCTTTTGTTTATATTAAAAAGGAAAAAAAAAGCAGATAATTACTATGTCTTTCATAAGTAAGAAATAGTAATGATGCCAATTTGTCCAGTCTATCAGTCTGCATCCAGGAGTAGCCAAGTAATTGTATGGACATAATCCTTTTCCTTTTTTTTTTTTTTTTTTTA
>WHYT01017495.1:143322-160899 GCA_009806455.1 Tetrax tetrax
TTTTTTTTTTTTTTTTTTTTTTGACTTGTTGAAGTAAATACCTACCACTTCATATGCTGTTCACACTCAGAAACACTACCATGCCTGACAAAGAAATGAGAGAGGAAAGAGCCAGGTTTGATTCAGAGGTGGGATATGATTTGAAGAAATCTTGTCTCAATATCCTAATGCATATCGTTTGGGAAAATACACAAATAGCGCTTATTGGCAGCCAACCATCTCTAGTACGGAGGAGCATGGAATCACAAACAGCTTTTGTTTATAGCAAAAAAAAAAGTGAGTGCTGGCTAAGAAGTAGTGTTTATGGTAATTGAGCTTCACAAGGAAGTAAAACTCAGTGGGGAACACAGGGGGTAGAATTTGCAGTGAAGCAGGTAATGAGGAGAGCTGTGTAGGCATCTCCTGATTAGAATCTGCTGTTTCAAGAGCCAAAGAACATGACTGGCATGCAAATGCTTGTGCTAGGCTGGAACAGGCATTCCCTCATGTGTGCCACCCTGCCTTCTGGTTTTATTTTGAGTCTCCTTGAGCCTGACTGTGATTTGAAATCAGTGGAGGAGAAAGGAGAGTAACACAAACAACAGACGTCTTGAAGTCTTGGAACAGAGAGAGAAAAAGCCCTGTAGCAGAGGAGGAGGGGCAATTAAGGTTATTTCCTGTCATTAGCTTTTGGTGCCTTTACTACAGCCTGTATTTGCATTTCTGCAAATAAATGCAGCTGTGCACGGAGGTGGTAAAGAAGTGGTAGTGCAAAAAATTGGCCATTGCACACATCAGAGAATATTTTTTGCATCCTGTAAATGAGTGTGACCTATAGACATTAAGTGTACTTGCTCACACAAACAAAGCAACCTGTTTCAAGACAGGTTCACAAATTATTTCCCAGCTGCTGCAGTAACTGCTTTCAGTCTGTTGCTGGATAAAATACACTCATTCTTTTTATTCGAGGTTAAAAGTTCCTCCATAATGGAGAAAGCTAATAGTATACCTGGTATCTGTCGAGACAGCTTTGCTGGTAACTTAACCCATGACCATAAAAAATGCTGTGTACCCTGTAATATTAGGAGAACTTGGCTGTGCACTAAGTCACATTTAGTGCACAGGAAAGTACTTCATCTGTGCTTTCTGGCATGGGGAACTGTGTCTTTAAGGACTTTGATTTCCAGAAAGGAAATCTGTGACAGAAACAACTGTCAGATTCTTATAATATATAGGCAACTGTGGATGGCATAGAGACCCTGAGAACACATTAGCTGCTGAGTGTTAACTCAGTACTGCGTGGGGCCAGGAGCAAAAAGAAATGAAAAAGAAAAAAAAAAAGAAAAAAAAAAACCCAGACCAAACCTGTGAATGGAGAAGTGAAAATACATGACGAGGATGAGGGTAATGGTTTTAAATATAGGATGATGGGTAATGGTTTTAAAATAAAGCGAGGCAGATTTAGATTAGATATTAGGAATTTTTTTTTTTACAATGAGGGTTGTAAAACACTGGAACAGGTCGCCCAGAAAAGTGGTAGATGTCCCATCCCTGGAAACATTCAAGGCCAGGTTGGATGGGGCTCTGAGCAACCTGATCTGGTTGGAGATTTCCCCACTCCTTGCAGGGGGTTGAACTAGCTGACCTTGAAAGGTCCCTTCCAACCCAAACCATTCCATGATTCTATGACTCAATGATTCTATGACATTTCCAGATTTTTACTTCTTGGGAAAGATAACTGAAAGATATATAAACATAAAAACAAGGATTCGGGGCTGAGAACTTTGTGCTCTGAAAGTGTAGCAAGCCACCTCCCACTTTCCCACATCTACCTCTTCCTTTTATGACATTACTATCTTCCACAGGTTTCAGTAGACTAGTCCGAAGACTGAAAATCACCATTCACGCAGAATCCTGTTTTCTCAAATAAAATCTCCTGATTTTACTTGCTTGTTAACTCGCTAGGATTTTTTTCAAAGGATTTTGGTAAACTCTGTCTCAATATATGTTCACACTGTTTAATTTGTTGCTGTTACTTGTGATATTAAAAAAAAAAAAGAAATTATTATTTGGCTACTGGACTCCACAAGTTTGTGTTTAGGTTAACCTTAGTAAAGAGTTTAGGACCACTGCTCTGTTACTGAATGTGACTTCCAGAAGAATTCCAGTTTGGGGATGAATGCTGAGACTGTCAATAGGAATTATTTTGTTTATACAGAAATTTGTACAATAAAATTGTGTCTTCCTGTGGCATTTCAGGCCATGTGCACTCTAGGAAAATATATGTATTTTAATATGTTAGTAGCAGCATTTTTTAATCATCAAGTATTAGTTGTTATAAGCCATAGAGGGAGTTTGTTGCATTTAGTGTGTTAAAACACAACAATTGTTTTCTCATTAATGCTATTTTAGCATAAGCTTTCTTAATCTTTACAAAGATACCCTATCAGAAAAATAAGCACAATCATAATTATGCCTGTATGCTAAATAGTGTTTTTATGTCTGTGTCGCCTCCTCTATACTTTGAAAATACACTACCCCTGTTGCACAGATGGGAAAACAGAGGCATCCATGGGAGTTGAAATAACTTCACCTGGAAGTCTTCTCGAGGAAAGCAGATCTCCTGGCTTCAAAGCAGAACCTTATTATAAGCCATATATTAAACTTATCAAGAGGTATTTGTAAGTTAACAAAACAGAAGCCGCACTGTAGGGATATCATTTAACATTTACTTTTCCTCCCACAGGAACTTTTTACACCGGAGTGCAAATTCAAGGAGTCTGTTTTTGAAAATTATTATGTAATCTACTCATCCATGCTCTACAGACAACAAGAGTCCGGGAGGGCCTGGTTCTTGGGGCTGAACAAAGAAGGGCAGGTCATGAAAGGAAACAGAGTGAAGAAAACAAAACCAGCAGCTCATTTTCTACCCAAGCCATTGGAAGGTGAGCTTCAGTCCATCACTGGCAGATCCTCCTATAAATCTCACAAGAAGAAGAGAGAATGGTTTCCAAAATACTGTTTGTGAATGCGTGTGCCCTACACAGGGGCCATTCCAAAGGACAGTCCCCAAGATTCATGGAGTGGTTTTGTGCTCTGGCATAGTGATGCTAGAAAGGGCATATGTAAAACCAGGGTTTTTTTTTCCCAGGGATTAAGAGGTCATTTTGCAAGAAAAGAAATCTTTTGTGGAAGTGCATTGTGCTGGTTTTAAAATATTCTCTCGGTAGGGACAAAAGTTGTTTTGAGTCTTGCAGTGAGAAAATAGTCCTTTCATTAAGCAGAATGAAATAACGGATACTGTAGGATAATTGGGAGTTATAAAGGGAATGGATGAAATGTCAGCATTTCAAAGTAAAAGCTTTCTAATACAAAACACAAAGGTCTCTCTATAAAATAAATCATACTATATTACTTAGCCAGTTGATAACTTAGCACATAAGTTGTGTAAGTTGGCCTTTAAACCAAGACGGAAGCAAATAAAAGTCATACTAACCTTACACACTGAAGCGATGTCACATTTATATCTTGGAACTTTGGGGTTATCCTGTGTATTCCTATATCCTGTATATGGAGGCCTTTATAAACCTATGCTGCTTTTTTCTTCCTGTCTTGATGGCACTCCAAATTTCATTGGTATTATTGCTACACATAGCCTCAGTCATTCTGAAAATTATCTCATTGCTTAACGTGTGAAAACACATACCTGAGTAATGCTTTAGTTTCTTTTAACATTTTAACTTAATTTTTTTTTTTTTTATTAAAGGATCAGTTTGCTAAATGTTTGAGAGTTTTATCATAAGGAAAGAATCTGAGTAATCCTATATTTTAATTCCATGTCTGAACTCAGGTTGATGCCTTCGGGCTTTCCTTGCCTTGTAAAATCTTACAGTACTTTCATGAGCTCTCAACCATATTGACACTTAATATGTCAATTGCTTTATACTAAATTTTAAGAATTGTAGGGAGGGAAAGCCAGTGGAGTTTTAAAAGCAATGTCAATTAATATGAATTAGGAAATAAGTTATTTTTTTTCATTTATGTTTAGATGGTCAGACTTTATGAAAATAGCTTAGACAAGGCTTTGAAATAACTTGCTTTACATTGCCCATGAGAGCCATCAAATATGACAGCTCAGCTATATAATTCCTTACTTTATAGTTCCATCTCATGTTATTCAACTTAATATTTTTGTAGATCACAGTATTATTTCATCAAGCTCTTTTAATTAATCAGCAAAGTGTCCTAAGCACAGTTACGGGTGCACTCTGAACACAGATCACAACCAGCCTCATGTACTCTAGAGAAGACGTTTAATTTCAGACTTTCAGAAGCCATGAAAGGATTTAGATAATGTCACTGGAAATGCTAGAACAAGTATTTGATTAGTTAATGATGCTATGGGGCCCTTCATATTTATTATGAAACTTCACACCACTGAAGATCAAGGTCAGTACTTTGATGCTCCTGCCTCCTGCTCTAATTAGCAAGGGATGAAGAGATTGTACTCTCCATGGCAGCACACAGCCGGTCCCGAAATCATCGTGTGATGATTAATTCCTTTGACTGCTTTGACATCTCTTTTAACATTGCTCTGATATATATAAGTGCTACTGAAGTTAGGTCTAAGTGGAAATATTACCTGATTCAGTGACATGGAAAATGAAATTGAGTCATCCAAGAGCATTAATCATTAAGGCAGCTTAATGCTGTAACTGTGTAATTGAACACATGTATTTTTTTTCTCAAAGGATTTAAAGTGGTTAGATAGAGACTGAAGCCCAGGGGCAAACTTTTAATTCCTCTAAGAATTCAGTTAATAGTTTAATTTGGAGTTTTCTGCAGTTCTACATTCAGTGGAGATCAGTGGCTACAGCATACGTTTTTAGAAAGGAGGAAGAAAAAACCAGAAACCTCGTGCGTACTCTCTGCAGCACTGTCCTGGACATTTCTTCACTACACACCTGAAGAGGTCATGGCCAAGCTCCTCAGATCTGGGAGACAGATGTTCAAATAACTTTGTAGAATTAGGCTCCAGCCTAGTCTTGCAACATAGGACTAAAAAGAACACTTAAGTCTAGACAACTGTGTCATATAATCCCATTTGTTAAACACCATCTGTCTTATCTTCTCATATTTTACTTCTAAAAACTTGCAGAATATTTATTTAAGGAGTTTATATATATACATATATACACATATGTGTGTGTATATATGTACATTTTTGTGTGTCTGCCTCATGCAAAGACAGAACAGTAGTTTTTAATTTCCAAGGCTTCTATAGTTTTTATTAAACAAGCAAGCATACAGTTTCCTGCTGTATTTTTAAGTCAGATACAGAAGTGAGACATTTAGAGGGTCAAGCAAAGCTGTCAGTCATGCAAAACAAGTGTCTGTCGAAGTAGTTTCCCTCGCATGCAAGAGTAACATGGGTTATATTACAATATCAGTTGTTGTAGAAGATTAGTCCTATTTGAGATGGGCTCTTAAATGAGATACATTCTAAAAAACATCTCTCCTTTTCTCTTTTCTGCCTGCAGTTGCCATGTATCGAGAACCATCTTTGCATGATATTGGAGAAACAGTGCCAAAGGCTGGGGTAACTCCAAGTAAAAGCACAAGTGCATCTGCAATAATGAATGGTGGCAAACCAGTTAACAAGAGTAAGACGACATAGCCAGATCCTCACAGGTGTTGTGACTTACTGAGTCCCAAGTGCAGTTGAGCGATTTATCCTTGCCAGACTTCCCCTCTGCAGTGTCTGTGGATCAGCTTGCGGCAAGTCGCCGACTTGCCCGCTGCTGTTTCTGAACGGAGCTGTTGCAAGCAGATAAATCTCAACGCGTAGCTCCACCCACAACAAGAAGACACCTGGATGAACCAGCTAAACTCAGACCATGGAATGCCCTACCAGATATTGGAATGCCTTTTTAATATCTTTTCTGTGACTGTGACACTTCATGTGAATGACATACTTCACAAGTACACTTGATACCTTGCCTGCTGACAATTGCCCATAATCCCTTTTCGAGTCCAGTTTCAGCAAAATCCATGTGTTTAAGTTCTATTTTGTAGCACACAAATAATCAAGTAATTTCTAGTTAGATGCTGTAAACCTGTGCTATTATGGATTTCTCTTCTTCCCTTTTTTATAAGGCTGCTCGCTCCACTGTCTGTGACCTTTTGCAGGGATTGTGTTTCTCTATAACTTAAGTGTTGCCGGTGGCTTAGTTTTGAAAGCAATCAGGGAATCAGGAAGCCTTCAAAAATCTTACTATTACAAATTATATCTATAAAGAATAGGATTGTTGTCTCTGGCTTACAATATTGATTAAATGTGAATACTCTTTAGTAACAGATACTGTGCTTCTGAGATTGGCATTATAGTGGAGGGAAGAGTGTCAAACACAACCAACGGAAAGTTTTCTGAAATGAGTGTTTGGCATCCCCCTGTAGTTTCTTTTTGTGTGTGTGTTTTATACATATCACAGGCTTACTGGTAATGGTAACATTTGCCTTGCCCAGCGAGCAAGACCCACTCGTTTTTCGGAAAGTGGGTCCAAAGAATTTTGTAGGCCTTGTAGGCCTGAATTAAGGCTCATTTTTCATCTACTAAATCTTCATTGTTTGAAAAACAACCACCACAAATTAAAACAAAAATAAATAAGACTAACCAGAATCGCGCTACCTAAATCCATTTTAAATATAATCCTTTCCTGTTTTTAAGGAACTGAACTTAATGCCATTGTTATTTTTGGCTGAATCCCAATCCTACTTAGCAAAGCATGGGCAAGGATGTCGTCGTGTTCTTTTTTGCAGCACCAATGCAAAGGGTAGTTACAAATTACAGTTTAATATTTCTGGTGTTTAAAAAAAAAGTTTTACAACTGGACATAAAAAAAAATTATTTTTTTTTTTAGCTAAGCATGCAAAGTCCAGTCCTGTGTATCTCACTGTTATCCCAGTACGTACCTCCACCCAGCTTCCTAGGATAACATGCCCACCAAATTGCTAGATTGAAGGTGCCTTGCCTTGATCTCCGTATACTGTACTTTCTCCTACATGAACCAAGCAGAAATCAGAAGCGTTATCAAATTGAAGCCTTGGATCATGTTACCAGAAACACTATCAACACTTTGAGTTTGTCACTTGTGAGCAATGAAACCAATATTGAGAGGGGAGGGGAAGAGTTGGAGAATGCCAAAGAGATGCCACCAAAGTGTTGCACCTTAGTCACAGGCTTTCAGAAGACTGAAAATATGGGTACTCTCTCTATGCTTGAGAAGGTATTTGCTTCTCAGAAAGGGCAACAAGGACGAAACTGTACCTCAGTCTGGAAAACTGTGTAGCAACACTCTCTTGGCCTCTTGCTGTTACCTTGATATTTAAAGACAGAAAAAAAAGGAAATAATCCATTCTTTTTTTAGCACTGTGTTTCTGGCAATTTGTTTTATCACGTCTTTGTGCTGAAGTCCCTAACACAGACCGCTGGTTATTTCAAACTCCCAGTTGGCTCAGCTGAACAACTGATTCTGTCTGAATGAACCCTTCATGGTAGTTTTCAAATGTGTTCTGTTTTTATAAGCAACATCTACTGCACTCTTCAAGGAAGCTACTGTAAAGCTGCTGAATTCTAGGTAATTTTTTTTTTTTCCATAGGCCAGGCTTCCTTGTTTATATATCTAATATGAGAACAGCAAGCTAACACTTGATGATGGTCTTTCTAGGGAGGGAATGAGTTAAGCATGAAGCCCACTATCCATGCAGAGAAAAAAAAAATACAAACCTACTCTAATACTGTGATTAAAATGCAAAGAAACTTTGACTTAGACTGTGCCATGCCTGCTAGCACTAAATATGTGTGCGTGGGAAAAACAACACTTTATTAAAAACTTCAGCGCACCCTTCTCATCCCATCTGGTCCAGTGGCATTTGTGCACCATCCCTGAGAAAATGAAGCAAAACCAAAATAATTCACATGGTGAGCTGGGCGCGTGCTCTGCATCTGGAGCACCCAAGGGAGGCAGCAGCCTTGATGTACTATCCACTGGGCCCCAGAGCAGGCCCAGGCTTTCCTACAATTATGAGAGGAGCACTTCACAATGTTTTGTGTCAGATAACACAGCTGAAGGCTACATTTTCTGTCTCTTTCATCTGAATTTCATAAGAGTTCCTGAGGAGGGAATACATGTGTCCACATCCCATCCAGCCATCTTTTTACTCTCCCAGTGTGAAAGCTGGGGGAGAGACAGAGATGGAGACCTGGCTGAAACATGCAAGGAGGTTCTGTTTCATGGCTTGATGCTACACAAGTATTGTTTTCAACATTAAACGTTTGATTTTGGGTAATTATGATCTGCGAACCAGTTTGGGGGCTATAATTAAGGCCAGATTTAACTTTTGTAAGCACTTAGTACGTGCTGGAAATACAGCATTTTTTGAAAAATTATTTTCTGGTTTTGTTTCTATGGGCTAAATCCATATGTGTGTTTAATCCAATTAATAGGTGTCCTAAAACTGTTTTTTCTACAATCTGTTTAAACATAGCAAAGGGGTCTTTGTGCTTTGTTTCCTCCATTTATTTTTGTCTCTTGTCTCATCTGTTGCATGGGAAGAGGATGGCAAGGATGAATTGCATGTAGTAGGTTGTGTCTGTCAAAGAAGTGTTGGTCTGTATTACTAAATTTACATACATATATGCAAAGAGTTTGTCTGCATTGTACAGTTTGTGTTTATTCTTATTTGTTGTATACACAGATTCAACATGATGAATAAAACATTTATATGAAGGCATACCGGAAAACAAGAAAACAGTTTCTGTAAGAAGTAGAGTGTGCAAAACATCATTGCACTCGACACAGGATGGTGAAACATCATGTAAATAGGTTGGCAACCTCAGTTCTCCCCTTTTACCATGCCAAAGAAAATTTTAGCTCCTTAATATAATACCTCTCTTGCTGTTCTCCAGGATAAGACTTCACCATTTTCTTCCCTCTAAAATTAATTTTGCTGTTAAGAGAAAGCTGTTTTCAAATGTTTGTCACTACTAAAGTACTGTATAGTAAACCTGATGGAATCAATTTGTATTTACAACAGATTGGGGTTTTTTTGTACTTACATGTGCAGCTGTCTGTGAATCTGCAGCGTTCCAGATCTTTTGCATGCTTGCTTTGTATTTCGTTCTTCTTCTGGGTTTTATCTAATCTCTGAGAGACTATTTGCACAGCAATCCAACCTCATTTTACCATTTCATATGTTAACACTGCACATTGTCATTATCTTTCTTTTTTCTTTTTTTAATCTGTATTTCAGCTACAGTTCTATTTGGCAAAATCAGTCACACCTGCACAGTTGTAGAAATCCAGTTTTAAGTAGATATGAACTACTTGAACAAAGCACTGTTTTGTTATACTTCAAAAATTTTATAACTACACAAGAATCCTTATGAGATTGCTGATATTATAGAGCCTACAGAAAGTTGTCTATAGCTTTTAAGTGCTTTGTAATTCACATAACACAGCTTTTGCTTAATTTGCTAGGGTTTTTAGCCACTCTCAAATAATTTTTCAATATACTGTCATTTTCATAAACTTTAACTTGTATAGTCAGATTGGTTCTTAACAAACTCCCTCCACTCCCAAATATCAAGTAAAGCAATTCACTTTGACTATGGTATGTACCTGAAACAGCACTAAGAACTTCTGACTTTATCTATAGATATATTGGGAAACTCTTTCTCATGGCTTAAAACCACTGGAAGCAATGAGGTATGAAAGCAGGCAGTTTGGTTAACGTATTAGAAGTGTGTCTTGCTGATCCATCTGTTTACTGGTGTAAAGAAGAAATTATTCAGCTCAATTCAAATGGAAATGAAAGTAAAATGAGACTAAGTAAAGAGGTTATCTTTCTTTTAAATGCCCCTTTAGATAAACTCCTATTCTGTGCAATGAATTTTAAAATATCTAATAACAGGGGAGGGTTTTTTTGTGATGACTAATGCAAATGCTATGACTTATTTTTAAAGATGTAATAAAATTTTTGTTCTATTACCTAGTCACAGAAATATTCAACTTAGCTTTCTTCATCCCAATATCATTTAGCTACGAAGTGAGATGTCATTCTGTAGAAGCAAGGGCAGTGCATCAGAAATTTCAGAGCTGGTACATGATTAAACGTTCATCTACATGTTTCTAAGAGAGAGTATGGCCAGGGGAAAAAAAAAAAAGATCACAAGTAGGTTAATAATTTATACAAGCAAATCAATCCACAGCTGGGTTATAGGTGATACTACAGATATGTTATGTACAATAGGCATAATCCTGCAAGTCTATTGTAGAAGCATTCAGCACATTTCTGGATTGTGTTCTTTCTCTCATAAGAAGAAAGCAAGGCTATAGCCTCTTTTGTTTCTAGGGTTTATCCATCTAGCCAGTAGGATAATCCCATTTATCCAATTTGGTTTTACTACCTAGAACTGCCTTTTGCCACAGGTCTGGAAGCAAGTTTTTACAGTCACTAGGTGTGAAGAATCAAGCAGTATGTTTCACTCTCTTGCACCTCTTCCTGCTTTTAGAGTTTATGTATCTGGACTTCCCATCACAGGGAATGAGGTGTTAAATCACAATTTATTAATACAACCATTATTTTTACATACATGGAATAATAATCTTATTGCTTCCGATCTCATTTTTTTTTCTAGTGAGGAATAAGCCACCAAACAGATCTGCTAGGAGTTACATCACCAGTTACCTCAGCATGAAGAGCCGGGGGAATGGTCAAGGAACATTATAAGAAACAGAATAAAAATTGGAAAGGAATTTATGTGTACTTTATATTTTTAGTAGTCTTAGTTAATACTTTAAGGTTTATAGTGATAGCACCATTTTGTTTGATAGTTTACATTTTAATAACCACTGACAGTAGCTGTCTTCTGAGAATATTGTAATATTTTTCCATATGTACCTTAACAAAACACTTGCATAACACTTTTAGAAATGCTATGGCTATGTAATCCAGCCAGCAGCCAAAATGTTGGAGTTGATTGTTGTTTTTTTTTAAAAAAAAATC
This sequence comes from Tetrax tetrax, assembly GCA_009806455.1. Classification (NCBI taxonomy): domain Eukaryota; kingdom Metazoa; phylum Chordata; class Aves; order Otidiformes; family Otididae; genus Tetrax; species Tetrax tetrax. The sequence goes on from WHYT01017495.1 coordinate 154,369, forward strand.
TAACTAGAAATCAGAATCATCTTACACTCTTTAAGTATATAAATTTAAAACAAAAGCAAATTACAGAGTAAAGATGCATCAAATATGACATTGCAATCCTCTAAAGAATTGTTCTTCTATGAATATGAATACCTGAAATACCACGTCTGATCTATAGTATATATGAATCTGCTTATCATGCCATGAGTCAAGTCAAAAGCATATACTGAACCTAGATAAGAGTTTTGATTATCTAGTATTTTCTTATCACAGTACTAAATACAAATGGAAGGAAATCAAGGAGAACTTTGTATCTTTCATTTTTTACACTCTGATTCAGCAGACAAATGTATACAAGAAAAAAACCACCGATTATAAGATGATTCGGGTCAATGGTATTCATAACTATCAATAAAACAAACAATCTGTGCTCTCCAGACACCAGGGATGACAAAATGCATATATGTGAAAATTTAAGAAAATATTCCTGTTCAGCTCTCCAGAGTTTAAGGGTTATAAATATAAAATAAACTATAATTTCAAGATGAATTTTAATTTGAAGATTCTTTATACTGTATCAGTACCTTCTAGAACTCTGCTGATATTTTGGTTATCTAAAAACAGAGCAGCTAGCAGCTTTGGGATGTATGTATCATTATTTATCTGCATAACTTCTATATAAGTTATGCATGGACGTTTGGTGATTATGCTCCCTGAGAACATGGGTTTCACAAGCTTTGTTTTTAGAAAGAAAGAAGCCAGGTTAAGGAAAAATATTGTGTAAGAGAAAGAGCAATCTAGATTAGAAGGGGGAAATAATAAAAGTGATTAAATAAATTCATTTAAATTTTTTGCATTCTATTACATATTCTGTACCATTGTATTTTCCTATTTCAAAATTTTCCTTTCTAGAAGAAAACTAATTTATAGACAAATAATGGAAATATCTTTTTTGGTTGATATACATTTCCCTTATTTCTGACTCATGTATTTCAAAAATCAGGACCTTGGCACCTAAATCACAATGTTACAGGTTGGTATTAAAAAGAAATAATTTCCAACCTTTTAAGCAATTTCTCACTCAATCATGGTTTCACAAATTGTAAACACTTTTGAAACAAAAATGTATGTATCTTTTTTTTTGCTCTAAAGAATTCAAGGGCTGCCAAATCTACATGTATTAAAAAAAAGAGACTCATATGTAAATAAGTTAGGGAAGTCCCAGTAGTTGTGCATCGTTCATAACTCAATGTGAATTTCACACTGAGCAGCATTTCACCATTGGAAAATAAAAATAAAATTTTTGTTCATACCACTGCTTCGTTTGTACTTACTGTATTAAAATTTTAATTACTTTGTTGCCATTGTCTGCACATCTTTGGCTGAGACCAGCCTACTGCATAGAACAACTGATTTTTCAAGTCAGTTGACCTTCAGGTTCCCCACTTCCACAAAAGCAGTTAAGTTCAATGAATACCACATGTGACAGTGCAATCTGTTCCAAACAGTGATTTCTAATAGCATACAGAATTGTCATCCTAAAAGTTATTAATATAACAAATTTTCATTTGCTTTACTTTTAAGAGGATGAGGCAACTGTACATACATAAACTGGTATGATAAAAGTACATATGAGTTGCAGGATACATATTCAGAATAGCTAATCATACATTTATATCTTAATTAGTTTCATTCCTTATACTTCTATAGGTTATGTATTTGAAAGTATCATAGTATGTAGACTAGATAACCAGCTTACTGACACAACCACAGAAACTAAGAATTTCCCTTCTGAACAAGGGTCTGTTCAAACACTTGGCGTCTTCAGTCTATGGCTATCAGGTAATCGGACCTCAGTTATACAAATACAATTTGACCAAAAAAAAATCATTAATGTTTTGATAAGCTTCCTTACAGCTTCTCTCAATTTATGACCTAATGCATAATCAGGACTGTTAGCAATAAAAAAGGGCCAAACAATTTATTTGTCAAACACCATCAAATTAATCAAACTAATTATTTGACAAATATTCAATTAGTGCTACTCTTCTACAGGAATACTGTTGCATACTGATATGGAGAGGTGACAACCAAGTGAATGATGATAAAAAAAAAGGTATTCTTACACCTTTTCCAAAGGTTGCTTAAGAAATACACATTATGGGTGTAATCTCAGTCCCAGTGAATTTACCAAAAAGCTCCGGAGAAGTTCCACAGGGCCAGTATTTTACGACATCACCTTTGGAGTTTGGACTGTCCTGCCCCAAGTAATTTTTTAATTTTCTTTTTTTTTTTTACTTTTGTCATGCATTTCTTTAAGGAGCAGGCCCTCAAATGAGTGTTCTAAAGTATTTACACCCATGTAAATGTGCATGCGTGCACATCCACACCCACACACTGAGTACTTCTGAAATTAAATGTTCTAGCAGCCTAAAGAAAAAAAACAAACAAAAAAAACCTCCTCAGTCTTTGATGTCCTTTGTTAAGCGTTTTCTCTCCCCAGCCAGATTTCACAAGCATTTCCATTCCATCCTTCCCAGCACTCACAGTTTCCACAGCTACAAACACCATTGCCTAGAACAGAATGAATAAAGGGCAATTATCATAATTGAAATGTACTACATTAAAATGTGTTTTATGGGAAGTAAAAAGCCATGCTAAAGTAGTTCCATTGTTCCTTTATTGTTCCCTTCACCACTTTTTTTTTTAGTTTGGAACGAAGCAATTACTGTACCATTGCATTAAGAAGCCACCCCAACCCTACACTTACAAAGCATTAATAGCATTCTCTCAATAATTCCATCAGCAGAATTGCAAATATTGTAATTATGCCACCACTATTTGTACCAAGCTGTTGAGGCTCAGTGTTCACACTGTACCTCAAGGTACAAGGAAAAACAAGATTACTTTTAACTATCATGCAGAAAGAAAAAGATATAAAAAGTTACAAACTGACTAGCAAGAAAAACATCACTTTGAACATGAAAAACTTTAAACCTAAATCTCAGAAGTGCTATACAAATAAACAATATCTAAAACTCTGTATTAGATGAAAAATGTGTTGGCCCTATTTTGCAGCAGGAAAACATTAAATTGTTAGCCTCATATTTTCATTTTATTTCACTACTTTTTATGACTCCTGGATGCTCAGCTTGAAACCTCTATGGGCTGGGTTTCCAATGTGAGCTCCTCTTCCTACTGACTTTATGAAGATCTGTGAAGAGCTGCTGCAGCTGAAGATAAGGCTTCTGTTGCCTCTATACAGGATAGTTGCCCTCAGAAAAGGACCCTTGCTAATAGAGCTAGCTGGAAGACACAATTTACTACTGCCAGCCCTCCCACTCTAATCAGCTTGCACATTTCCTCCACATCTAATAATTGCTCAGCAAAGATTTTCTAAAATGAAGATTTGTAACAGGAAGCAGCCAGTAAGTTAATTTAGCAATTCCCGTGTTGCTCCTTGTCACCAGATTTGTCATGAGGGTTTGCTGGCAGCCCGCCCATTGCTGTCTGCATCTGCCACCTGAACTCTCAGACAACGTTAAGGTGAAGCCGCTCTAATCACTAGCCATCACGTCATAAGAAAAACTGCCAGGCATTTCAGCCTCCCACTGAGAACTGTCTGATTGCCAGGAAGCCCTGTTAACCCACACAGCTATGCCTCTCACCTATCGAAGATCTTCAGACAAGGGTATTTTTTCTATGACTTAAATGCATCGTACGCAAAGAAAGTCCAGTAAGAGAACAAAAACTAAAGAAATCTCAGGATCACAATGCTGACGCTGTAGGTCCGTTGACAAAAAGCAGGAACTTGTATTCTATTACAGTGAAAATTGCTGATGGATTTCATAGCTGGCTTATTTATTTAAATTCATATACTCAGGCTTTCACCTGTTGTTTTGAAACCTTAAGTTGATTATCACGCTGCATGAAGAAATAATTATAGCAGGTTTGAATAACAACAAATGTACTTCCCCAAGAAGAAGCTGGGCTTTGTCTAACATAATTCCCATCAACACAGTTTGCTTTTTAGAGCAATTAAGTGTTAGTTTCTACTGCACCTGTGCAAATGAGACCGTCATGTTTGTCACAGTCTCTGTCATCGCATTCACAGAAATCGCCCGAAATGTACCATTCCTGTGGTGAACAGATGCACTTTCCACAGTGGCAGGAACCTGAAATCACAAAAATTATTACTTGCAGTCAAAGAGCACTGGCATTTTCAGAGTAGAAAAATAACATCCCCAGACACACACGTGCACACACACACACATGTGCACACATGCACAAAATTGCTGTCTAAGAAAAGAAAATAATCAAGCTAAAAGCTTTTTGAATAAAAGGATTATTTCAAGGTGAGCTAGAGTATGGCGGGACCCTACTACTAATGCTTTGATTTTGCTCTTTCACGTAATCAGGACTCACATTTTGAAGCTTTCCATTGGTTTCAGAGACCTACAATCAGAGCTACTCTTCCAAGTAATCGTTCTTTTTTTTTGACTAGAAAAGCTCAAATTGTCCCTGACCCACTGTTACTGAAGGCAATGAAATCGTACCTGGGAAGAAAATGGCCCTCCTCATCTAAAGCCTTCAGGAACGAGTCCACAAAAGACCAGGGGTGCCTAAAACTAACATTTAGACTCCTAAAATCCTCATCACCACAAATGAATCTGCTCTACCTCCCATGGAATTTGTAAATATTTGCTGTAAGTCAGAAAGAGTTTGTGCCCCTAACCGCGATTCAGCAGTTTGGTCATTCCTGCAGAGTACCCCAACGCCCTTTGTTGGGATAAGCTGCTCTTGACCTCCTCAGGGATGGCAGGTGGCACCCTTTCAGGCAAAGGAGGGACTTTACGGTGACATTTGAGTGATGTTGTAACCTACCAAGCACCGGATAGGGAAGACTCAGAGACATCCCTACCTCCAGGAGAAGGTTCATGTCTCTGACTCCTGGAAAGGGACAGTTGCCCCCAGGCAATCATGTGTTAGGAAACCTGTAGCCTGAGAAGGGTGTGAGAGGCTTTTCTGCAAGGAGAAATGCCACTGGGAGATGGTGCTTCCTCCTGGCTGATTCCAACACCCCAATGAAGAGAGCTGGCTTTTACAGAGCCCATCCTCTGCTGCCTGACCCTATCCAGAGTTCAGACACTTAAAACGCCATGGTGGGGTGCTTAGTAACTGCTGAGCAAAAATCCTTTTGTGGACCTAGCCCTAAGAACTCATTACAGCACAAATAAATACAAAAATATAAAAAAAACCCCAAATAAATCGTAACAAAGAATACACACATAGCTTTCAATTATGGGAGGAGGAGTTTAAAAAAATTGCCAAAGAAGCTGTCGACCTTTAACAGAACATGCTTATAAATTAGTTAGATGCTGTTGAAAAGCCCATCCTCTTGCAATATTTCCAGAATGATTCCAGTACAAAGTCACCAATGTGTTTAATGCAACATAAAAGAAAAATGTATAGAAGGAAGCATGTTTATGGCAGACTATAAACTAAACAGAATTCAGGGGTTACTTAACAAGGCCTAAGCCAAAGTGTATAAAATTATGCTTTTCCATCTTTCCATTCCTTTCAGTGACCTCTGAATAAAATCGACAGTAAAAATCCAAATACATATTTTTTGAAAAAATGTGGCGCTCTCGATATCAACCAAATTTCCCCAGGTTTTTCCCATAAATACTGAAGTGTCTCTGATCATTGGAACTTAATTCTTTAAAACTTCAGAACAGCCTCAGCAGAGTATCTAATTTTTTAATTAAAAATGTAAGTAATTTAGTGTTTATTGTAAGTCACTAAAAATTAACTCAGGTGTAATTTTAGAGAAATGCTATTTTAACTTACAACATACAGAACATGTAAATATGTACAGGAAGACCTCTTGATTGGAACATTTGGGGATGGGAGCATTTGTTTAAACATCTACTTTTTTCTGTGAGTTCTGAGCGTTGCTTACTGAGCCATGGGCTCAGAAAATACTGACATTCCCTACAAGGATAAAAAATGCCGTTGTATAAAGAGGCAGTGGAGGGTAGCACACATATTGCATGGTTGCTGTATGTGAGCCACACTAAGATATACTTGACGGTACTTTAAACGGAATGTCTCTGCTTATAGAAACTACAAGGTACTGACAGCTGAAAAGAATGATGAATAGTATGAGAGTTTTAGTGAAATTAAAGCAGTTAATAAGAGCATGACATTGTGAGAAACCTGCAGTGATCCTGCATAAGCAAGCACTGATGCTGCCACTGACGGATGCCCACGATGTTTAAAGCGATTTTGCAGAAGATACAGCAAATTTAACACCAAGTCAACCAAGAAAGATCAGGCTCCATAATGTAAAATCTGTTAGGGAGAATGAATGTATTGAGTCTTCTCCCTGAACAGAGCATGCTGCTCTGGGAGGCTCCTCAGTTTAATTAAAATGAGTCTAATGAGTTGCAGGGTGTTCCCTGGGATCCCAGCCAGATCCTCTTGGATGGGATTTGGCTCATTACCCACCCTGCGTCCTGCACTGTTACAGTGGCCATCTGCAGCCCTACA
>WHYT01017495.1:160919-203620 GCA_009806455.1 Tetrax tetrax
CCAATGTGTTTAATGCAACATAAAAGAAAAATGTATAGAAGGAAGCATGTTTATGGCAGACTATAAACTAAACAGAATTCAGGGGTTACTTAACAAGGCCTAAGCCAAAGTGTATAAAATTATGCTTTTCCATCTTTCCATTCCTTTCAGTGACCTCTGAATAAAATCGACAGTAAAAATCCAAATACATATTTTTTGAAAAAATGTGGCGCTCTCGATATCAACCAAATTTCCCCAGGTTTTTCCCATAAATACTGAAGTGTCTCTGATCATTGGAACTTAATTCTTTAAAACTTCAGAACAGCCTCAGCAGAGTATCTAATTTTTTAATTAAAAATGTAAGTAATTTAGTGTTTATTGTAAGTCACTAAAAATTAACTCAGGTGTAATTTTAGAGAAATGCTATTTTAACTTACAACATACAGAACATGTAAATATGTACAGGAAGACCTCTTGATTGGAACATTTGGGGATGGGAGCATTTGTTTAAACATCTACTTTTTTCTGTGAGTTCTGAGCGTTGCTTACTGAGCCATGGGCTCAGAAAATACTGACATTCCCTACAAGGATAAAAAATGCCGTTGTATAAAGAGGCAGTGGAGGGTAGCACACATATTGCATGGTTGCTGTATGTGAGCCACACTAAGATATACTTGACGGTACTTTAAACGGAATGTCTCTGCTTATAGAAACTACAAGGTACTGACAGCTGAAAAGAATGATGAATAGTATGAGAGTTTTAGTGAAATTAAAGCAGTTAATAAGAGCATGACATTGTGAGAAACCTGCAGTGATCCTGCATAAGCAAGCACTGATGCTGCCACTGACGGATGCCCACGATGTTTAAAGCGATTTTGCAGAAGATACAGCAAATTTAACACCAAGTCAACCAAGAAAGATCAGGCTCCATAATGTAAAATCTGTTAGGGAGAATGAATGTATTGAGTCTTCTCCCTGAACAGAGCATGCTGCTCTGGGAGGCTCCTCAGTTTAATTAAAATGAGTCTAATGAGTTGCAGGGTGTTCCCTGGGATCCCAGCCAGATCCTCTTGGATGGGATTTGGCTCATTACCCACCCTGCGTCCTGCACTGTTACAGTGGCCATCTGCAGCCCTACAGTTGCTGCCAGGGAGGCAGCAGCATGGTGGGTGTTGCTGTTTTCCTTGGGAAGTGCTTTTACTCCAGGTGGCATAGTCAGCAAGCCAAGGTTTTGAAAACAGCCCACAAATGTGGATGTCCAACTATGCTTATATTAACAGAGTGTAATTTTCTGAAAGTGTTCAGCAGTTATCTGCTGAAGAACAGGACTCCTTACAGTCTATTAAATCTGACATACAGAAACTCAAGCTCCCTCAATCCATTATAGCACTTGCGTATCTTGGCTAGGTTTCCACCAAAGATGGAATAATGACCATTGCTGCATGGGTTCGAAATTCTCTTTTATTTGACCAGTAATGGATACTTATTGCTCAATGTAATGAAACATAGAGAACAATTTGCCATTTTGGCCTCTGGATAGTGCCTATCACACTAGCTATGAAGAACATTTTAAAGTATGGGTACCCAGTAAGACATGGTTTCCAGATACGTATTTAAGCATCAAGAACAGATTTGCCTAAAAACAACCCCAAACAAACAAAAGCTAAGCAATGAATCAAAAGATGCAAGTAATTTGACTGCCTTTGCCTGTGATCCCCATCCTGCTCAGAGAAGAGGCAGGAGATAGTAGCCTCCTTGGATGTTCACTAGCCACAGGCTTCTGGAAGTTATCTTACGTAGGTATTTCTCTGCTGGGACAACCACTTCCATACGACCAGCTATTCCCACAATAAAGCTGCTATAGCATCAGATTTGACACAGCTTTATTATATTGACTGTCCTCAGGTCAATCTTTCATCATTTGGGAAGCTTACCTGTGCTTGGAGGCTGAAAAAAAATGTAAAAAAGAAAATAAATACATTCCACTAGTGTTGCTGAATATGGACTTAGGGTCAGTTTTGTATTTTCCATAGAAAGTAAATGCTGGTCAACGTTGTGCTAATACGTGAGAAAATCTGGGCCTTTGGAGCCTCCATTCATACAGCCACGTTTAAAAGTGCTACCTGCCTGCCACTAGTTATAACGTAGAGCAGCTTTCAGATCCAAAACCATCCCCTGGGCAGCACAGCCAGCAGACAGAAAAAAAATCCTTGATGTCTCTGCAAATTCCTGCCTGATTATCTGCTTCCAAAGCCTCAACATAAATTGTAGCCTTGATATACATACTCAAAGCTAATTGTTCTCAGAGCAAGAGCCACAGGCTGGAATAAATAGCTCTCAGCCATCCTGACAAAAAGGTAGCAGAAAATACAAATATTTTAAAATTCAACACCATTGTTTATACTTAGATTTATTTATAATCTTATATACAGCATTTTATTAATTTTAAGCGTGTTCACTCACCTTCATGGTTTATATTAAAAAAATCACAGTGAGACCAAGACTGTGAGAAGAAAAGTTAACTTCCGCAGTAAAACAGAGTAATGCCATTTCTCTAGTAACTCAGTATCCTCTTACACATACACCAGTTTAAAGATAGCCACAACTTCTAGAAACAATAGAGAAATAGTGCAACTTTCTTATTTTCTATGCCATTGTGTTGACTGGGGAGAACCAACAAAATAAAATGGTGCAGTGGGGGAGAATTCTGACAAGCGATAATACAGATGGAAGAAGGCCAGGCTGGAAAGTCCATTTAAATTTCCTTTCCACTGAAAGAAAAGCTACCAAAGGGACAACTGGAAATCCGTCTGATGTTGAAGGCTCTTATCTGGTTTTCCAGCTTGAAGATTTCTTCCCTGTCTTTTCAAGGGATACCCAAGCAGAGGAAATGCCACAGTGACTCTGGAGTGGGTGCATTCTAGCCTCCAGCCAGTCCCTCTACCCATTTTTTGTCTATTCTCTTTTAGACATATATACAGGCAGTTTGCATTATGGGGGAGCTAAAAAGCCCTCTTTCCAGTAATGCAATTTCCTAGACTGAAAGACTGCAACATAAGAACCTCAGAGAACAATTTCAGATAATTATCAAGATTTTCTAAATTTTGTTCCTCCCTGTGGCAACTTTTTTATAGCTGGACTGAAGCTGATGCAACCAGCTGAATAAAAATCACTAAATGAGATGGTTTGTGGGATTCTGTCGTGGGGGCTGCAGATGCCTACCTTTCCTTTGCTGCTGTGTTGGGGAGAGGGGGTGATTAAGCATACCAAATGTTGCTGTTAAACACTCTCCTTCACTTACTATTGCATGAGATATTACATTTGCCATCTTGCCTACTGCAGGTAGTGCCCCTGTCCCTCAAACTGGATGGAGCATTAAAAGTTGGTTTACAATGTACAGCTGTTCAAGGCAGACCACCAGATAAACACATACAGGAAATTATGTGCAACTAACAAATTGCATAGGAGAGCGACGCTACTAAGCATGTACAGCTGTGGTGGGTGTTTGACAAAATAGATTTAAGTGCATTATGGAGCCAAATATAACATCTTTTTAATAATAGGTGCCTATGTAAGAAATGGTTACACATTATTCTTCCACAGCATGATCATTTTCCACTGCCAGGACACAGCTCAGCTGCCAGTTCTTACCCTTCCCCGAGCATAATATGCCATCCGCTGACTCGCAGAGACTTCTGCTCTCCTCCTCTGTCATGTTGCACTTCCTTGAATGCTGGCACAACTTTCCAAACCACCCATCTTGGCAAATGCATCGGCCGCATGAGCAGATACCATGGCCTGTAATGACACCAAGGTTGGTTATGAGCAAAACAAGCTGAAAGCAGTGACTGTGGTCACAACTGAGATCATCTTCAGACCTCTGCAGTGTGAAGTGGATGCTATAGGACAGGCAGACAAATAGATGGACAGCACAGCTTCCAGGCACGGTGGTCTTCTTCAGTCCTCTCATTCTTGTGTTCAACAGGGTGCCCTAGGGATGTGCAGAAGAGCGTAGGCATGGGACCTCTCATCTGAAAAGCTCAGCATCAACTCAATTTTATGGGATGTCCCCTAATCCACAAACTGAGGATGGACACAACCCCTTCCCTCGCAGGTCTTTCATTCTGCAGTTCAATGCTAAAGTCTCACCTGCATGTACCATATCATCACTTGAAGAAGTAGACCTCAGCACAGGGCTGAGAGCAGTGCAACGCACAGCAGAACAGGCAAGGGAGCTGAAAGCTGCAATCTTCTCCAGCACCCCATTACTGCTGGTTATCTGCCACAGCGCATGGAGCAGCTGATGTGCAAAGCCTGTACTCAGCATACTCAACAATTACTATAGATTAGCTCATAGAGTACAGGGTGACGGTAATTCCCCCAGGGTCTCTTGCAATTGCTAAAATTGGTTGTACGTAAAGCAACCGGCAAGCAGCAAAGAGTTCCTCTGATCACCCTTACAACATCCTGTATCTCTTCTGTATCTCTTCTCCAGACCTAGCTATCCCAGCTCAGCAGTTTAAAAGGTTTGGCACTTTCACTCCTGATACTGTAGCAAAATGCTGAGGGAGGAACAGGAAGGAGGAAGAGACCAAAGCATTCTCCAGAGCACACACTTGTATGACCCCAACGCAAGACTGCGGAGAATGGGCAGGATACCACCGTGGGCTCACTCCACAGGGACACAGAGATTTCAATTCCTGGATCAAGACAAGAAGCCTGAATGAGGGGAAGATGGACTGGCAGAAGAATACAGTAGCAATGACATAGCTATCAAAAGATTATTAATAATAAAGGGGAAAAATAGAGGGAAATGAAAGGACAGAAAGAAAAGAGGAATGAGAAAATATATAAAATGGAGGGCAAGTGGAAAGAAATATACTCTGAAATGTTAAGGAAAGAAGGACAGATAATGACAAGTGAGGAAAAGGTCAAACAAGCCATAGAACATAGGTCAAAGAGTGTGGAAGCTACAATCGATGTTTTAAAAAAGAGGGAAAAATATTAAATACAATTGTTGAGAATTACTTGTACAAAGACAATAAAAAAGGAAAATATGTTTAATAGTAAACTGAGGGGGAAACCTGGCCAGGAAGAAGGGAAAAGTGACAAAAAAAGGCAGATAAGAATATAGAAATGTAACATAGAAAAAAAAGAAGCAAGAAATGTCTCCTAGTCAGAATTTAACTTTTCAACTTCGAATTATATTTCTGCAGCAGATAAGATCATTCCTTAGCTAATCACTTTATTGGGCATAAAAGAAGCAAATTATACCTATCAGTGAGTTTCGTCCTATCCCAGCTGCTATGTAGGGCAAGGGAGTGGAGACGAGGGGACTGAGATAATTTGGGAGCATGGGCTGGGAAGAAGGGAACAAGCAGTAGGAGTACCTGGCAACGCATTGAGCTGTAGGATGCAGGGAAGCAAACCAGCAATTTTACTTTCCTAATTTGTGGGCCTCTCATGAGACAACAGCGCAACATGACATTGTAAACCAGGAGGCAGCACTGGTAGAAGCCCAAAGGAGAGACAAATCTTGTAGTTTGATATAAGTGGAATTCCTTAATATTTACTGATGGCCAAATACTTTACAAATTTAACTCAGAAAATGCTGGAAGCTCCAAAATCATGGAGTTGTCATTTACAGCAATCTAAATGTTCAGAATAATTTTTGTACCCCAGACTGTGTATTGATTTGTTTTTACATCTTATTACCTATATAACTTTAAATGCTCAGTAACAATGACACAGTCTTATTATGACAGTATTCCTGCCCACTTCTGCAAGTGACATTTAGCAATTAACATTTACATATATTCATTTAACATACCTCACATACTACAAATCGATGATTAGCAACAATAGAAGCTTAATGCTACCTTAGCTTCTGTGTTAGATTGGGAAACAAAAACAACTATGCCACAAACCAAAATACAAGAGGTAGAAAACAAGCATATATATATTTTCGCATATGCTTCCTCCAGGTAGATGGCATGCACTTGTTTACATTAATTTACTACAGCTAAGCTTCTGTCAGAGTGTTTTTTATCTGCCTTATTTATTTATTTTATTTTAGTAACATTTAGATTGAATTTGAGAATAGCTCATCTACTGAAGAGCAAAATATACAACTGGATGGGGATGCCGGAAAATTATTTGTGGATATACAAATATTTGTACTCATTTTAGCAAGAAATAGTAAGAAATCCATGCTTGTTTCACTGAGAAAATAATTTTGTATAATTTTTCTTGTGTAGGCATTATGACTTATATAATGCAGGGACTGATCATATCTGTAAAGCCTTTACACAAGTCAAATAAAAGGTAATGAATAATCAATTAATTTACAGCAAACAAGTTTACAGCTTACCATATAAATTTTTTTTTCTGATATGACCATTCCTCTCCTGCTTTATGCCATATAAATCCTCAAAATATAAATGATTCTTTTTTCTCAAGGAATCCGTTTTACCAAAATAATATTTACTCCTAGTTGACACTAGTTTGGGCAGCTGCAGCTCTTTTGATGCCTCATCCATCGGGGTGGTGAGTATGTAAGTGCTTAGCCCAATGCTTGTTAACTCCTAGTTAGCTTCTGTGTGTGCTACCCTGTGAATAACTGCTTTGCACAGTTTAGTTCTGTACATGCTCCTTGCAGAGGCTCTCTGCATTTGTCTGAAGATGTCCAAACAAGCTGACCAAAAGGAAGGTCCAAAACATTATAAGCAACAGCTTTCAGTTGAATGTAATATTCAAATTACATTCAAAGTGTCCCAGCTTCATTCCAATGAATCTCAGACTCTTGAAATTATGAGCAAGAGCAGCAAAAAAAAAAGGTGCTGCTCTTGCCCATAGATCCTTTTAGATCTGAATATAATTCCCTTCATAGAGGAATATAAAGTTCAAGAATACAGCAATCATAGAGAAAGGGGAAAAGAAAAAACTCTAATTGAAGAAGTCCAGCCCAACAGAATTGGCTAACATGATAAAATACTGATTTAACTATTCGGATTAAGTAGATTTACTGGAAAGTGTTGGTCTTTCATGAATTCAGATTTAACATAAAACACTTAAAATCACAAATAAATTGCAGATCACTATGGCTCTGAGACTATAGATCTTCATTTATAAAAATCAGTGTTAATGAAAATTTAAATATATAGCTGAATGTTTTAAACATTAATCTCCAATCAAGAAGAAAGACTGTGATGGGGGAGAGGCAAAGGAGAGAAAAAGATGACGTTAAAGATACTGTCACTCTGTTTAGAATGCAACAACAAAGCAAGCTGTGACAATGTACTAACTGAGGTCCATTATAACCCAAATCAACCCAAACCAAACCAGACACCAGGATGAATTATTTCTTATCATACTTAGAAATAAAACTGTGGGGAACTTCAGGTTAGGACTATTCATGTGATTGTCGTTGGAGTTCCTAGAAAACCTGCATGATGGTTTTCTAATACAAAAGGCACCACTACGTGGGAATGTTAGTGTGATGAAAAAGGTAGAGTAATCCTTGCAGAAGAAGCTGGTTCAAATTTGTAGACTAACTCATTATACCCAGATGGTGTTCAAAAAGGGCAAACTGAGGCCAGCCCCAAACAAAATCTGGCACCTCAGGAGAAAAGTTTCTCAAACTAATATTATATACATATAAAAAAGTCAGTATTAACCAGAAATGGGGGGAAACAAATCTTCAGCTACAAAAATATGAATTTGACTGTCCTGTATGAAGAATTTATCTGATAGTCCAATAACATTTTTCCACAGTAAGAGAGAAGCCCACTCAGGTCTAACGGTGGAGAGATGCTACAAGTTAGGAATGAGAAGGCTGTAGAGATAAAGAAAGAAAGATGAAATAGATAGAAACCAATATAAATGGGAATTTTTGTTGTGGATAAAAGGACATAATGGGGGGGGGAAAAAAAAACAACCCAAAAATCTGTAACTGGAGGAAAAATTAGAAGTTTTAAAATATATTAGGAATACGAAAAATCTCAGCATAATGCAGGATCCTTGATTTAGAACAATACTGTAAATGAAACAAATGTTTCTCTCTGTATTTAAGTAGAAACAAAATTCTCTATTTTTTTTATTAAAGGACTATGATAAAGAACTTTCCATTATATTATTAGCATAAGAGAATACTAAACAACATCTCCCTGGAAGAAATATTTCTAAGTGAGTAGGCTTCATTAACCTTCCAAAATGTGTTAAAAGATTTGGTAAAAACATTACTGCACCACTGATTTTTATTTTTATTTGTATTGAATACTAGGAGAACGTCGTAAGACTGGAACAGTCGTGACAACTGAAGTTAGCGGAATCTTAAGATCTTTTCCAGCATAAACAATTCTATGATTCTATGATTCTAATATAAATGTGAAGCGAAATACTGATTGTCTATTATATTTTCATAATAGGTCACAGTATAGTCCAAGTCTAATAAAAGTGGACTGTGGCTACAGTTTGAGCAATACAACAGGCTCAATAAAAACTTAAAGTGAAACACTGCAGTGAAAATTGCTAATGTCATCCTCATATGCATATAACAGGAGAGAAGCGAGTAGGAAGAGAAATTAGTAGAAACATTTATGGCATTGATGAGATGGACATTAAAGTCCTGGAGCTCACTGTGATATCCATGTTTGAAGAGTGTTTGAAAAACTTGGAAACATCCCAAAAAGTTCCAAAGAAAGAATTCAAAGGGCAGAGAAAATAGCTTGTTGAAAGAACTTCAAAGATTTGTATCTGCTTAGCCTAATGGGGAAACATTAAAAATAAATAAATAAATAAATAAGAACTAAGTGTTTCAGCAGGATCTGAACTACCTTCTTTGATGGTACTAGAATGAGGATTATCAATCTACCAGAGAAAGACAAAGCCAGAACTATAGAGAAAAGCTGATAGTGACAAATTCGTTTGAGAAATGAAACAGCATTTCAAACAAGTATGATGCCTATTGGAACAAACTTTCTAGTGATGTTAGCATGGGCTGAATGTGTCTTAGAGTCTTCAGAGCATGGTCACCTCAGAGACATGCCTTAGCTGCCCACACTACACAGTCTTCAACGTAGGGAAAGCCTGGGTATAGCGTAATGGCTATTTATAGCCTAATATATGAGGTTCCAAATATAAGCCCTTTTTGGTTCTGCAAATTAATATATATTAATCAACTTAAATCTTGATGCATTAGCAATTCCTTTACTGCTCATTTCAACAGAAAGATTTAATTAAAATGCTTTTTACAAACTTAAATTATATTTTATGCTATCTGAAAAACTAAACAAACTATGTTCTCTGTGCATTTATGTTAAGTCTCAACTTTTCATACACCTGCACAAATGTCTGGGTGACCAGGACAGAAATCTGTAGTGCATTTAAAAGAAAAATTAGGAATGTAAAATTACCTACGCAAAACAAGTTAATTTAATGCAGAACATACCATGCGCATTAATATCTGTACTGGCTACATGAGTCACTCTAGTATCTAATTCAATATCTACTGATCCTTTTGAATTTATCTGTTGTTCCCCCTGGATGCACCTTAGAGCTAGGATGAAGCAGTTAAGGGCAAGGACATAGGCATTGAATCATTAACTCTTTACTTAGTGTTGTCAAAATAAAACCCTAAGTAACACTAGCTTTACGTCAGGTAGACTCTGACTTCTCCACTAGCTAATACAGTAATTTTCAAATTTTTTTAGTACCCATTTTACCCACTAACGTGTTTAAACTTTTCTTGCCCCAGGAAAATCAACTGCATTTTTCAATAACAAATATCATAATAAAAATGATATATTAAATAGTATTAAAATGTCTAGTGAATTCTGTAACAAATTTTATGTATTTCATTTTCCTCAGTCGAAAGAACATGGTACCTTCTCTGAAGACTTTTAAATAGAAAAGATTAAAAATCTGTTGGGCAGGAAATAAACTATTATTTTAACATAGAAAAACCATGGAGAAATTATGGGTTTAATTCAGATTACTAGTGCCATTTGACACAGCCTAAAATATCAAGGACATCCGCATGACAGCAGTGCTATGCAGGCATCCCTGTGTCCCTGTGGAGCCAAGGTGGGATAGGTGGCAGGGTAGCCTTGGGCATCAGAAAATCATACAAGGTGCCTAAGTTTAAGCAACTGAAGACTTTGACATGATGTCCAATGTAGTCTGAGAAGCCATGGTAGAGTCAAGAGTTGGATTCATGTTTCTGAATTTTCAGACCAGTAAGTGCCAAAAGCTGTCTTCAGCTGGGAGATAGGTTGGTATTATTTTTCTCTCTCAGTTTGTATTTTAGGTGTTTCAAAGAGTTCCATAAATGTCCTATATACTCTGTTTCTGTGAGGTAACATTAGAGCAAGAAATGAGGACATTGTCTGGCAGCAACTGCACTATAACATCAATACTTAGCTTTGCTTAATGAACCATATCACTAATCATGACTCTCTCATTTTTATAGTCGTGGTCTTATTGGTCCTTGTAAGAACATGCTATGTGAAAATATCATGTTTCTGCTTCAGAGAACAGATGAAAAAAATAAATGTCAATTATGATTTCTGCAGTGTGGACCTAGAACTTCCATAAAATAGAATTCACAATCTCTATTATATATCTTTATTGTATAATAAAGCCTAGCTATTTTTCGAAAAAAAAAAAAAAAAGAAAGAAAGGTGAGACTTCCTCTGAATGAAATTACTTAGCTTGGTTCAATAGTAATGAAAATGTTATATTCAAAGGAGTACGGCAATTAGGGGCAAGTTATACCAGACTTTGGAGAGGAAGGACTTCTACTGTACATCCTGGTGATGACTATGCGATCCTAGAATCCTTCAATATTGGTAAGAATGTGATGTGGAAACTTCTGTGTCTGTTGTAAAGTTTAAAACATCATAAAGCTGGGGATTGTGGCTTTAAGTACATGTGCACCTTATAAACCACAGCTTTTCCTTTGTTCTCTGTCAATACATATTGGAAATCTTAAGAGTGGTGTGAATGATGTATGAGAGGAAATGTGCAGGTAAGCACCAGAAGAAACACCAGAATGAGGTTAAAAACATGACCTGAATTGATAACCAACAACACATTCTCAGCAGTAAAACTGAACAATGTATTATTTTGTCAAAACCAGGTCTGCACTCTTGTAAAACAATGGTATGATGCATTTCATGATGACGTCAGCAGAAGCCCATGTGCTCAACAACAAGAGCCCAACAAGAACAGCATTGTCCTAAGAATGCCAAAAATAAGGAAGTACAGACAACAGGCACCAGACTTGCCTAAAACTTACAGAGATGAAAGTAAGCAAAATCGTGACTCAGAAGGATCATCCTAACTGTTGGGTCCTAAATGATGTAAAAGACATGTCTAAAAACCAGTTTGTTGTTGTCAGTCAAGATTAAACAAAAAGACCTACTGAGAACTTGATGGACGGCATCTCTTGTCCATCTCTGGTGCCACACACAAGGTACTTAAATCCAGACACTTGGATGCTTCTATGTGGGTGTGAGAATGCAAGGGAATGAAATCAATGAGAGTATGTGTCTGAGTGGTGAAAATTAATTTGCCTGGGGATTTTATAAAAAAGCATTAACTTCCCCTCCCATAAAGTCTCATGTAGGGTTTTGCTGCACTGCTCTCCTACAGTTAGAGAGAAAGGTGTGAAGGCAGACCTGAGTAAGGAAGGTAATATTAATTACCTGTGTATTTCCTTCAATAATAAATCGGCTCTTCCAGCTTTTACAAGCCTTTCTACTACAACCAGAATCTCAGACTAATGAGAACTAATGTATTTTACCAAAAGGCATTGGTATAAACAAACAAAAAAGATAGCTGCATTTGCTCTTTGACGTTACAGGATGTGACATGTTATTACACAACTGGATTCCCTACAGTGTTAGGATTATATTTTAATGTGCCGTGGCCAAAACAAATAGATTAAAAGTCATTAAAATGAATTTGTTCACTTGAAAATTTTAAAAATGGACTTCTCAAAGTACTCTATCATCACCAGTCAAAGAATTGGCTTAATGGGATAAACAGAGGCTTAACCGTTTGTTAGTGTTCAGGACAGTGTAAACATCCATGACTAAATATTAAAGGTCTCATCAAAGCTGATTATCTAAATGGTGATCCACTGTATGAAGCACAGACTGAAACACTGACATAAAACAAAATGGTAGCCTCCCTAGAAATATGTAAGGGTCTTGCTATGAGTTGCCTGTTACGAATTTCAACCTTTGCTAGTAGGCCTAGTGAAGAACTTCTGTGGAGCTTCAAACAATTTTTTTTACTATTTTTGTTTGGTTTGCTTTTATTGTAGAGTTTTTAAGTAGCATAATCCTGCACCAAACAGTAGCATGCAGAGGACACAAAAGGGTTTCTGTTCTATTCCTTCAATGGTTGCTACTTTGCTGTGACAAGAACTCACAGCTAGGACATTAATGAACCAGAGAACAAATCAAAATGAATGGAGTTAAGAGCATTATTGAATCAATTTCAAATTGATCTTTAGTGTTGTCCTGAATTCTTGTTGTCTCCCAGCCCTCATCCTGAAAGAGAACAGAACATAACGGACAACAGTCAGCCCAGTGAGATGGAGCAGCCAGTGATGATATCACTGAAACACATGAAAGGACACAGTAGGGGAACAAACAGCACTTGAAAGCTCAGGACACATCTGCAGCTAGCAGCATAGCCATAACCTCAGGGGAGAGGGAGAGGTATCTCTCAACAGGATACAAGACAAGTAAATATCAACTGTGGTGACCATCAGTTGACATAGCCATGCCAAGAAAGAACTTGTGCTGGCAAACCTGTGATTCTCTGGACATGTACGTGCACCAAAAAAAAACTTCACTTGCACAAGAAAGACTCAAAGAAACAAGTAAAGAAAAAAACCCATGGTGTGAAATATTGCTGTAGATCAACATGTAGGCAAATCTTACATCACTTAAAAAAATGAACTGTAGGGAATGGACCTTTAGGAAGAACATGCCAATTTCAAAAAGGCTGCACAAGACACCTTCTCCAGCCACAGCATATTAAATCTCTGTGCAGAGGCACAGACAAAGGAAGAGCAAGACAAAGGATGGACCTGGCAAGCTGGTTGAGCGAGGTGATTCTCCCCCTCTACACTGCTCTTTGGAGACCACACCTGGAGTCCCACATACAGAGAAGGGTCACTAAAATGGTTAGAGGGATGGAACACCTCTCGTATGAGGACAGGCTAAGAGAGTTGGGCTTGTTCCACCTGGAGAAGAAAAGGCTTCAGGGAGGCCTTACTGCTGTCTTTCAATACTTAATGGGGACTCATAAGAAAGATGGAGAAAGACTTTTTTACCAAAGCCTGTAGTGATAGGACAAGGCATTATGGTTTTAAACTGAAATAGTGTAGGTTCAGACTGGATATTAGGGAAAAATTGTTTACCATGAGTGTGTTGAGACACTGGAACAGGCTGCCCAGAGAAGCTGTAGACACCCTGTCCTTTGAAGTGTTCAAGGTCAGTTTGTACAGGGCTTTGAGCAACCTGATCTAGTGAAAGACATCTCTGCCCGTGGCAGGAGGGTTGGACTAGACGATCTTTAAAGGTCCATTCCAACCCAAACCATTCTATGATTCTATGAATCCACTTCCAATAGCAGAGTGCTGTGGAATCTATGCCAAGTCCTCCTGCAACCTCTGTCTTTGTGGAGACATAATGTCTCTATTCCTGGTACTGCAATGATGGACAGCTGAATTTTTAAGTGAATGACTCACTACAATCATGCAGAAACATGGTAATAGGGTCTCACTCAGTTGTACCCTAATTTATCATATCTTTTGCCTCATTTCTTTCTACCATCATAGGGACATCTGGTCTGGAAAGCAAGCTATTAATCAATCCCTGCTGGTCAGAGAAGGCCAGTACAATTCTTATTCAAGTCATTTAGGTTGTCATTCACATTTCTCATTCCAGCATGCATTTAATCTGAAAACACTGGTGTTCCTTCCTTGTGCTTTACAGGCACTCAGTGCTCACTGTCAGACGCTGCACATTCAGACAGTCCAGCTTATAATTCTCTGAAGCCAGAGCTACTAGCAAGAGCTTCTGTCCTGACAGTGATTGCCTAGGTAGAAACAGTGGTAGAAAAATAATAATGAAAAGAGGAGTAGGAAGAGTAAGGAATAAGGAGCTCAGCAGAGGTGTTAAGAGGTTCAGTCTGAGATGGAAGCATAGACAAATTCAAAAGGAAGAGAGATGTGTGTCCTGTTAGAGTAAAATTAATGAAAGAAGTGGCAAAAGAGGA
Source organism: Tetrax tetrax (assembly GCA_009806455.1). Taxonomy (NCBI): domain Eukaryota; kingdom Metazoa; phylum Chordata; class Aves; order Otidiformes; family Otididae; genus Tetrax; species Tetrax tetrax. The sequence goes on from WHYT01017495.1 coordinate 175,194, forward strand.
AAGAAAATAAGATTAAAATTGGTAGAATCTCCTAAAAAGGGAGAGATGAGAACTACTGTACATCAAAGGAAATATTCAAAAGGCTATCAGGATAGAAAGTGATAGCCAAGCAAAACATCTGACAATTACTAAGAGTAGGGCTAAAGCTATAACCTGGCTTTGGCAGGGATGGAGTTAATTTTCCTCTCAGCAGCCAGTGTGTTTTGGATTTTGGATCTGAAGAATGTTGACAAACACCCTGATGATATGAGTTGTTGCTAATGAGACAAAGGACAACGTTCTGCTTTCCAAGTCTCGCTAATGTGCAGGTGCAGGAAGCTGGGAGAAAGACAGACAGAATAATTGACCCAAACTGGCCAAAGAGAGTATTCCATGCCATAAACGTCATGCTCAATGTACAAGTGGGGGTTGCCCATGGAGGGGGGGGGCGGGTATCAATCCCTCCATGTCTCGACTCTTTTGCTTGCTTGCTGGCATCGTTCCCTCTACCTTGCTCGCTCACTTTTGCTCCTTTGCTTGCTCTTTGGTTTCATTTCCATGATCGCTGCTCGGGATGGGCTGCATTGGTCTTTGGGACATCAGGTGAGGAGAATTAATGTATTGTTCATTTTGTATATATTAATATCCTTATATTGTTATTATTGTAGTTTTTCTTTGCTATTTCTAGTAAACTGTCTTCATCTCAACGCACGAGTTTTCCTTTCTTCATAATTCTGTCCCCCATTCCACTGGGGAGGGGGAAGGTGAGCGAGTAACTGTGTGGTGACTAGGCTAAACCACAACAAGCTATCAGTAACATCAGAGGTTATTGTGGCTCTTAAAAGGTTAACAGTGACAGAAATTCCTACATTTGGTCAGAAACTATGGGAAAAGACATTTCAATGAAAAAGTTGGTGGAAGCCACAGTGAAAGATTAAGTCATAGAAAAGGCATAAGGGGTAAATGGCTCATATTATGAGTTTGAAGATGAGGGAAGGTGTAGGGAATTCACTTGGTAAATGGTGAGTGCACACAAAGCTGCAGTTGATGGGGACTCTCTGAAGCGAAATATTTCTGTACTTAGTTCTTACAACTAAATAGGTGCTGCCTTAAATAGGGGTTGGCCTGTTGAAGCAGGTGAATCAGAAGCACAGACGGGCACTGGACAGTCAAAGAAAAGAAGGTTTCAGGATTTGCCAGCAGTAAAAAAAAAGAAGGAAAAAAAAAATAAAGGAAAAATAAGGAAGGAACGAGAGGGAGAGAGGGGGGAAATAAAAGAACGAGTCACTCCAGAACTCTAGCTGCCAAGAGAAGGAAAATTGGTGTATGGAATAGAACTGACTGATTAGTAAGACATCTATGTTTTTTAATTTGAATCTCAGCGCACCTCACATGGAAGAACTAGACTAGTGCAAACACAGAAACACCGATGTGGCATGAAAACAGAAACAGAGGGAGGGCAACTCTGTTCTTTGTTGTAAAAGAGCAAACACAGACGGAATAATGCAATAATAATAATATAGGAACTTGCTTCAAGGAGTAAATTACAACTAAATCTAGAATAATTTTTAAATTCTCAAATTATATTTAGAAATACAATAGACAGAACAAGAAATAAAATATGAAGAATATGAAAAAATAGTCTCCCAATTATTTTCCACTGAAATCCCAACAGATTTACTACAGAAATCCAACAATTTTTAGAGGATGGTATTAGTAGTGGCATGACTTCTAATTGGGAAGACTAAAGCTCTAGAGACCGGCTTCATCTCACCAAGTTCAGACAGCTGTGAGTGAGCAAAGATGCTCTAGTCTCCCTTGAGGCACTTCAGAGGTCAGCTCAGATCCTGGTGGATTTAATTATCACCTTATGCCATGCTTCATCATCTCCCTTTGCTTACAAGAAAGCCCAGGACAACAGGATTCCTGATCTGGTGCTTATTCTATGATTTTGGGGGAAGTATTAGGAATAATCTCAGCTCCCTGAACAGCAAAAATCACAGGGTGGGCCTTCTGAAGTCCTGGCAACAGAAGCTGTGCAGTGCAATTTCAAACAGGGCGGAGTCACTTGAATTGCATTTTCCCATCTAATTCCTCTCACCTGCAGAGAATCATTAGTAACTAAACTATCAGCTTGCATGAAAGTGGAAAAGTTGATCTTGAGACTACAACTGATTCAAAAGTTCATGAGCTGGCTGTCCTTTTTATTTCTTTTTTCAAAATCGGGAAAATAAGCTTAAAGCTTATGGGTTTAAAATTAACTAATTTTCTGCCATTCTCTTTGGACAAAGCTATTTAAACTAAAGGGGAGAGTTTATGCAGGTAATAGTGTGACCTAAAGTGTCTTCTGCACAGTAGAAAATTGGTCACTGGCTCAAGCATTGATGTGACTATTCATTTAAGTGTGAGATACTCTAACCAGTCACAAAATTTAAAATTATCACTGTGCCTGTCCCAATAAGAAAGAATTTTTGTCTATCATTTCCAAAATGTGCAATATAACTAGCAGTATTAACATTGAAGCATTGTCATCAAATAATAATAAATATGATTTACTTAAATGTAAAAGATATTTTAACCATGGGAGATTATTAATTTTGTTTCCCAACTACTTAATTTATAACAATTATGACCTAGTTTCTCAGTGGTTTTATCTGCTTTTATGTCCTTTACACAAAATTAAATTTCAAATTCTTCTTTTTCTACACGTTCATATTATGGAGTTTTATAAACAATCAGTATGGTTGTTTAGACATTAAAAATAGAATTTTCCATATATGTCTACATTCTGCATGGCAGAGACCTTGAAGACATATTCCCTGTGGTCTGAATTTTTTATGTACACAAGCATTATGAAGCAATATGTTTTTTTCTTACATAGAAATAAGAAACACAATAAAATGTGTCATTGTTCATACAAACTACTTTGTTAATCTTAAGAATCAAAGAATCATTTTAGAAATAAAGCCAATGAAATATAGAAAGAGAGCATTCAGGACAAATACTACGCACCTGCTTTTTAAAAACTATATGGTATGTATGCATTTACCTATCGAAAACTAACTTGAAATACTGTTAACACCAACACATGTTACTGAAAAATCAAAAAAGTGAGGTTTTCACTGTCAACATTAATATAAATAAACTGCATGTAAAATTGCTATGACAATGTATCTCAAGCATGTTAGATTCTTTAATAATATAGTTTTACTACTTTTTTAGAAAACAGACATATCACTGTCAGTGAATATGAAATATTCAGAAGTATTGCTGGTCATTATTACCTTTAGGTAAAATATAACATTCTCAGTAAAACATCAACTATACTAAACAGAGTGAAATTACCTGATTTTTCTGTTTTTTCTTTAAGTGTCCATATTCTTTTGTAATGAACACTGATGGAATCTGGGGTATACTACAGCACTTACATTTATACTATTATGTGTATTTAATCTACTTCATTGTTAGTGTTTCTGAAGTTTTAACATAAATATTCACTAACATATTCAATACTTATAGAACTTGTTTCCTACAAAAAAAAATCTATAATCTATTGTAATTAATCAATTATGCCAATAGTCTATAGTGACATTATGTTACAAAATCAAGGGGAAAAAAGTTATAAACACTCAAGATACATTATATTATATTATATTATATTATATTATATTATATTATATTATATTATATTATATTATATTATATTATATTATATTATATTATATTATATTATGTTGTATTATGTTATATTACATTATGTTATGTTATATTATGTTATATTACGTTATATTATGTTATGTTATATTATGTTATGTTATATTAAGTGAATGCATACCCCCACAGACATCGCCATCCACATTTTCACACTGTCGATCATCACATTCACAGTTTTTGCCATGAACTCTGTTGTCTCCTGGAGGGAAACAAGTGCATTGGCCGCATTCACATCTCCCTGTAAGAGTAAACAATTGTTAGAGTCATTATTTCAGTATTGTAAAATAAATGAAAGAAAAAAGCAAATTTATTCTACACTCTGCTCTGGAAAGACAAACTACAAGTCACTCTGTATTAATTAAAGTATGCACATAAAAACGATGAAAAAAAAACCAACCCAAACTATTCCTTCTTCATGGCAACCAGAGACAAAGAATATCACTTATATCTTGGTGGAAACAGCAACAATAAGCAATCATCTGCATTGTGTGTTTTTCATATCTCAGCTTTGCATAACAAAGCTAAGGCACGTGTTTAAGTGTGTAATTAACCTCTGTAATTGATCTAAAATATTTAGCACATACCTCAGAAACTCCATAATGAATGTGATTAGAATTAAATAGTCTATGCACAGGGCTATTCATATAGAAACATAACTTTTCAAATACTCTGTCAGCCATCTGGAAAGCAAAAACCCCTGTAATTTTTCTTGTCTAGACCTGAGAAAATAGAAGTCAAAAGCATAGCCTCTGTCAGAGTCTTCCCTTCCATCAGCCTGTTCACAGGACAACTCCCCAGAGCTTAAATGGAGAACAGACAGCTCCCACAGATCTTCCACTCCAAAGCCCTCAGAGCAGTGAGTATTAAATGGTCAGAGATGAAAGAAAAATACGGCCAAGGACAGTCTTACATTGCACATATACGAGACAAATTCAGTTCAGGGTAACATTGGTTTTGTTATTTCCTATCTTCTAAGAGTTTCGCCTCCATATTTTTTAAATTGTTTTAATGCAGTGCTACTGTGAGAATCCTTTAATTATGACACAAACCATGGATCAAAGTAATACATTTGATGAGCTTGGGAAAACATATATTGTGTAAAAAAGGGCCACCAGAGACATGGATTAGGATGCAGAAAACTGTTCCTCTCAATCTAATTTAATCACAGCATCACTGAGACTCAACCTGAGCCTGGAGACTGCTCTACTAACTGCAGAACCCAAATTTACAGTAGGAGCAACTATAGCTACAAAGCAAAAATCTCCTCCAAGTGCAGCCTTTCGTTATGTAGCCAAACAGTTCAGAATGGGCAATATTTTTTTCGGCATTTGCTGAAATGGGAAAGGACTGTTAAAGACAACCTTAGCGGGGCTTTTCTAACTGTAGATTTTGTGACAACAAAAAATTCTAGGTCAACATACGGCCAGATGATTTTTAATCTATTTTATTTTTAACTTCTAATTTAAAATTGTTACATTTGTTTTTCAAAAAAAACCCCGTTGAATTAAGTTGGAGTGGGGGGAGTGGGGAATCTTATTACTTATGGAAAAAATTCCCAGCTCATTTTATAGCTGCCATACTCTTCATCTTCCTATGCAATGTCCATTGCACTTTCAAGCTGACATTCTATGTGCTAGGATTCAATCTAGAAGGACATTTTATGATCAACTTCAAGTGCAAGAATCTTAAAACAGACATGCTAATAGAGAGAAATAACAGCAAATACTTTATGATACCTTTATAATACACATAGTTTAAAAACTATGTTGCATTGGCAGTTATATGAGGACATTTGTTCTAGAAAGAAACTTATTATAGGAGGTGTATCTACCACATCATGAAATACAGTTGTATTTTGTAATCATGTCAACATTTAAGATGTGATTGTCTACAGAATGATTGATGTTACCTGCCTGCATTCTCTAAGCTGTAATTATTTGCCAAGGACAGCTACGTTAGAAATGAGAAAAAAATAATTCCTTAGTACTTAAATATACAGAGATTTTTAATGAGTCCAACTTTTCACTACTTGGGGCTCTCACAGTTTCTTTCAATACATCCACCTTAGACAACCTGTCTACTTTTACAAAAACGTCACATCACAGTGTCCAAAAGCACAGTCAGTCACACATAGGCAGATGAGGTACCTGATGAACAGGACTTGTGTTGTGAGGACTCTACAAAATAAACAAAAGAACCATCTTTGACAGTGGTATCCTGGCCAGCTAATGCTATAATAAGGATGATGCCTGAAGGACAATAAAATCAGTTTAAGCAAGTCGCTTTGAAGAGAGGAGTCAGCAGAGATGGAAAATCCTCCAGAGGGACGAGCAAAGGAAGGTTCTGTAATGAGGCTCCTGCATGTTCTGTAATTAAGCATTACCTTCTGTACTTAATTTAATAAGTCAGAATGAGCTGAGAGCCCAGTTGCTGGGCAGTTGCACTGGAATAGGAACAGGTTCCTCTCAGTCCCTGCTGCAATTAATATTTATTCCTTTTAGTTAATGTGCAACAGTTTCAGCAGCAAAAATCTTGAGGAATATCCCATCCCTAGTCAGACAAGGCACATTTTTCTCATATAAGAGATACAAGCTGAAGTTGTCTTCTCAAAATCAAGCACAAAGGGGATTTAAGCCCTACTTTATCAAACTTCTCATCTTAGCTAATGAATAAAACATCAATACATATATTCAAAAAAACCAAATTCCTTATTGATGTCTGTGCCTTGTATTTTATTTTGGCTGGCTCCCACCTAAGTTCAGGGTGTGATTTAAATCTGCAGACCTCAGCATAACTGAAAGTGTCTTGAAAATGGACAGAAATCTCAGCCGGTAAGTGCTCTGGAAAATTATTTTTCTGAACTATTTCCTTACTTTTAAATAGTCAAAGATACAGTTATAGTAGTTCAGTACATTGCTCCTGAAATTGATACTCAAATTGTTAGTTCATCACTGTTTTTCTTTTGCAGATGTGACAAAATCAGCACTAGGAACACGAGAAGTGAATTTAGTGGTGGCACTAAATAATTGCAACTTTGTACTGTCTTAAAAAGGATATTTTACCCCCAAAATTACCGAGATTTTGGTTAGATTACATAAAGCAGGCTCAATCTGAGGAGATAATTTAACAGAGAATTAAAGTCCTATTGCTTTGGAACTGCTAACTACATAGGATGTAACAAATGTAAACCTCCAAGGCTCAGTTTATCACCATATTGATTAAAAAAAAAAAGTAATAGCATTCTGTAACAACAAATTTCAGGTTGCTTCCCTGGGAAAACCAGGATAAGATATTTGCAGGGTAACCTTGCTCCAGCCACACTAGTACTTCCTCAGATGTATCTGCTACTGAAATAACAGAAGCCACCCCTTATCCTCTGACCTTCTTCTCTTAGTTATTGTGATAATACTTACCATACAAACTGAACCATTCAGAAGTAATTTGAAGCTCACATTATACTGAAGAGGGATCAGCACTTTACTAAACATACTCTTTCTTTGTCTAGAATAATAGGTTTACCATAGCAACCTGATTATAGAGGGAAAGCTACTGCCAAACACATCCTAAATTCTCTTTAAATTCCAGGGCATACAGAAACAATTAAACACAGAAGAACGATAATATTCTGCACTTTCTCAACTGTCTGTGCAAGAGCTGAACTTTATGAGTAAAAAGAAACAAGTTAAACTCAGACATTTTATAGCAACTGGCTTCCTCTCCTTGCTAAACAGGGACAGTAAATGTCTTCGTCTGATAACTTCAGAGGAAGGAAGCTTTATGATGGAGTTTGTATTAGCTATTAGCATTGAAAAGCTTAACCTAGTTATTGCAATGCAAGATTCCCAAAATAGAATCATTCTACAAGACATTTATTTGTCTACAGTCTAGTATTTCCTTGCACTCTTTCCTCCCATTGATGTCAACAGGGGTATTAACTTATTACCGATAATTGTTATTACCTGAAGACTGAAAAAAGCTTAGGTGGAGCTTTTAGTTTTTAAAGGGAGCTGGAGTTCCACATCTCACTAAAACACTTATGTTTGTTAGATAACCGATTCTAGAATTCTAAAAATTCATGCCTTAAGCATTTAGATTTTGATTTTATTCACCATTTACTATAGTATTTTTTTCATTCCTCTTGTCCAACATTTATGAAAGCATTACTAAAGTAAAGAGTGCCTAGACTTATATTAAACCTGCTCCCGTGCAAATTGCTGTGACCATTTGCTGCATGCATTGAAACCATTTTCCAGCTGCCTATATAGACCGACTGAAAGTCTCTTTTAAACGGGTAATTTTCATTTTAAAACATTGTGCTAGAAGTATATAATTTGTGTGATAAAACCTTTTTACCCTGTTACTGCCAGCAGAAATATCAGGAAGAAACAGCAATAGCTTTCAATGTAAAAATAAACACTGAGTATAATAAGAGGTACTTCATTGTCTTTTCCTGTTTATAACATAAAGAACTTTTGTGTGCATGGTGCTGAATTTTTATCTTCTACATGAAAACAAATAAAGTTGTTGGGTGTTTTTAAAATGTGTGAGGAATATAGTGCCAAATTGCACTGATACTATGGTAAAAGCAACCCAGGTTCATCGGTACTTCAAAAAGACGATGTTTCAGGCTAGTTCATAAATAGAAGGGAATGTGCCTTTAGGAAGGACTTTTCTGCCCCACAGCTGTCCCAGGCTTAACATCTCAAAAGCATTACCTGTCAGAAACTGGCAATTTCTTTGTTATCAAGCAATCTCAGGCAACCTGAGCACATTCAGTAAAGCCGCTGTGTCTCTCTGCCAGCAGAACCCATTTCAAGCTGGATAGGAACAAATGATCTAAAATCATGTTCCGAAATGGCAAATCAGAGAAGGGGGATGAGAAAATTTGCACAGAAGATCACAGTTTCAGGGGACTTAGGGTGTGGGGGAAGCAGATGTGATTTAAGGAAGTAATAGGATGCAGCAGCTTCAGGAAAGGAAAATTCACTGACTGGTGGAGGGAAAAAAGACTGGTAAAGGGAATAAAGAGTACCACAAAATGAGCAAACAAAATGCAGCACTTACCAAAAATAGGGTGGACAATCTCATCATGCCTATTGCTCAGTCTGAGGCATTAAGAGCAGTGTAATCCAGCTGAGCTTGATCAATGTGGAGAAATTTATAGACTCCAACAGAAAACAACTACAGACTTCCCAGTTTATTTTGTATGTCCTGTTCTCACAATGGCCTGAAATTACTTCCCACACCTAGAATAGCTTTTCATAAGTTAAAAAAAAAAATTTGGTTTTTTTTTGTATAGATAAAAAAAAAAAAATAATAATCTGTTTTTTTATGTGGAGGCATCCCTGGCTTTTAAAATGCTGGTAATTCTTGGACGTGGTTGGTTGGATGGTTTATCAGGTGCCAGAAAAAAAGGGAGCCTTAGGAAGTGTCTTTAGTATGTGCAAATACATCCTTAGAATCTCTTTAAACACTTGAATAAACCCAAACCATTCTATAATTCTGTGATATCTGGCTGATCTCACACAAACTATGAAAATCCAAGAATTAGTTTCTCACAAGGGTTTTGGGCAAGTGAGAACAATGTTCTACTTGTAAGACAGGAGGAATGTCATCTGCAACCTCTAGTTATGTTGGGAAAAAGCAATAAATTTTCCTCTTCTAAAAAAGCTTTATGACCTTATATCAGTACAGTTCTGTTTGTCTCCAGTGCTCCAACATGTCTGAAGTTTTGTGACAAAACAGCTAGATGGGCTAGCGTAACTCTGGTGATACCTCTTCACCAAAAGGAGTTCAACATCTAGATGAAAAATTTAATTCTGCTGCTGGACTTGAACACTCTTTTCTGCACTGAAATACTATTTTACCATCTCAGAGAAATGAAGAACATCAGAGCCCTTAAATGTGGTTTGTCCTCTGTACCGGGTGCTTGGCTTGCAGAGTGAGGAAGGTCACCGTGCTGCTCTGCTCATCACAACACGCCAACCTTTATCGCAGGTACCGATGTTAGTTCATTCCTGGTGAGTGGCACAGTGATAGGAGCAGAGGTGTGTATGAGATCAGTAGTGTGGCATCCTGGCTCTGCTGTGCTCTGCACCTCATGAGTCTTTGCAGGAAAGACAGAAAGCCAACAGCGCAGTAGAAGACTTGCACAGCAACTCCCTTGCATTTGAAACATCAGAGGGGAATATTGATGTTTTTGTATTTGAAGTGAAGCTACAAGAACTACGAAGGATTTCTTTTCTTAGTGGGGACAGGATTACGCCATTAGACTGTTGGGGATTTGGGGTAGGGGGATTGTTTTTGTGGACATCTTCTGGGGAAAATTGGGTTTTCCACACAAGTTTCAAGCAACAAGCACTTTTTTTTTTCTTCAGTACATTGTGAAAAATAAATTCGTGCATCTATCTCATACACGAGAAAAAAAAATGTGCTGCAGCTATTACAAGAACAACTACTTGTTCAGATTTGCGTTGGGAACTAACTTTTTGTTTATAAATCAATACACAGAAAACAAACATGCCTTAAGTCTACTCATAAAAAGAGATTATTTGCAGCATGACTGACCCAAGACCTCAAGATACAAAAGCTCCAAAGAAGAGCTCAGCTGAATCATATAGACGTAAAATGAAATGAAAATTGCTTTAATAAATCTAAAGTCATTTCCAAACTTTGGATTTTTTAACAACTTTTTTTCAAGAATTTTGTACACTGAAGCAAACTGAGCTTCAGCAAGCACTGAGATTTTTTTTTAAATAGCACCAACAGTAGCTAAAGTATGTAATTTGGTTAAATATCTGTATTTTCCGTAATCTTACTAGGCACCTCTCCACTGCAACAACTGCATCAGCTACTATATTCATCACTATTAACAGGGTTGAAGTAACTGCAACCAACTAACTATTGTCATGTGATTATATCACACACTTAGAAGACTTGTATCTATAGCTGATAACTTTTTGTTCCAGGTTGCATTATGTCCCCTTAGGCCCATATGTGGCTTCAAAAGCCAGGATCTGTTCACTAATGGTTTATTTTGATACACTTGTTCTTATTTTAATTTCCACATCATGCTTGGAACACCTACTCCAAATCTGTGTTAAGTGCTCAGTAACACTGGGCCATTATAGTGCCATGTGAAAGGGCTGGGAACAGGTTGAAGGGCTTCATAAGGTGTGTGGAATGCAGGGAGCATCATGGTGGCTCCGGGGACTTTGCTGTGTACAGCCTCTCTTATCATTTTCCTTTAGGAGAAAGTACCTAAAGTCTCATGTCTGTTCATCACCTACAATCAGTATCTTGTAATGGCTGTTGGTATAAAAATTTGGCCTAAAAAAACCCAGAAAAAAATTCACAAATTAAGACATTATTTTTTAAAGATGCCTGAGACTTTCCACTACTGTTCCATGTATGTTTTACGAAGTTGTTCACTAGTACGAAGTACCAAGCTGTCCTTCATATAATAAGGTGTATGGGTTTTTAATCAGACAGAAAATGTATGTTTCTTTCAATATTTTTAAAATTGCATTGCTTTATAATGTAAAGAGTATTTTTAAAAGTCTGACATTTAGTTTTTCCTTAAGAGAGAGAAAGAAAAAAAAAAAAAACCACAGAAAACAAATATCCCTAAGATAAAAACCCTGGAGAAATAAAAGATAAGAATGTTTTCCTACACAACAGAACTCTCACAACAGTGCAAGCAACTGCATATCCAGAATTGTAAAAGCAAGCATTATGCAAGAGCAAGTGCAAATGGCTGAGACTTGCCCCCCGCTTTAGTACACTCGGCATGTATGACTGGAAGCCTAATTGCACAGTTGGCATATGGCATCTGAAGTAAATGCTCTTCCTTTGTGACAGCCTAATAGTGAAATACTTCTTTAGATAAATCCACTCAACAGCACCACTTTGCAGATTTAGCATCAGATAGTCTTTTACAGCTCTTGCTGATCAGCACTCCTGATTTGTATCTTCTTTTCCATATTGATTTTCTTTTTTCTTTTTTTTTTTTTTTCCCTCTTCCCTCTCTTTAAACATTTGGGTAAGAAGCACTGCTGTGCTGCTTCTTTCCTTTTCACATTGTTAACTTGTTGACATCTGCTATCATCATCAAGCCGGCATGTCGCCTCCATCTGCCTCCTCTCAGTAGTAGTGCTTTGAGGATACACTCCTTGAAGGCTGCTATTGTGTTTCTGCACAGCCAACAGGGAATTTCTAGAGGAGCTCCAGGAGGACAGCCATCAAGATCACCCCTGTCCACTTTGCAAGCTCAGGATTTTAGCCTTATGCCTCGCTTTTCCTGGTGACATCTTCCTCAGGTCTCCTGTTGGGGGCACACCCTTGAAAATTCACTCAGGATATTAAGGGGACAAGTAGGACTACAAAAGCAATTACTTCTCTGTTCAAAAGAAATGTGATAGTCAATGTCACCACACAGAGGAGAGATGTGCAAAGAAGACAAGAAAGAAGGTGGCAAAATACTTTCTAACGAAATGTGTTGTTAAGGCAGAGAATAGTGGAAATGGAAGAGGAGGAGGAAGACAAATACGTTGCGGAAAAAGAGAAAAAAATAGACAGCGTGGGAAATGCCACTCCGAAGATGTAAAAACCCTAAAATTCAGCAAGCCATCATCTGATTTTTTTCCACCCTTATTCTCCTCTCCTCTTCTCTCACCCCAATAAAAATAGCTCCTCTTTCTTCCATCAGCCTCTTTCTTTTCTGCTTTTCTCTCTACCTTTTTTTCTCTTTCTACTTTGCCCAATGGGCCCTCCCCTCCTTAAAAATGTTTCACTGCTGGGTACTGAACATTTTGTACTTCTACAAATCACCTCGTCTTTCAGATCACCCCATGTTACCTTCTCTAGCTTGCACTGAGCTGTCTTTTCATCTCTTTTTCATTCTTTCCCTCCAAAATGCTTTCAATAACTCAAACTATCAAGAAAAAGTGCTGAAAAGAGATGCCAATAAATCAAGTAAAGGATACATGGCATTCTACTAAAGCTAACATCTTCTCCGTAGAATACGATAAATGAAGTATTGTGTTTGATTTAAAGGACTAACTTGAGAATGCTTTTCCATCACTTCAATAACTATCAGGAAAAATAAGTCTCATTTCCCTTTTGTCCTGTCCAGCTGTCTGATGCTAGCATAAACTGCTATAAAATATTTTCTAGGAAAACCCAAACACAGTAAAGAAGTACATCCAACAGCAAAAGATATATGAAACATAAGGACATTGTTCAAGAAGCTGTGATAGCTTTTGAGCCATTTACAACTTCATATATTTGACTGCATTATCATCCAGAGGATGGACTGCTTACCCCCTTTTTACATGATCTGCCATGTAATGAGTCATAGGACTAATTCCACTGAGATATTTAATTTGCAGATTAATTTACTAGAAAATGTCAACTGCTTTGTGGAAGTTTAATCACCAAAATGTTAACCTTGTTCACTTCCTGCTGACGCCTATTGTTTATTAGGTAGTAAATTTCAAGATATTTTAGGATTGTAATACAAGCCTATCTATTAAAACATTTAAACTCCTAGACACTCTGCTCTTTGAAGCTTTAGCTAAGATTAAGGACCTTTATAATGACAAAACAACAATATGAATATATTCAACTGCATAGCAACCATCAATATTATTTGCAGATAACAGACTGCTAAATTCAGAAACCATGGCAACAAATGACATCACACTGTATCTACCTTATTGATTAGCTTTCACCTCAAGACTTTTTCCAGAAATTAAAGACATCACCTAGCAACTACATCATCTACTGAAATGTTCCAAGTTAAAATGTCCTTACCCTTCTCTTGTACTAAATTTTTCCTTTTTGTTACCAACTGGACAGATTACGCACTAGCCTCTTGTTACAAGGCTCTCTATTTAATCTGTTGTAAAGACACTGCCTTATGGCTCCTAATATCTTTGTCCCAAATGTAATGGCATCTGTGAAATAATGCTTTCTCCCGGCACCCAAGAAGGCTGGCTGTGAGGAAAAGTATGTAATGTGTAATGAGGGAATTAAAGGCATGATTGTAACAGCTTTTTAAACGTAAACTTTCGCTTTAGAAAACAACACAATCCTTCATTTTCCCACTCTCTGATTTAAAGTATTAGTAGTAAATTCTTGTTGCAGGTAACCCTGAGTTTACAGATTTCAGGAAGAGTGCATGGCAATAACAAAACAGTGAACCAAGAGTTACCCAAGGAGACCAGCTGGGCACCTTATGTATCACCCTATGGGAGTACTTGCTTAAACTTCTTGAAAGTGATACCCTCTTTGCTCATCTATCTTGATAGGACTCCATGAGCAGGCAAGGGCACTGTCTATTAGGACTGAGTTAGAGAGAATAGGCATAATTATGAGCTTCACGTATTTATACTCTGCATCCAGTTTGGAGGACGCGAATAAAACTCAGCAACTAAAGATGGTTAGCAGTTTTCAAGCTAGTTGAAACACATGCAAGAATTAAAGCCTACCAGTGAGGGCAGACTATTGCTGCAATGTCTGCCACAGAAAAGATGGATTGTGATCAGTCTCCAGACTGACAAATACAACAGTAATCTGAAACACTAAAATTAAGGCATTTTATTTTAATTAGTTAACTCAAGCAATTGTTATGAAAAGCCTAAGACTGAAACAATTGCCTATACTTTAATATTGCTGCTAGTTCTGAGAGCAAGAAATCTGATTTATAGTGTTCATTACGGCTCAAAATTTCTAGAAGGATCATTGTAAATCAGACATCTGCTCCTGCCAAGATTTCTGCTTTGATTGGAACTGACCTTTCTTTTGCCAATCAGTCACAAGAAACAGATTTACCTGTGTGCCTAAGTAGGAGCTGCAAAACACAGCAGTCTCACCCTGCGGCCGCCTGTCCCTTCTCTACCATCCACTTTCAGTCCTGGCCCATATTGCCATCAACTTCTCTGTGTGTGCTCTCAGCAGGACAGCCCACTGAAAGTGCTGACAGCTGGGAAATGAGTCTGGAAGGGCCTCAACCTGTGGTCAGGGTCACCCACTGGACACAAGAAGAGGAAACATCATTGAAGAGCAAAAGAGATGCTTGAAACTGAATGGAAACCAGGTACCAAGAAAGCATTTTTAATATCAGTGCAGGGACCGCTATACTACCACACAACATGAACTTCTGGGAGTGCCAAGGAAGGTTTATATAACTCACAATTCTTCCTACAATTCCTCTCTCAAAAGAGGGAGAGAGAGAAACGGGAGAGCCCCAGCATTCCCCAGAAAGCATGAAAAGCTCTCCAGCAGATAAAGAATTCGAAACACATGACCAGTCATTAGTCGCTTGAAAATTTCAGTCAATATGATTTTGAGGATAAATCGTTACATAAAATGTCAGTAATATGCTTGATATTAAACATTGTATCTCTTTTTGTTTTAAGGATATGCTAATCCTTTTTATCTTTAAAAGTAACTGTTTAAAAAGTATATCAACCAACATTGATATATGGAAAAATTTAACATGAAAATAAGAATAAAAAAATATCAAATTTTTATAGCTTCGGAAACATTCTAAAGTCAAATGAAGCAAAAATAGAAAAGCTAAGGTCTATTATATAAATCAGAGAGTAAGAGGATCTTTTACAACTGATTAAAAATGTTAAGACTGTAAAGCTTGATAAGTACTGTAGGGAATTCTGTGCTAAATTGAAAACATCTATCCTCTTCTGTTTTGGAAATAAGTATAGATATTACACAAAGTACTGCTTTGTCAATCTCTGTAGTCATCATGTAACAACACAAAGACAATGCAAATGGTGCTGTCTACAGACCACTTGCTTTATTAAATGTTTAAAAATTCATCAGAAATGAGATTGTTGGCTAAAAAAGCAATCCCTTCAAGGAAAAAGCAATATTCACTGCAATACTTTCTAGCAAAAATTATCTGCCAAGCAAAAGAACAAGAACGAAGAGAAATCTGGACCTCGTCAGTGGACTGAGTGATTTTATCTCTCTATGTAGAGAAAGAATGCATCAAAGCCATCTGCTATAGCAATATATGTGCCTTTTCTCCCCAAAAATACTTTGTCTAAGCAAGTCCACTAAATTTTAAGATAAAACTGCCTGTTACCCACCACTGACTATATGGAGAACATAGTGTTCTCAGAGATGGTAGTCACTATTACAGAAATCTAAAGGTAAATGTGACTCCCTACCCACTCCAGTTATTTAAGAGCAGTTCTTTGCAATTTCGGAGCAGGGTTACTCCAGTGGAGAGGAAAGAAAGAACTCAACCCTTCTGATAAACCAGGCTTGTGAAATAAACCCTACAAAAGTCAATTTCAATGCTTTTTTAGCCTTAACAAAAGCTTGCTGATAAAATAGCCAGTGACAAAGTCAACAAAGCAGAAACACAGTGGAAATTTCATGTGAATTTAAAGGTGGGAGAGGTTCCTGGGAGCTTTTTCTTTTTTTTTTTTTTTTTTTTTTTTTTTTTTTTTTTTGTGCTTTTGCATTTAAGGGTAGGAGTAGGAAAATTCATCTGAATGGTTGCCAAGGCAGCAGAAGATGGGACATGGAGAGAAGACCATTACAGTGACTAGTTACACTTTACTTAGCACACTCTGGAATATGTATGTGTAAGAAATGTAATCTATAAAGTTCCACTAAGGAAAAGATCCCAAGACTAAAGCCACAGCTGAGGATGAAGGCAAAATTTGGATGGGGAATGAAAAGGTATGAGAGAAGAGGGAATGTCAGATACACTGAAAACTTCCAAATTTGGCAGTCAAGAAGATTTTGACAGCAGATTCCTAGATGAAGAGAATGGGAAACATTAGCCATGAAGTCAGGACACAAAAGCAAAACCAGTAACGGAGAAGAATCAGGCTTGAATAACAAGTTTGGAGTGCTCCAAACATGAAAAAATAAGAAAAGCAGATGTGAAATGTAAGGAAAGAAGAGCAAAGATGCCTGTAAATCATAGAATCATGGAATCACAGAATCATTTGGGTTGGAAAAGACCCTTAAGATCATTGAGTCCAATGATTAACCTAACATTGCCAAGCCTGATGCTAAACCATGTCCCTAAGCACCACAACTACACATCTTTTAAATATCTCCAGGGATGGTGACTCAATCACTTCCCTGGGTAGCCTGTTCCAACGTTGACCACCCTTTCAGTGAAGAAATTTTTACTAATATGCAATCTAAACCTCTCCTGGTGCAACTTGAGGTAGTTTCCTCTCATCCTATCACTTGTTACTTGGGAAAAGAGACAGCCACCCCACCCACATTGCTACAACTTCCTTTCAGGTAGTTGTAGAGAGTGATAAGGTCTACCCTTATTGCTGAGGAACAGACAAGAGAGGCAGGTAAGTATCAGAGCTCACAGAAGAACAAGTGGGTGATGGTGTGAAAACAGAAAGCGAGGCTATCTGACAAAAGGAAGAACAAAGAAAGGAGAACCTGTGACTGACACTCAGCAAAATAAGGCATATTAATCTCAAAAATACAAGGGTATGCAAAAGGGGTAAGGATGAGTAGTTCTGAGCAAGATGCTCCAATAAATGGAAACTCAGGTGTCCTCGGAAAAATTTTTCTAATTTGCAGGAAAAAAGTGGTATTAAAACAGAATTAAAGACAACTGCTAGCTGAAGCAGTGGTGTGAAGAGAGAGAAAAGCTATAATGTCCTCTAAAAGCAAAAGAACTCCCGTACAAGTTGAAATGACTTTATCTATGGAAAGAACCAACACATTTTCCATAATAATAAATAATCAGATCCCATTTCCATGGGAAGACAGCTCTGATTAATCAAGACATTCACCCTGCTGAACTGTGAAGTAATATATCATTTTACAGACCACTGAGTCTTCAGAAAAAAAAAACCACTATTTCCTGCGTCACCATGGTTCAAAACTTTTCCAGCTGATTTTATGGTCTAAACCAAATCTTTCTGTTTCTGCTATGGCCACCTCTTACACAGTGACACCAAACCATGTGGCCATAACACATGGGAAGCATGAGGGCATAGTTAAATAGCTTGTGCCAACCTGGAAAAAATAGTGTTTCCACTTGGCTGATCAATCAAGCTAGATCTTTCTTTCAATAAAAACAGCCATTACTTACTGGTAATAGTTAGACAGGGCATCAGGGATCATGGTTCATGGTTGCACTGTCTGAGTTTCACCATGTATGTGAATTTAGGCAAATCATTAGCAATTCTCCTTCTGGTCTACAAGAGAAAAGCAGAATTGCAGCACCCCAGAGCAGATATTAGCACCAAGTGTATTAAAAGCAGTTAGTGTGAAAAGTGGGTTATGAAAAAAAAAAAAGAAAAAGACAACCCAACAAACTATGCCTTGCAAGAAGGGGAAATTTGCAAAGAGCATCTCCAGATGGACAAAGATAATGTAGGAGGAACTGCCCCTTACAGCTGCAAGATGCCATTCAGCAGCTGACAGGAGCTCTTGTGCTGCTGTGAAAGTCCAGTGCTCCCAGCCTTTGACTCCTGCTGTACTCTAAGGAGCCACAGCAGCTGGCAGCTCTTGGTTTGCATGAGAGGTGATGGCTCACAGGAGCTTGGTGGTTGAAAGTCCATCCTGCTGAGCCCTGAGCCCCATGGCATCTTTTGACAGCAGCAGGATCCAGTCCTGCGGGAAGGCAGCTGCCCCCGGAACAAAACTCAGCCGTTGAGCTTGGACCTGTATATCCACAACAAGCACTGAAGATGAACCAGGCAGCTTTGCAGCAAGTGTAAAGTAGTATTTATTGTTTATGGCTTTCACTAAGAGGGATTAAACTGGTATGAGATAAAAAATCCCAGTGGTGAGAAACATTGTTCCAGCACTAGGATGCCATCTCTGATTTTAGCATTGCATGAATCAATGCTAAAGCCATTGGTCATATGGGTTTTTACAGACTATCAAAAATTCATCCCAGTTCTTTTCCAGGAAATGTCAGAGTTCTACTTAGTAAATAAGAAAAAAAACAAAAAACAATTACTGCTAACCAGATTGAACACAATGAGTCTGGCAAGCTCTGTCATACCTGATTTCAGTTGGAAATCAAGCTTAGATGGAGCATTCCAGACTTATAAACATCTTATGAGAGAAACAAAATAGGCCTAGTAGTACTAATTTAAATTTGTCAAAACTGCTTTAAACACAACATGAATGTGGGATTTAGTTTTATTACTGTTTTAGAGAAAAATACCTCAAATTATTCAGACAAATAAAATGCCAGTTTAATGCTATGCTTAAAAAGCAATTAATTCTGCAGCTCTATTTTTTAAGCTAATTAAGGTTTTGGTTTGTTTCGCCTTGTTTGTTTTTAACAGCAAGCAATAATGAACTAAACAGCATTTATTTCATAAAAAAAAAAAAAAGATGGATTGACTCCTCTTTGCTAATATAGTCATAAGAATATTGTATTTAAGCCTCCTCTCAGTAGTCCCAGGCAACTGAAAACAGGTGCATTACTAAATTCCTGTGCAGGAAGATGCAAGGTCCCGGCAGCTGCTTGGATTTTAACCCTTCTCCCCAGGAATCTGAATTACACCGGAGCACTGACAGCAGCAAATAAGAGGCTGCCAGAGAAGAATTAATAATTTTGTTGCTATTTTCATTTCCCCCTCCTGGAGCGGGGAGGCTAGTGAGGCTTGGTGCTGAAGGAGTGGGAAGAAATAAGGGAAATAATCAGCAGAATTCATTATTTTGCTGTGAGAAAAAGTGGGAGGCAGAAGTTACAGGGGGGCGGTAATTGCAGATCAGACAAGGGCAGACACCGATACTGGGTTGTGAGAGAAAAAAGAGCAGCAGAGGCATCAGCTGAAAATAAGCAGCAACCACACATACTGTAACATCAGTAGCATACAAAAACACATCAAAACTCTGGCAGCGCATTTATTTTAAAAAAGTCAGCCACTCTTTGCTTCCTTCCCAAGAGCAGCAGCCCTGCCTCCTCCCCAGCAGTGAGACTGCAGGCATCTCAGCTTCACTGCTGGAGACGTTGGGTCTCTGCACCTCGTGCAGCAATAGTTTGGTTTTTAGAAGTTACGATTGGAAAAGGAGTCAGCAGGCAGAGCGGCAGTGGGTGACTGCTGGACCAGGCTGTGTTGCAGGAGACGTGGGCAGCCTGGGATTGTTGCTCTCAGGATCAGGAGCCTGAGCACAGGCAGATGACAATGACAGAATTTAATATTTTCTTTGAAGCCTTCATTGTCAGCACTGCTACTTAAATGAATGACTCATTCATCTATCCCGTCTCAAAGACCGCAGCAGGAAACGTTACACCCATCTCTATCTACTTCTCCACTACTTTATTTATAGCTGCAATTAATGAAAAATAAATTTATTTTCCAAGAAAATAGATTTATTTATTTTCACCACACAAGTGAAAACTATCTAAAAATCAAATAGTTTATACACTATCAGAAATATATATAAAATGATACACACAAAACCACCTCACTTTTAATATTTATCTGAAAGAGATCTAGGCTTACCCTAAAAAAGTCACCATGGCTATGCAGAGGTCCAGTGTTCATAAGACCAATAAAATCAGCATGAAAAACCAAACAAACCCCATCCCAAATGTCAAGAGACATGCCAAGTGGCAACACTGTGATGGGATAAGGGGTCATGGTTTTAAACTGAAAGAGGGTAGATTCATAAGGAAAAAATTGTTTACACTGAGGGTGGTAGAACACTGGAACAGGTTGCCCAGAGAGGTGGTGGATGCCCCATCCCTGGAAGCATTCAAGGCCAGGTTGGATGAGGCTCTGAGCAACCTGATCTGGTTGGAGATGCCCCTGCTCCTTGAAGAAGAGTTGGACTAGATGACCTTTGAAGGTCCCTTCCAACCCAAACTGTTCTATGATTCTATGATTCTTTGTTTCTGTTTGTATACTGCAGAAGTCCCATGTAAGACCACATGCATGCAAGTGTTTCTTAAAGGTAAAAAGTAACAAATGCAAATGTTTCTTAAAGGCAAAAGGTAAAAAAGCTCAGCATTTGTACCAAAATCACATGATTACATGACTTATCATGACACTGAAGTTCAATATAATTCTAGGGAAAATAACCGCTCCACCTTTGGGAAATGGAATATTTTACAAACCAAATATATCCACCCTACATTCCTTTGAAAATGAAGTTATGTATCTGTTTTCCAAAGCCCATACACTGTTTTGACTAATAGATTAGGCTTTTTCCAAACATATATATTAGGACCAGAATCAATATGGCAACGAATTATACTGACTTCTAAGTAACTGAAATTAATCCTTAACAGTGTGCTTTTGCCAGCTACTTTTAAAGCAGTGAGAAATTTCAAATTTCTGGAAAGGATGCACTACAAGTAACTCACTTTTCTTGCCCCGTTGGGTGCAGAGTCCTGAGAAAGGATCTGAGTTAAAAGTGAACTGACATGTATTAAAGCAGTCTTAGACTATCAAAACTGGGCTCCACATTTATTGTAAATGCATTTCCTAGGGAAGATGAATGTTTGTAAGACATCTCATCAGAAATGAAACAATTTTTTAAATGAAACTCTGACAGAATTTATCTTCCTAAATGTTCTATCAAGAAATTTCAATTTATTTTTTCTGTTTTCTTTGATTAAAGAATAAAATAGCTTATAAAAAATATATTCAGTGTTCTTATCTTTGAGTCAGTCAGCACTGACTATAATAACTGATAGTTTGTCTTAAGCTCTAGTACAAGATCTACAGTAAGATCTCAAATCCAGATTAGGCACAAAATTATTTTATATTCAAAACAAAACAATCTGTTCAACAGTGCAGTGAGGGATTCTCAGGAACAGGTCTGCAACTGGAAGACCAAAATTTACAGAGCATGAAGACTGCCACAAACATTCACATTCTCTGCAGACATGTCTCTGAGGACAAAGTGTAGTTCTTTTTCAACTTCTCAAGTATATCAGCCATTCACCTCCTCAAAACAAAACAGTATTCCATTGGGAAAGGCTGAGAAAAAGAGCAAATCTCAAGTGGTAGCATTCTTCCTTAGCAGGCAACTGAAGGGCACTTGAACATGGTGCAGATGATGTGTAAGCGAATACATAGGTTAGAATGAATTCCAAACAGCACAAGAGGTTATTCAAAGGAATTCAAGAGGACAAACAGCCTTATGGTGTTTAACAAAGCAAGGCAGCAAGCCTGAAAAGCAGATCAACAACTGCAATGCAAAGTTAAGCCAAGAATTTAATAGGGGAATTCTAACAGAAAATGGCCATAAACAGGGCAGTCTGCATTAAAAATACGTTTAAATAAAGCAAATGATTGATGACACGTATGAAACAACCTCACACTTTTGAGATTTCTGGAGTTTTAAAAATAGATTGCTCTATATCTTTTAAACAATGCATTTTTCTGTGCTTTGTCGAGAGTAACTCTGATGTATAACAAAATTCTCACAATAGCATAATTTCAAATCTACAACTATGAAGAACTATAAAAAGTCAGTATAAGCCTATGAGGGATATATGTTTCATACCAAGACATGTTCAAAGCACATCAATGCACACTTTCTCAAAAAATAAAATAAAATAAGATAAAATTAAATTAAATTTGAATAATGACATGTATTCTAGGAAGCACTAATAATACAACTGCTGGCAAAATAAGTGTGACAATAAGCCTCAAAAGTACAAGAGTTTGCCAATTCCAAATTACACAACCCAGATCCTCTTACCTGGGCCCCTTTTGTATGGTAGGTTATATTACAACTGAACACAGAACAAATTATGCAGGTGTCATTACTATTGTGTCCATTCAGTTATGTACAGGTATGTAGATGTAAGTGCTTTGTTCTTGTCATATGCAATATACAGAAAAATCTAAAATTACTAAAAATGGAATATTTATGATCTTAAACTACAGCAGCTCTAGTCTACGAAGTTTATAATGAGACTCTGCAGGTTAAAGACAACAGCCATCTCTCATCTTGAAATAAATTCTTTTCATATCCAGTTCATATTACCTGGAAAAAAAAAGGCTGTGGGAAGCTTCATATCCAAATGTCACTTGAATGAAAAGAATTGCTCGGTATGCCTCATTTTTTTAATCTGTGAAAGATTATTCAAGATCATGGGTTAACTCCTGCCAAGTGTTATTTCTATGTTACAGTGTGTAGATGAAAGGGGAATAGAAGGTTTTTTTCTCTCTCTCTCTTTCAAACAAATCCTTTCAAGTGAATTATTCTTCTATAATACAAGGACGGATTATAAGTGCTGGCATCAAAAAAGCACTAATAGTCTAAGAATGAGTGTAGGGGCTTCCAAAATACAACCAGTTGAACTACTTTGAGCTAGTAGTATGACTCACCAACAGCCGTGAAAACCCCAGTGTTGTTTGATGTATTGAGATGGGTACTCTGGTTAATTAATCAAACAAGAATGCAATAAAGAGGGGAGAAGGATGTACTAGAAGCCCACCATTCATGCTACATGGTCTGGGCAAGGCAACCAGCTGGCTCCATCTTCTTTGCAGGAGGAAAATAATATATCATAGTGTAGAAACTTACAGGGTCATGGCCCTGCTGACTTCTTGCAGCATGCTAAGAAACACAACTGATTCACTGAGATGGATCTCATTACACCATCTGTAATAGACACCAATCAGGCATTGCCCAAACCCATTAATGAGCCCAACGAACAGCTGTATCTCCTGCTGCTCACTTCTGTCCTTCCTTAGGGACTTTTCATAATATAGACATTCTTGCCTGCAACTTAGATAAGGGATAGAGGAGGAAGGACAGGAAATTATCTGTTGTTTTTCAAACCCCAGGATTTTTGCCCTTGAGCTTTATCTTTTCTCCAAATTGAAGTATTTCTGTGCATTGTCTTTCATGAGGTTAGGGTCTTCCTGATATCTGACTCAATAATTAATGTGTAAAGTTATTGCTTGCATGCATAATCTTCCTCTCATGAATATGTGAAGGAGGAAAGATTAGAAGTTGTCAAATGCTTCCAGAGCCTCTCTCCATGACAGAATGATAGATCCCAATGCTGTATTTAAAACACAGCTGAATAGATAAAAATAGTGTTTAACTTTTATAGTCATTATGAACCACAGTAATTTATTGAACCCTTCAATCAGCTGAGGAAACAAAAGATTGGGAATGGGTGAATGACTCATTTCTCTTCATGCCGTGTGCACTGATGCTTGAATAACCTGATGATCTGAAGGCTAAATAGGACTGCACAAGTGTATCACAGAAATGAAGCAAACAAAACACATCATAAACAAAAACAAATCAGCGGAAAGCACTGAGGGAAACTCCAAGCAGTGGCTGGCTCTTTATTAGCTGTATCTGCAGGATGTGTCTGAAATAGTTGGGAAAAAAATGTATATTTCACAGTGATTCAGGGGAAAAAAAAAAAAAAAAAGAAAAAAAAAGTAATTTGAATAGGAACAAGAAGTCTAAGTAAATAGGCTCAGATATTTCTACTCTTAACAATTTGACTATGGCATACATTCTATGTTTTGCACCCTCTTTTTCTCTTTTCCCAGATCTATCCATGGAAGGAATTTGGATGCCACGTTAATATTGGATAGTTTGACTGTAACCTCATAATGCATATCAAGGAAGGCATAATCTATTTATAATTACAGAAGACTGAAAATAGTTTTGTGCTACCTTGTTTGTAAACTGGAAGCTAAGAGGTACCACCTGTCATGGAATATCCTTTAAGGTTATAGTCTTAATATATCTGCCAAAACACACAGAGAGATCCTGATTTAGCCTCAACAAAAAAAGAACAATGCATAAATTGCTGTACAGAAGTAAAGCAGTAGTATATCTGGTTCTGTATCCCTTCACTGACCATTAAAAGCTTTGGAAGATTCAGATTTGATATGCCAAACTCCATGTTACAAAGCTCAGCTCCATTCCATGCATCCCTCACAGAAGAGCAGGGATCGCTTCAAGAGTGCCCTATGGGTCCACAAGCAGACATAATAATCTATAAAAAGTCACATGAGAAAAAGCTTACAATATTAATGAATTAAAATCATTCTTGCTTGGCTCAGAGTACAGAGAAGACCATTTAAAAAAAAAAAAGTCACTCCTTGCCTTGTTCCATTCTCAAAACATTTTTTTTTTCCCAAAGGGAAATCAAAAACAATAAGAAAGATCATTTCACCACCTTCAAATGAAGGTAAAGAATTTGAAAGAGGTGTAGGCAGATCTCATTGATTCCTAAGAATGCAAAACAACCATAAATACAGGCAGTTATTAATACAGCCATAAATACACACTCTTCTATATGATTTGGAATACACTGATGCTGTGGGTTGAGTTGTAAGTGTCACTGCCATTGACACATTTCCACTTTGCACTTGTGAAATAAAGATAATCCTTCTTGCAGCTGCTGTCAAATAGCACTTAAAAAATTAATAATTCTGCAAGAGTTTGAATTTCCTTTTGAAATTTTTCCTGTTCCTTACCGTATCCCAAAGTCCTCTCTGAAACAGCTGACAGAAGCTTTGAAGGTGTGAACAAAAAATCAGGTAGATAACTGTGTTGAAATTTCTCATCTAGGTGCAAAATCTGGCCTAATTACAAGAACTGTGCAATAATTCTCTTTGTCAAAAGTTTTCATAACTCCAAATACAAACCCAAATTGCACTAAACAGAAAGCAGCGCAAAATTCTTGACAGAGCAAATATTAAGGTAGCAATAAATGTATGATGGAATCTAATTAATCTGTGTTGTTTTGAAATATTATATAACACCTGGAATTACCCCTCATCGTTCTGCTAAGGTGACAGGCAATTAGCCAGGTTACTGAGCCCCACTATGGGCAATGAAAGCAGGTGTTACTCATTATTCCAGACTAAAAGTTCAAAATATTCTTTCATGCTCCTTTTAAGTACTGGATTACATATTTCTTACTAGGGAATATCAGGCAGCACAATAAAACATACAGTTTGTGTGTTTTGAACCTTGAAGCAGAGAAAATGACGTTATAATTGATAACACAGAAGATGAT
Source organism: Tetrax tetrax (assembly GCA_009806455.1). Taxonomy (NCBI): domain Eukaryota; kingdom Metazoa; phylum Chordata; class Aves; order Otidiformes; family Otididae; genus Tetrax; species Tetrax tetrax. The sequence continues at coordinate 200,881 of WHYT01017495.1, forward strand.
AGGAGAACAATTAAAATCTCAGCTAACAGTAAGCCTGAGAAGGCAATGTTCCCTTTCATCTCCTATACGCCATTATTCATTGTCAACAGCACAGAACGGTCCCTCCTTAAACAAGAAGCCTCTTCAGACAAGAGCCATCACCTGTTGCCACATAGACATACAGCGCTTACAGAAACACTGCTGCCAACTCCGAAGTGGGACCAGAGGCACTAAAAGAATACAAATGATCACAGAGTAATTGAAACTAAGACTGAGATAGCTGGTGACTAAATGCAGAGCCTAAGTATAAACCTCAGTTTGGTTTATTAAACATATAGAAATAGTAGAATCATTAGCTTGCAATTCTACTCTCACACAAATAGTGCCATTTATAAGACTCACCATGCAGTATTTTATTCTTCCTTAACACTAACGTGGTGTCTTTGAAGGCAAACGCTAAGAAGAACCTGAGCTATCTCAGACTGAAGCAAGAGAGTTGCTTTGAAGCTACCCACAAAACTACAAAAGTGTCCTGTGGTGTATTTCCGTTGCAGTAATGACAGGACCCTCGTGGATGGTGAACCGGAGACCTTTATTCCTCCTCAGCATAAGTCATTTATAGTTTTTCTCACTTACACGTGAAGTGCACGCACCTAAACATCTAATTGGATTGGTAGCAATATCCTGTTCACGCGCCTTAAACTTCATCCGGATTGGGTATAGACTTTTGGTTGTCTTTTCTATTTTTGCCTTTGGTATTTCTTTATCTTGTTCTAGTTGCTGTTTTTTGTTATTGAGCAAGTGGTGCTCAAGGACATAACTCAAATTCCTTAATATCAAGCAGCTGTACTACACTCTCTGTTCCCACATATTTCCATGTGAAATTCGCAACGCTTTATACAGCTGTAAGAACTGTAAAATCTGTGTAATACACTTTGCTACAGGCCTAATTAGAATACCATTCTTTTGGGCCTTTTGGAATGGAGAATAGGTCCCACTCATCACATCATTACCATTCAGAATATTATATCAACAACTTGGTGTTTTACCGATGAAGTAGATGGCGCTGGGAGAAAAAAAAAAAATAAAAAAATAAAAAATCCCCCAAAAACCAAAGGATAGTTTTTAAAGTCTCAATTGTGCAACTTTTTCTCTGTTAATAAGTCATTGCTTGATCTTGAGATTTGTTGTTATCTGTGAAAACAGTAAAACTAGTCTTAGCCTATCCTTTGATGTTTTTTTTTCTAGGATACACAGTTTTACTAAATTCTGCTCTCATAAGTTAAAATACAAAAGTTGAACAAAGGGAGTATATACCTCTAAGTACTATTTTTTAAAATAACATGAAGTAGAAAAAAGAAGAGGGGAAAGAATTAAAAAGAATATCCTTGCTACTAACTTTTTTAATGATGGTGTGAGTTTATAGAAATTTATGTATTTATGCTTAGTATAGCATCATCTTTTCCAATTCTTAGAGATGTTTGCCTTATTTTTTTTCTTATCTAGCATTCTTTCCTATCCTGGTAGCTATTGAGTGACAATTGTAAAGAAATTCCAAACTCAGTACTACTTTACCTTGTGTAAACATACTAATATTCAAAAACAAGTCCAGTGCAATGGCTACATTTCCCACATGATGATTTTGGAATTGTGTACTTGTACTACCCAGATATTTCTTCTAACGTGGCAGCAAGTGAAGAGCTAATAATTCCATGTAGAACTTAGTCATTAAAGAAGTTTGATAAAGTATTGGCAGTTTGTGCTTCTACCTGCCTGGATCGTTCAGACCAGTCATCACTGTCCACTCTTAGTACATGACTGCCAACTCCACCTTCAGCCAAAGTTTCAGGTAATGATTTCTGAGCTTGATTTCATCTTGACTAAGGACAACTAGCATTTGACAAATGAATTATTAAAACAGCATAAGTACATATAAATTTAATAGCCTGAATGAAGCTTATTTTCCTCAAAATTGAAATGTGATGACTATGAACTACTGATTTTGTGAGAACAGGGAACCATTTTTCCTCTGGCTAAGTGGGTCAGCCCCAGAATTCATGATTGTTTATTTTTCAAATCCTTGTAAGAATTAGAGGAGACAGTATCAATGACTTGTTGGGTATTTGTATTGCAAATGGTTATAGTAGTGAAGGTGTTTAATCATCAAAATGCCGTCAGAGAAAGTGCTATGTTCACCTTTCAACTCAGGGTCATAAGCCTTTCTTGAAATATTTCTCTATTCCTAAATCAATCAGAAAATAACTACTTCAGTATGTAAGTGTCTATATAGTGGCCAGCAGGTCGAGGGAGGTGATTCTCCCCCTCTGCTCTGCCCTGGTGAGACCCCACCTGGAGTACTGCGTCCAGTTCTGGAGTCCCCAACATAAGAAGGACATGGACCAGTTGGAGAGGTCCAGAAGAGGGCCACGAAGATGATCAGAGGGCTGGAGCACCTCTCCTATGAGGACAGGCTGAGAGAGTTGGGGCTGTTCAGCCTGGAGAAGAGGAGGCTCCGGGGAGACCTGATAGCAGTCTTCCAATACCTCAAGAGGGCCTACAGGAAAGATGGGGACAGGCTGTTCAGTAGGGCCTGTTGTGATAGGACAAGGGGTAATGGGTTTAAATTAGAAAGAGGTAGATTTAGATTGGATATTAGGAAAAAATGTTTCACAATGTGAGTTGTAGAGCACTGGAATAGATCGCCCAGAGAGGTGGTGGATGCCCCATCCCTGGAAACATTCCAGGCCAGGCTGGATGAGGC
>WHYT01017495.1:214670-230490 GCA_009806455.1 Tetrax tetrax
GATATTTCTTCTAACGTGGCAGCAAGTGAAGAGCTAATAATTCCATGTAGAACTTAGTCATTAAAGAAGTTTGATAAAGTATTGGCAGTTTGTGCTTCTACCTGCCTGGATCGTTCAGACCAGTCACCACTGTCCACTCTTAGTACATGACTGCCAACTCCACCTTCAGCCAAAGTTTCAGGTAATGATTTCTGAGCTTGATTTCATCTTGACTAAGGACAACTAGCATTTGACAAATGAATTATTAAAACAGCATAAGTACATATAAATTTAATAGCCTGAATGAAGCTTATTTTTCTCAAAATTGAAATGTGATGACTATGAACTACTGATTTTGTGAGAACAGGGAACCATTTTTCCTCTGGCTAAGTGGGTCAGCCCCAGAATTCATGATTGTTTATTTTTCAAATCCTTGTAGGAATTAGAGGAGACAGTATCAATGACTTGTTGGGTATTTGTATTGCAAATGGTTATAGTAGTGAAGGTGTTTAATCATCAAAATGCCGTCAGAGAAAGTGCTATGTTCACCTTTCAACTCAGGGTGAGTTGAAATATTTCTTGAAATATTCTTTCTTGAAATATTTCTCTATTCCTAAATCAATCAGAAAATAACTACTTCAGTATGTAAGTGTCTATATAGTGGCCAGCAGGTCGAGGGAGGTGATTCTCCCCCTCTACTCTGCCCTGGTGAGACCCCACCTGGAGTACTGTGTCCAGTTCTGGAGTCCCCAACATAAGAAGGACATGGACCAGTTGGAGAGGGTCCAGAAGAGGGCCACGAAGATGATCAGAGGGCTGGAGCACCTCTCCTATGAGGACAGGCTGAGAGAGTTGGGGCTGTTCGGCCTGGAGAAGAGGAGGCTCCGGGGAGACCTGATAGCAGTCTTCCAATACCTCAAGAGGGCCTACAGGAAAGATGGGGACAGGCTGTTCAGTAGGGTCTGTTGTGATAGGACAAGGGGTAATGGGTTTAAATTAGAAGGAGTTAGATTTAGATTGGATATTAGGAAAAAATGTTTCACAATGTGAGTTGTAGAGCACTGGAATAGATCGCCCAGAGAGGTGGTGGATGCCCCATCCCTGGAAACATTCCAGGCCAGGCTGGATGAGGCTCTGAGCAACCTGATCTAGTCAGGGATGTCCCTGCTCCTTGCAGGTTGGACTAGATGACCTTTGAAGGTCCCTTCCAATTCTAACCATTCTATGATTCTATGATTCTATATGGAATCTAAACATCTGAATTGCGAACTGTCTTTTCAAAGTCAAATTCAGTGGGCAAAACAGACCTGACTTGGATAATAATAATAATAGTAACAACAACAACTAAAGATATATTTTATACTAATTTGGGTACTGGGAAACAGAAAGATGAACATTAAAATTATACCTCTCCTACCCCTTTCCCATGTTCAGCTTCACGCCTCCACTCCTGACTCCTCTCCTCCCCTGCCACAAGTGGCATGTGGGGATGAGGAACTGGAAGTTCTGGTCAGTCCATAACAGCTCCTCTCTGCTGCTCCTTCCTCCACACACTTTTCCCCTGCTCCAATGCAAGTCGTCCATGGGCTGCAGTGGATATCTGCTCTGCCATGGAGTGTCTCCTCCTCCTCCCTCAGTGTTCATGCTGCTGTTTCTCACCATTTTTTTCCCCTCCTCCTTTTCCATCATTTTCTGCCCTTTCTTACATACACTTTCTGCAAGGTGCCACCAACTTGGCTGAGGGGCTCAGCCATGGCCTGTGGTGGATCAGCTGGAACCAGATGGAACTGTCTATGTCATGCATGGGACAGCCCCGGCCTCTCCTCACAGCCCTTTCTCCTCTCTGGCCCCTGCAGCACCAATACCACCTTGCCACCTTCACTCAGTACAGGAGGAAAATAGAACGAGTATTTTCCCAGTATTTTTAATTTTAAATTTCTTGCACTGCTTTCACAGTCCATTTTACATTATTTGGAGTTGATGCTTTTTTTAAAAAAAAAAAAAATTGCTTCAATAATGAGCCATATGTAGACATTCAGATACAGCAGGAACACTTTACCTTGCCATGAAGGTTTCTACATTCAGCCCCCATTGTCCCCAAAGGAATTTTAAAAAGCTGAGTGAAGACTTAGATGATACATTGATTATGTGATTTTTTGTTATTGATCAGTGCCTTACACTGAAACATTTCTGCCATTATTAGGCAAATCATATTATAGAAATATGTCATTACTATGGCAATTCAGCAAAAACTTCTTGAAGAAATGTAGATTTAATTATTCCCCCGCAAGTATTTATTTCAGCAACTGAAGAATCCTCTGAAGGCTTCCTATGTGTAAAGCTGGATAGAAATGGCAGTCACACTGAAATGTCAGTCTTGCAAAGTTTTCTGCATGAGGCACAAAGAATCTGGGATTCCGACAAAGGGGTTTAGAAACCATAATTGTTCTCTGTAAAATACACAGAGTGCATTGCCTTTAGCACCACACAATGCTTACTGACATAAAGTTATTATGTGTAAAGATTGTAATCAGGTCCCTGACTGGTTTATTTAGTTCCCTCTGGAAGGAGACTAAAAAATTCTGCCAGTCTGCTGAATCAAGCTTTGCCCTAAGTTTAAATAAAAAAAAGAAACGTACCAGATAGCGTGCAAATCTTCAAGCTTCTGAAATTGAGATTCACTTTCTGCAAATGCCTGTGCAAATAAGTCTCACTTAGCTGTTCACAGCTATGAATTCTTAAAGAGGCACAAGAAAGATAAAAGAAAACTAAGTTTTAAATCTGAATATTCAAAAATTATGGAGCCTATAGTCATCTACCTTAGCTATGGCTAAATGATTCACCATTGGAAATCTAGGCATGTTAATCCCCAGAGAAAACTTGCTGTTATGAAAGGTGGAATAGCCTTTTTCTAGCTCATAAGAGTTAGTTGTCAAAAAGTCACTCCTCTGCGAGGAAATTTCCATTTTACAAGTTTTTAAGCAGAACAAATCATTATTGCACTCCATTATCTAAATTATCTATTGCTCCTTATTCCTTTTAAATGAATCTAGACAAGATTATGTCACCTTGCTGACTCAATTTAGTCAAGGTATAACACTCAGAAGAGTGTAACACTAAGCCACACGGATAAGATGGAATAAAACCTGACAATGTCACAATATGAAATTTGTGATGATATGAGTCATTCCCATTGAGAAAGAGCCACATTTACCACCTCAGAAAGAGCTTCTCAGAAACAAAGCTATATTTGTCACATGACAAAATGACAGTCAACATACAATTCCGTATCAGTAAGCACTATGTATAAGGTCATTTAGTGTGAGTTATCATTTACACCTAAACCAGCCTCAGATTTAATTTAGATATTACATACCACTGACTATGTTTGCATGTCTTATTTGCATTGCAGCTATGTCTAGCTGACCTAAACCCATCATACCAAGTTTCATAGCTGTTTGCTATAAAGAAAATAAACTCTAGTCTTAGAATTTACAAGTTAAACATCAAAGCAAGAAAAACTGCCCAACGGAGAATAAACTCTAGTGGATCACTTGTTTCTTTCTATGCGGTATCTGTTTATTAGATCATCCTTGAAAGTTTGCCATCTGAGAAATTATCTACCTGAGCTCAATAGAAACTGTTACAACTTGCAAATTTACAGAAGTGCAAGCTTCTTACCCAAAAGACTGATGATCTCTTGAAGATGCTCATAAGCCTCACTATGCTCAACATCAGGAAGGGGAAAAGTTTTCTCTGAAATTCCTGTGACCTACTGTTCACCAAGATGACCCAAGAACGGAACTGTAATTAATGTCTGAAGTTTGGCATGATAGATAATTCCACAAGTGACAGATTCTTGTACATCTCATCTTGATTTAGGTACAACTGTTCATCATTATGCACTTCATTTCAGACCTCAGAAAAACCTGTATTAATGTTAATGAATGCATTTATTTTTATATTTGTAATGCCCTCCCTTCTGTCTCTTCAGACCTTTTTTTCCTGTCTTTTGCCTGGTTGCCATCACCACCAAAGAACTATTAAGGCTTAGGAAATCATATAGACATATTTACACTTCTTGTGATTTACCCTCTATTCATCATTACTCTTATTTTTTGCTGTGTTAATTACTTGAAATGCTTATAAAACAATCATTGGCTGTTTATTATTCAATTACTATCTGTCTGTATCCTCACAAAAACCCGACGAACACATTCTTGACCATAACATTACTGTGATATCTCCAGTCAAAAATCAGTCACCTATGACTAATGAGTGTAAGATGCCAATAATGAAATTCACTACATCATATATATGAGACCAAGAAGCCTTCGAGTTGGTTTTTTCTTGCAAATATCTACATTAGATGATAATCAATGGTGCATCAGATTCAAATTGCTAATGGATCAGTAGCAAAGGTCACAGAGAGGTATGTAGAAATACCTTTGAATCTGTGATATGAAATAAAAAGACAACTAATACAAAATAAAATGCACACTGTTCAGACTAACTAAACCCTATTCTTTCTACATTCAGAAGAGTGAGGAAAGGTCAGCATATTTCTTGTTTGTAGTAAGAGCTTTTAAGTGTTAAAACATGGTGAAACTAATAAAACAGAACTATTACTCATTTGGGTACAAGCCCAAAAAAAATGTAAGTAGAGGTAAAAATTTGAATGAAAAGATGCAGAATTCATAACATTTGTATGCCAGCTCAAGTTAGTTATCGTTTCAACAATGATAAAACAGATTAGTAGCCTTTGCTTTTTTATAAAGGTATTCCTTTTACTTTCTTTTACTTTCAGACTCCACTTAAAGCTCATAGGAAAATTTAAAGGTGGGAGACACTTTGAGCTGCTCTTCAAATATGCTCCAAATATGCTGCAATAAAAATCTGAACCTCTGTGCAGTAAGGGATAAATATCTTACTCCTCAAGCTACGCAAAATTAATGGAATTCCTTGTGTGACAAGGTAGTAGTTGGGACAAATTCATGTGGCAGCATCTTCCCTAAGTAAGCAGCTTGTGAATGACATTTCCAATGAAGTAAATGGAATAACCTCTGGGTAGCAGAGCATTACTGAATATCCTTCCACAGGCATTTTGTCCATTATCATAAACATAATTAAAACACCAATTAATTCTTCCCTGGCTCTCAACTTGGTCCTCTAACTACAGTGTTGTGACAAGAATCACCAACAGCTAATTCCTTTGTATCCAGAGACACTGCAACCATGTCGTTGGATAAGGACTTCTGATGGTCCTGTGAATGTTAGATTTTTTTTTTTTTTTCCAGTAAGCAAAAAATTTGCAGTAAGGTAAAATTATATTTTGTTTCTTCAGTGCTACAAGGTGTAAGCCTATGTAGGTCAGTTGACATATTGGAACAGAGAGTCTCCCAACTTAATTATTCCATTTGACACTGCTATAAACTATTACGGACAGAAAATAACTGCCATTCAAAGGCTGTGTTTAGAAATTAATCCATTGCTGATACAAATTCATTACTTAGTAGGTATATATTCATCAGCACCAATAGTTGTATCTGGAAAGTGTTCCACATTTGGCAGTATCTCCTCCTACCAGAGAAGGCTAATTTGCCCAGAATCTGAGAGGCTGCTACTCACACTCACCTCAAGCTCACATTGGGTAAGCAGTGGCTGTATAGGCATGAAGTGATGGACTCAGTTCGCATGCAATAGCAAATTGAACCAAGTGTACAGTATTCCAGTATCCCAGCTACAGTCATTAGACTTCTAGTGCACACACCCTCAGGGGTGTCTGGCTCCTACCTACTGGATGGTGCCTGTGAAATAAACATTCAACACACGCAAAAGCCACAAGAATCAATATCTGGATTATGTATTGGAATATGCAATACATTTTGAAATGCAATGGATCATGAAATATCTTCTACACTTCAGTTGCTCATTTATCATTGCAAAGGTCATGGATTCCAGTATGACTAATGCACTAAAAATCTTCTGGTTAGCCTCCATCAAAGTATCTTGCTTTGTCAGTAGCTCTCTCATTTCAGTGCCCGTTGAAACAGGTAAAATTATTTCTGTTGCAAATTTACATCTCCTTGTTAAATTTAGTGGGCTTTGAATTAAGCATTCAAAAGGGAAAAACAAAAAATCAAAAACCCTTAGTGAGCTATAAATTACACCTAGACTTGGGTTGCTGGGTTATTCCCCCAGCTCTGCCACAGATTGCTACAGATCCACTACAGGAAAAAAAATGATGATGTCCATAGTCTGCAGGTGTTGCAGACAGTAAGCAACAGGGCAAAAGAAATATGTCTTACAGAAGTTTTTATGTATGAAAGCAGCAATATTAAACTGTAAGCTCTCCATTAAATATTCTGTTTTATCTTGCAAAAGAGGAAAAGAAAAACCTCTTCCTCACCTCAAATAAAAGTAAAAATTACTAAATCCGTTAAATTGCATCATTACATGAATCTGAAATTACTTTCATTTGGAAAAAAAAAAAAAAAGTAAGATTGCTGTGTTGAATTGAAATAAGGAATTTTGACAAAACATTTCAAAATAGCAGGTATGTTCGACTTCCATGAATACCTTGAAAAGCAAATGTCTATCAACCTCCCCCTCGCAAAAAAAAAATCCACAAAAAACTTTCAATCCGTTATTTAGTTAATAAAAAGAATGCCATCTAGTGGCAATAGCCATAAGTAGCACTGTTTGTAAGTTAGGTGTGGTAAGGTTGCCACTTTCACACACTGCAAATGAGTCCAAAGGTCATTTAAGACAAATCTCTAAATTTGAAACAAGGTGTTATGTTCCAGGTTTCTCCTCAATCTCTATTCTTAATCATTGCCTTATGTTTGGAAACAAGTCCCTAGTAGGAAATAAGAGGCTGGGTTCATGACCCACTTAGAAAGAAGGAATTTTTTGTGTGTGTACGTTCCACAGCCTTATAAATATACACAGTGCTGGCATAGTTACAAAATGTACACCTTTCACAATGAGAAGAAAGGCATGTAGAACAAGCAAACAATAGTATAAATTAAGTCTAAACACACAGTTCCAAAGTTGGCCTGCATAAAGGAAGCAGAAGATGCAGTTAAAAGGTTCATGAGTAAACTGGTAGGGAAAGAAACACCACTAAATGAGTAAACGTTCATGTTCAGTTCTCTGTCAGACAACTTTCCAAAAACATTCATTGTTGTCATTCATTGTTGTTGTCATTCCAAAAACATTCATTGGTGTCATTTTGAAACAGGTATTTAGGAAACGACTGATGTGTAATGAGTAAGTAAAGTAGAGAGCAATTATTTATCATAATATAAATACAAGAAAGAAAGGGTATACATACTGCACTTAAAAAAAAAAAAAAATTATGAACAGCATATCTTCAGATACTTGGGCTTTAAAACCATGACTATGAACCATGAGGAAAAAAAACCAAAACACACCCACCCCCCAAACAAACAAATAAAAACCCCAAAGCTTAAAATAAAATCAGTAATGTTTAGTATCTCATTTGTCTGCAATGAGGGAGCAGATTCAGCAAGTATTAATATTTTTATGGCAGCATTTTCTTGGATCTGGTATTTATCTGTGTTTTTGAAAACATCTGTAACTGTAAGATAGTTGTTTTGTTTGGTTTTAACACTAAGCTTTCAATTTTAGAACTAAAGAACTGAAATTCCAGTAAATTTCATAGAAATTCTGATTTAATCAGAAGTACTTAGTTTTTTGGGTCCTGTCTTGCCTTACTGGCTTTCTGAAGTGTGATTTAGATGACAAACTAAATAGAACACAGACAAAGACAAATATCAGACTTCAAATGTACCATAAAATAGTTTTCCTAACAGAACTGACAAAGCTGTCTGCTGAAAGTATTTTGAGCACTGGACAAATGAAGATAGCAAGGTAAGGGCAGAACATTTGAACTCATGGGCCTATTACTTAGAAAAATTGCAGCAGCAGTTTCTGTAAAAGAAAGGCACTAATGGCATTCAGGAAACAAAAATGACATAAGGTATTACAGCCACTTCTAGTTCCTTTTTGCCAAACACTATCTAAAAAAGAGATCTGCAACTTCTGGGACACAGATTTTGACATGGAAGAAGACTTTGTTAGGAATTTCTCAGTATGAAGACTGGCTTTCAGCCTGACTTTTCTTGACTTTGAACTGCCGTTGAACTTTGCACCAGTTTTCTCCAAGCATAAATTGCAGAAAACAACCTAACCTTAGTGTTGTTTCCCAAGGTTTCTTATCAATACTTATATCTAACAAAGATTTCAGAAAGTATTTAGCTCTTAGTTGCTAACTATACTTCCCACTTTCCACTGATAACTGCAAAAATTTTCAGAGAGATGAGAACCCTAGATACTCCCTCTCGATCTCACTTCTTCCCAAGTTCCTTGCTTCCAGTTGAATATTTAGTCCAGTCTCTGCTCAGTTCTCAGAGCACATAAATCTCTCTAGAAGCACTAAAAGTAGGGAAACAATTCCACATCTCTTTCTCTCACGGCACTTATGCTATCATTTCAGTTTCCTATGCAAAGCAAGGATGCAACTATTTATACAATCACAGGGAACAAACTTTAAAAGCACTATTCACATAAAAAGTGTTGCTGAGTTTTATCAATCAGTGTTTGATAAAACTTTAAAACACTAAAGAAGCAATTTCTAAAGAACATCTTTTAAAAAACAATCTTACTTAGCAGCACCTCATAACATTCCCTTTTTAGTTTCTTCAGAAAAAAAAAAATCAAAAGTTTTTGTCTTGTTTTTGTAAGATACTGGTTTCTTTTCCTTATAAATCATATCACTGATCACTGTGCACCTTCAAACCAAATAAAAAACCTCAAAAATTAGTACAGTAAAAGTTCAGTTTAAATATCAAGATCATGTTGATTAAAATTCAGCATTTGCTAAATGTATTAACTTCTTAAATTTACTTTGCTAAAAAACAACGTACTTTTGTTCCTGGTGGGAAAGCCTATATAGTTTGAAAATGAGATTCACAGACTTAATAAATTACTTTTATAGTGTTCTGACTCTTACAAATACCTGCATCTCTAATGTAGCAGTCAGTGCTTCATCCAAAGTTGGCAAACAGCACTTCATAATTTAACTAAAGACGAATGTAACTGTTGATATAAAAATGCAAGATTAATTTTGCTTATCGGAAAAATAAAGTTTCCTTACCTTTTTAATAGCTTTCTCCCTTATAGAATTTAAATAAGTTTTTATCTTTGTACCTATACACTTCAGATACACTGTACTGATACGCAGTTACCGTGGGAGTGGAATAATGCATTCTGCACCATAAGCATGACATAGCAAAATACTTGAAGAGAAATAATGAACTCCTCAAACAATAAACTATGAGATAGATAACCAAGTAAGCATTGATTAGGCTCGAACCTGGTCAGGTCTAAATCCAGTTAAGAAAGAGTGGGGTGTCATTTTTGTGTCATGGAACTTTGGACTTCTAAAATTATGCCATGAAGTCCAGGCTTCCCTTCCGAAAAGCAAATTCTGGAAACCAACATGTCATGGTATTCATTCATCAACAATCCAAGCACTTTAAATTCTTAAGAGTTTTCAGCTTTGAAAATTGTTTCCATTTGAATTTTCAGAGACTTCAAGGTATTTTTAAGTAAAAATTTTCATAAAAGCAGTACAAAAGAAGGAAGAACAAGACAATGTGGAAACCTATTAATCTTCTGTTACACTATACAAAATCAATTTTGCGACAGTACTGATCCATTTATTTTACACAAGCTGCACTCTTGAAGTAGGCACAGAGCAGGTAACAGCTTCACAGTAGGCAATGGGTCCTTGGCAAGGTGTGCTGGAAACACTATTTTTTCATCTTTTGCTGTGGGCTGCAGAGATACCACACCAACCACAGTGCAGAAGGAAGGTCGATCTTCATTACTATAACAACAGTAGAGTATTTGATAGATGCCTCTTTACTAGTCAATTAAATGAGATTGGGACTGTTCCCTGGCGCTAAGGCCAACTGATGCAGAAGAACTGGCATCCATACTACCAAGCTGTCTTTCATGAAGGTGGCCTCATCCAGACTGCCTACTGGGACCAGTCACTAGCCCACGCTGATTCCTGAACTATAAACAGGAATTGTTTGGAAAGAATACTAGCTGGCACAGGGCAAAAGTGGGACAGTGGCTGTTCTACCAATCTCATGTTACAGGCAAGCAAGCTGCAGTGCCTGGGGATGATCCATAGCACTATTTAACTTACTAATCTAGGTGTCACTGCTAAGGAGCTCAAAACACCCCATGAACTACAAGATGATATTCAGAAAAAGGACTCCTATCTGCATATCAACAGCAAAGGTTCTTTACTCCAGCCCATGCAGACTTCTATTAATTTTATTTGTACTGTAGTAAAACATTACAATTGGGGTAAATAATTTCATAAACTGGTGGGATTCATAGAACCCAAATGCAGGCATCTAAAGGCTAGCCTGTTAGTCATTCTCTTTAAGGAGAGCAGGGAAAAGTATGAATGATGACAATTTATCCTACAGTAACACAGAAATATAGAAGAAATATGCAATTTTTTTTTTCCGATTTAAAGGCACTATCCCTCCACTGAAAGCAAATGCTGAAGCATCTCACATTTTGCTGTCTAGGTAAATTCAAGAGATGAATTTCACCCAGAATATTCTACTGTGTTTCTAACAGCTAGCATATATTTAACATGATGACTTGACTTTGTTTTCTCCCCCCTGTAGGCAGCTGTACAGGTGAACAAAAATGCTCTATTGGGCATGCGCCAGACAGTTCTTCATTTCCAAATGCAAGCTGACTCATGCAGTGATGCTTCAATATACATACACTTATTACTTAGTACGGGGATCAGAAAAAATTTGGACAATATAGGCCTTCATCTTGATTTTTGCTGCAATGTACAACTGCATTACTTTTATCAGGTATTTGTTCTTGTCAACAAGCTGTGAAATGTAATCAGCTCTCACACATAAACATGTACACACACCTCAATTGCTTCTTCTTCCCAAGCAGAGATTCTTTTGGAATGTCTCCTGTTACTGGGATCACACTACAAATACTTGACATACTAAAGTTATGAGAGAGAAGGTACTTAAAGGTGCTTTCATTTTAAACAGCTGCTGTGCTTCTGCAAATGTATAATGAACCTGCATCTATCTCTCATGTTGTAAGCATTGCATAAACATTCCTTCATACAACTACCCTTGCATATTTCAACGAATAGGTTTTTTGGCAGTGTGAATCATTTGCATACCCCCGCAAGCAGTCAAGACATTGATAAATCCTGACTTCAGGTCAGAAATCATGCTTGAAGTGACAAAACCAGGACGACAACTTGGAGCAGCAAGAATCTAATCTACTTTTTAAATTATTATTAATTTTAATTTGTTATATCTTCTCTGACTGGAGTGAATAGCTTTTGTTCTACTTCCCTACGAATCATTTTGGTATATCAAAACAACAAGGATATTTAACATTTGTTAGGCATCCTCCAGCAGAAACTAAAGAAATTTTACTACAAGCCTCCAACTATCAGGATATACTGCTTAAGTGTATGCATTTTCTCCATCTAGCATTGACAACAATATATTCCCTTTGTAGACTCTACAAGCACATACCATCCATCAAAGGTGTTGATGTGTTGCGGGTCTATACGCAGCTCACTATCCAATCAAATGAAAGAGACAGACCAGACAAAAGATTCAGAGGAAGTCTAGCACAAATGAGTGTCAGTCCATTCTTTGATTAGGTAATGGCAATTATGATAATTACAGCAATCCACTACAGGGAAATGTTCCAAAATTGCCAGCCTGCTGCAAAGTGTAGCACTTGCAAATATCCACTTATGCAAAGGTTTGCCTGAGCTTTTCGAATACTAACTGGGCTCTTTCAGTTGTAAACAGCATAAGGTGGCATGATAACTTAAGACTGTGATCTATTACATCTTATTAATATATAGTGAATTCTTCAAAGATATCTGCAGCATCTACAGGCATACATCTCACTGGAATGTAAAGAGAACAGCCACTATTCAAAGTTTAACCCAAATTCACGCACAAAATTATTATTTCTCACATATGCTTTTTCTGGATAACAATTTCAATGCTGAGCTTTTAATATTATATAGACATAAGGGAAATATGCTATGAATTTTTTTCAGTTTGCCTTCTATACTATGTTCCCTGCTCTGCTAAACAAGAAGCTACATCAAAAAATTTGAAAAGCAGAGATGCCTGAAAAAACGTCCAACCCTGTCAAAAGACACACTAACAATCGACACTGATATTTAGAAAACAGCAAGAGAGGCACCCACCAACTGAAAATGGGAAGATACAGGCTAAGAACAATTAAGCAAGACTGGGATACAGAAGAGACTGTGTACAGAAGATACCTAGCTGTCAGAAAGAAGGCAGTCCTGGCCTTCAAGTTCTTTCACAGATGAAAGAGGTCATCTTTGTCTGCTGGAGGAAGAATTAAAATCAAGGAAAGGAGAACAAGGAAGACCACATGACATACAAAGGGAAAATTGCAAGGCTACCAGGGATGGTAGCCTTTCAGAAGCACTGACTGAGAGAATAAAAGGGATCTTTCATGTGGCTAATGCTTACAACCATCAGAAAAAAACCACATTCCTCCCTGAGCTGTCCATTTTTTACAGATTTGTGCCTTTTGTACCCTACCCATTCTTATCCATCAGATTAACACTACCTAAACCCATGCATCCAAATGCACTCCAATAGGCATATGGCTCATTAGAAACAAACCCATGCAAGTTGGATTGTGCGGATTGGCCCACTGAGTACAAAAATGTATTGCTGCATTTTTATCTCCCCTTTCACTGGTGGAGGCACAACGCAGAATCCAGTCTCTTAGCAGCCACCAATAAAGCATTTGCACACTGATTTCTTTTTTGTGGAGATCTCAGAGAGAAAAGCTAAAGCTGAACTGAATGATTGAAAAAAGCAAGGAAATGCACTCCTTTCTTTTTCTAACCAGTAAGCAGAAAGAATGCAAAGCAAAACTATAACACGAAATATGCCAGGTTTCAAAATTCTGAAACAAAATGGTTGTCACTAATCTGTGCATGGATCATGGCTGTTATTTCCTGATTGGTGAAGCTACATGCTATGATTTCATAGACATTAATATGATTAGAAGGATGATATATGAAAAGCCAACTGATTGCTTTTCCAATTTTGTAGCTGTAGGAAATCTATGGTCATGCTAGGTGTTCCAGCTACTCTATGGAATTGTTTCTACTCTCTGAAGTATATAAGTTTTAAAAACAGCAAATACATGTACTTGGAAATAAGACATTCCATAGAATGGACAATTACACAGTTGTATCCCAAATTCTTCAAAATTGTGCATGAAATAAAGGCTGATTGACTATAAGACATCTTTTACACAGGTCATATCATAGACTTATGGAATCACGTATGCTGGAAGGGCCTCCAGAGGCCAACTAGCCCAAAGTCCTGCCCAGAGCGGTCCTATTACAGCAGGTTGCTCTGGGCTGTGACCCATAGAGTTCTGAAAATCTCCAAGGATGGAGACATCTAATTTGTTATCCACCAGTATCCCCAAGTCCTTCTCCCCAGAGTTGCTCTCAATCCATTCACCTCCCATGTCTGTATTAATATTGAGGATTTCCCAAGCCCAGGTGCAGGACCTTGCACTTAGTCTTGTTCAACTTTATCAGAGTTACATTGGCCTGCTCGTCAAGCATGTCAAGGTCCCTCTGGGTGCCATCTCTTCTCTCAAGAGTAACAACTACACCACTCAGCTTAGTGTCATCTGCAAATGTGCTGAGGGTGCATTCAATCCCATTGTATACATCGTTGATGAAGATATTAAATAGTATTTGTCCCAGTACAGATCCTTAAGGGACATCACTCATTACTGGTTTCAACTTGGACATTGAGTCATTGACTATAACTCTTTGGACATGGCCATCCAGTCAATTCCTCTTCCATCTAACAGTACAGCCATCAAAACCATCTCTTTCCAATGTAGTGGCAAGAATGTTGGGGGGGACCACATCAAAGGCCTTACAGAAGTCCAGTAGATTACATGTGTAGCTCTTCCCTTGTCCACTGATGCAGTCACTCCATCATAGAAGGCCACTAGATTACTCTGGCATGATTTGCCCTTTTGTGAAGCCACATTGGCTGTCTCTCTAGCCACCTAGTCTTCCATACGCTTTGACACGTCTTCCAAGAGAATCTCTTCCATAATCTTAGCAGGTACAGAGGTGAGAGGACAGTAGTTCCCAGAGTCCTCCTTTTTAACTTTTTTTGAAAATGGGTGTGATATTTCCCTCTTCCAGTCACTGGTGGCTTCACCTGACTGCCATGACTATTCAAATATGATGGAGAGAGGCTTGGCAACTACATCTGCCAGTTCCCCCAGGACCCGTGGATGCATCTCATCAGGTCTCATGGATTTATATATGTTCAGGTTCCTCAGGTGATCTCAAAGCTGATGTCCTCCTAAAATGGGAGGGATTTCACTCCCTCAGTCCCTGTCTTGAGGTTCAGAGGCTTGAGAGATGTGGGATGAATCTGCTAGATTACTTGCATTGAGTTATCCTGATCTTCCAGCAGCTACCAAGGTGACTGAAATGGTCTGTGATTACCAAGGCTTCTAGTGTTGAGGCTTGCTTCAGCTGCCTAAAGAAGGCTTCATTTACATCCTTTCTTGATCAAGTGGTCTGTGGTCCTACCACGCTCATAATAATAATTATATATGAATATATCACATATGAATAATGACATAAATGTATCATATATAAATAATTGTGCCTGCCTCTTGCATATCCATTTAAACATCAGAATTTGTTTTGTCCTACACTGCCGTTCTTACTCATGAGACTAAAATAAATGATATTTGAATCAATAAATGATGTAGAAGAGCATGTCAAGTTATTCTCATTGTGAAGTGGCATCCACAGTTGTTACTCTGCCAGCCAGAGGTCTCTTTGTTATATGGGGCTTTTATTGCCCAGCCCTAAGTCCTAAGTTTCATCCTAAAGCAGATACATTACTTTTCCTCTGTTCTATACCTCTTCTCAAACCTCACACTGTGAAAACAAGTGGGAAGCTTCAGAACATTAATGAATTCTATTACAGATTTTTTAAAAATAAACTACTTCACTCTTGTAATATCACTTATTTCTCAGAAACAGAAAACTTCCAACACATCTTGCTTCTACCAGAACAGATTTAAAAAGCACTTACACAGAAAAAAAAAAAAAGTTCTTCCTGAACCATATTTCTACAGAGAAATGCTGAAGTATTGAGCTCCTGAGGCTTTCTGATTTAAAAAGATAAATACATTTTAAAACACTGGAAATGGAAAAAGGTGAAATATTCTCAGTAGTTCCAAATCGGCTTTCCTAACAAAAGGCAGCTTCCAGAGGATCCCGCTTCAATTAATAGAGAGAGATAAGCTCACATCAGAGCCTGAATCAGAGAAGCAGTTAAAAATCAGTGATCTAAACTATTAATAGACAAATCTAGGAGGAGCGTGATGCAACTATTTATCTCATTTTTTCTCTTAGACTTCAATAGCGTATAAGGGTACACCTAATTGTATAACAAATACTGTTAGGCCAGCTCATTCAGTATTAAAGTACCGGGATAGTAAGTGCCTCTCTGCTTGAAGCACACAGATGTGTAACGGAGCTCAGTCTCAAAGATGATGAGGTGAAAGCTAGAGACATGACGCATGACTTGAGCTTATGTTCTGTTCTTGTTACACCAGCTAATAACATTACTTGCTGCCAGGCTGTCTACTATAGTGCTTTAATTAAGACCTCCTTCAG
>WHYT01017495.1:230510-284170 GCA_009806455.1 Tetrax tetrax
GTTTGGGGTTTTGTTTTGATTTGGTTTTTTTGTTTTTGTTTTTTTTTTTTCTGGTTTGCCTTCTGTAATTATTATTGGATATTTTAAAGACTGAAGGTGAATCATTGGGAGTTTTACAGTCTTCCATATCAGCAAGTTTTGCAAAATATGCAAAAAACTAAAAAGGGTCAGACAAAGCTTTGAAGGACTATTTCTTCAATGCTTCCTCAGGCAGCATGATTTTTTTTTTTACTACTGTTTAAGTGAAGGCTTATCACATTTTGGAATCATACTTAACATTCCAACAGGAAAATACCATCTAGGAAATATAATTTTTGTTAATCTTGGGAACAGAGTATCTCACAACTGAAGTTTCAAACTCCTTCACCTGAAAATCTGAACATATGTCAGCATTTAGTTAGAGACTACAGAAACAGACTATGAATTGTAACAGGTCTATCTTTTTCTCCCTACACATTTTGGCTATCTATACAGCATTAAAAAATCCTGAAAATACTTTGTCTTTCAGTGTCTTTATCGAAGACTATAAAAGTGATTGCAAAAGAGTCTGTTAGCCGTCACAACTATTGTTGACTAACCTAGAAACAAAAGGTACAGATGAATAGAAAACATTCTTCAAGGAAACATAATACCTGGCAAAGACAGGAAGTCATGCATCTGCATCTTTGGGCTCTCCATTCTGCATCCTATTCCATATATGAACTGCCTTACTAAAAGATGCCATTAAATAAGAACATTAATTACCCAACTTCTCCAGCAATGCAGTGGATTACTCACCTGTACAAGAACTTACTGTCCTTGTACTATAGTCAGGAGAAAAATATTATAAGGAGGTTACCAAAACAATAATGTTCAAATGGAAAAGCAATAACTCCATTTCCTTTAGAACTATCCCTTCCTTGTCATACAATCCTCCCTACGGACTTGAGAAAAATTTGGGCTGGTGTTTTAAGTCCATGGCCTTTCCCAAGCCCGAAGACTTGAAAGAGGTTGCATTTGACTGGACAACTTTATTGTGTTTCATTTACTTGTGTAACACTTCTATCCATGACAAGCTAGAATGGGAAGTAGTAGAATTTTCAAACGGCACCAAAGAATTTAACTGTAGAAGTCCAACGACAATTTTTCTTAGCAACTAAACACCTACATCACTTCAGCAGTACAGAAACTTTCTCACATTTTTTATTATATACAAATATATGATGGAAGAAAGGAAATCCAAGGACTCCAGGGTAAAAAAAAAACACACTACACACTAAAATACATATGATTAGGCTAAAAATCTCTTTTCTTTATTGTCTCCCAATTTCCTAAACAAAATTGTTCGTAGAACTAAAACAAGATACTACATTCCATTTTAAAGTTTTTTTTCAAGTGCATAATGCAGAATTTCTTGTTCCTTCATTACAGGAGCTGTCTATCACACTATGTCCTAGATTCATGTCTGTGCCATTGGCACTCCTCACTCTTTTTGTTTGGAAGTCAAAGGAAGTTCAGTGAAAAATGCTATTAATTAAGCCTTTTGTTCCAATAGATACTCCTTGTACTTTATTTGAAAATTTAAACCAACAGATTATTCAGTCAAATGAATTCATCTGAAAGGGACTTATTTCACTACTAGTATCTCAACAGGAGAACACTGCCAGTATTAAAACTCCAGTGGTTTTTTTTTCAGAAAGGTAAGAGGATAGAATTATTGCCATTAATAATAAAATCTTTAGACTCACTCTTCTCACTATAGAATCATAGAACATATTGGATGGAAGAGACTTTTAAAGGTCATCTAGTTCAACACCCCTGAAAGGAGCAGGGACATCTTCCACTAGATCAGGTTGCTCAGAGCCCCATCCAATCTGGCCTTGAATGTTTCCAGGGATGGGGCATCCACCACCTCTCTGGGAAACCTGTTCCAGTGTTCCACCAACCTCATTGTAATTTTTTTTTTCCTTCTATCTAGTCTGAATTTAACTCCTTCTAGCTTAAAATCATTACCCCTCATCCTATTGCAACAGGCCCTGCTAAATAGCTACTCCATGTCCTCTTTAAGTATTGAAAGGCTGCTATAAGGTCTCCCCAGAGTATTCTCTTCTCCAGGCTGAACAGCCACAACTCTCTCAGCCTGTCCTCATAGAAGTGGTGCTCCAGCCCTCTGATCATCTTCATGGCCCTTCCCTGGACTCACTCCAACAGATCCACCTCCTTCTTATGTTGGGGGCTCCAGAGCTGGACACAGTACTCCAGGTGGGGAGAGTTGCTTGGCTACACTTCCTTTGATACAGCACAGATGTGCCTGGCTTTCTGGGCTGCAAGTGCACATTGCCAGATCATGTGGAGCTTCTTGTCCACTAGTACCCCAAGGACCTTCTCCTCAGGGCTGCTACTGATACATTCTCCACCCAGCCTGTATCTCTGCTTTGGATTGCCCTGACCCATCTGCAGGACTTTGCACTTGGCCTGGCTGAACTGCATGACGTTCTCATGAACCTACTTCTCCAGCCTGTCAAGGTCCCTCTGGATGGCATCCCTCCCCTCCAGCGTGTCGACGGCACCACACAGCTTGGTGTAGTTGGTGAACTTGCTGAGGGTGCATTCTATCCCACTCCCCATGTCATTGACAAAGATGTTAAACCGGGCCAGTCCCAGTACCGACCCTTGAGGAATGCCACTCATCACCGGTCTCCACTTGGACAGTAAGTCATTGATCATCACCCTTTCAGTGCGGCCATTCAGCCAATTCCTTATCCACCAAGTGGTCTGTCCATCAGATCCATGTCTCTCCATTTTAGAGACAGGATGTTCTGCAGGACAGCATCAAATGATTTGCACAAGTCCAGGTAGATGGCATCAGTTGGTTGTTTCTTATCCACCAATGCTGTAACCTCGTCACAGAAGAACACCAAATTGGTCAGGCACGATTTGCCCTTAGTGAAGCTGTGTTTGCTGTCCCCAGTCACTTCTTTATTTTCCATGTGCCTCAGAACAGTTTCCAGGAGAATCTGCTCCATGACCTTGGAGCAGAGGTGAGACTGACTGGCCTGTAGTTCCCTAGGTCTTCCTTGTTCCCCTTTTTAAAATGAGAACTATGTTTCCCCTTTTCCAGTCAGTGGGAATCTCACCAGACTACCACGACTTCTCAGATATGATGAACAGTGGCCTGGCAATTTCATCTGCCAGTTCTCTCAGGACCCGCAGATGCATCTCATCGGGTCCCATGGACTTGTGCACCTTCAGGTTCTTTAGATGGTCTTGAACCTGCTCTTCCTCTACAGCTGGTGGTTCTTCTCCGAGTCCCTCCTTTTGCCTTCTGCAACTTGGGTGATGTGGCAAGAGTCCTTGTCGAAGACTTAGGCAAAAAAGTTATTGAGTACCTCAGCCTTCTCCATCTCCCAGGTAACCAGGTCTCCCGTTTCCTTCCCACATTCTGCCTGGTGTTCTTTTTATTTTTATCCCTGACATACCTAAATAAGATTTTCTTGTTGCCCTTGACATCCCTGGCCAGATTTAACTCTCTGTCAGCTCCTCATCCATCCCCAGGCAGAGCTCCATGCACTCCAGTTGGTCATTGACATAGAGGGTGACATTCCCTCCTCATCTCCCTTGCCTGTCCTTCCTAAAGAGCCTGTATTCCTCCATTCCAACTCCCCAGTCATAAAAGCCATCTCACCACATCTCTGTGATGACAACAAGGTCATAGCCCTGCGGCGTGCACACATCTCTAACTCTTCTTGTTTGTTCCCCATGCTAAAAGTGTTAGCATAGAGGCACTAAACTTAAAGTTTTTCAAAATTTAAAATATAAATCAAACAATGTATTCCATAACTTAAGACTGTATTTTTATTCAAATTAAACTTGGTTTTATGACTGTCATTCCTTTCTCAGCTGTTTGACTCTCACGGTGCACAATGCAATTAAATCATAGAACTGATTTCAAATGCTCAACATACACAACTCCAAGTGAAGCAGATGAGAGAAGAGATATTCAGCATCCAATGAGAACAGGAAAAGAGTGAGCTAGTATTAATAAATACATAAAGAAAATGTCTTTTAGTTAGAATTCTTGCAATCATGAACAATAAAATGCAGTTAATTCTCTACAGCTGCCCATATTTCACCTAACTTGTAGCAAAATAAAAGACTTCCTTTGAGAATTGTTAGCAAGAGAAGAGAGATGTAATTCACTGGAAAACTGTAGCTTAATTAAGAAAAAAACAAGCAACAATCTGTTAATATATAGCTCTTTTAAGATACAACTAATGCTGCATTTACTGAGTTAGGAGCTGGGGGAGAAAAATACATTTATCACAGTGCTAACTCGGGCGGACAGCCTACAATTTTTGACTATGTTAGACAGTATTAGTGAAAGAAGAAATTGCAAATGAAATGACATTTTGGGTCAAATGCAATAATTCAAGAGTAGCTTTAGACCTTTCTCAGCAAATACCTAAGTGGGCAGAATTCATAAGAACTTCAATTACCCGTTCTAGCAAAAGTCTGTCTCATATTTACTTTCCTCTCTTCTCTCTGCAGAAAATCACATTCTACACAGTGACAGATGAAAATTAGCAGGTCCTTTTCCTTCTGAGAAAAATTTTCTTTCACTTGCAATGCGTATTTCAATTGTATGTAGGAGAATATATTTTCTTAGTTAACACTTTTGAAAACACTACAGTGTCACAAATAAGTACTTCCGAATGAAAAGCCTGTGGCAAACTAGCAAACTGCACTGAAGAACAACTTTATTTTAGAAGCCAGTCCTGCACTCAGTAAGGCAGTGTAAATCCAAACAGTTCTTATCACAATGGTGTGACAACATTTTACAGAGGCTGAAAATCTCACACTAGTTTTGTCAAAGAATGAATGCAATAGGTTCCTATTCTTAATGTATCTTTAGTAAAGACTTAACTGCAGCAATCTTCAAAGCATCCTTGAAAACCCCCGAAATAAATGTTGAGATATGTAAAATAAAATGATTCAGTAGATGACAGGAAAAATAGGTAACCTTTGTGTTCTTCTCCTCCTCCCTTCTCATAACTCAGGTTATACAGGTGTGATTCATGCACAGTAAGCCAAGAAAGTTCACATTTTTCAGGACCGGTAATGCTGGACATCTGTAAAAATTCTTTTAATGGAAGTACATTTTAAGGGCATGAAAATTCTTCCAGAAATGTGCTTACCTCTTCCAGAGCAAGATAAGTTAGAATTTCCTTGGCATTTCTTAGCACTTTCCTCAATTGACAATGGACAAGAACGGGGATGTTCACACTTCTTCCCAGTCCAACCTTCTTTACAGTCACACCTTCCACAATTACACTGCCCATGACCTTTTACAATGAATACAATTAAAGATTAGCCTCCATACTGATAATAGGTATTAAAATCTCATGATTAAATGAACTTTATCAAAGTTATAGTTTCATTAAATAACTAGACTGGCAAAAAATACAATCAATTGACTATATCTACTTTTTTTTTCTTAAAATAGCACTGGTCTATCATTCCATTTGAGCTATATATCCTTTTACTTTTTTTTTACTTAAGGGATGTTTTGCCACTTGGCATATGTTCCTCATGCAAAAGGGTGGAACAGATGTTACAAACACACATTTCACCGCTGTCTGAAAAAGTGGGGCCATCATAAGGCAGTATTTCATTTACCTTTATGTTCTTCTTTTTCTACCACAGTTGCAGCACGTTCTCTAAGTAATATATCAATATCTTTAATCTACTTGCAATCAATGTGATCCACTAGAGATAATCAATGTGACACCAGTTCCAAGTCTGAAACCAGTGCCTTCTACTAAATAGTGATGTGCAAATAATAAAATACTGGACGTAACCAATTTTCATTTCAATAGGGCAGTTGGATTTGGTTTTGGTATGTCATTAGCTAACCTGACTCTTCCTGACCATGTCCGAACATAGCACCATAAACACAACTTTCACTGTGCAAGTTGAGGTGAGGAAAAGCAACTGAACTGCATAAGTTTCTGGAAAGTTTTTTTTTTTAAAAAAAATGTGTAAGCCAAGAAGCTAGGGGTGAATACCTCCTGAGAACATAACCTGAAAAACCATCCAAAACATTTATTTCCTCCATATGAATGCTAACATATGCAGACCATGAAAAACCAAGCTAATTTCCCAGGTCTCCTCATCACAAACCTAATGTTCTTTGCATAAAGCAGTGAGATTCTCGCACAACAAAATACTCCTTGCACTGGATGAGGAAAGCTTACACACAAGCAAAAACATTCCTTGACACAAAATCAAATATTTATTTTAATGAGCTCTGATAGCAGGTTGGATCTTCTCTCACAATTTACACATAGTCATCATTCACTGGACACAGGACCCAAAAGCATTGCTCTAATGTCCACTTGTCTGTCCAAGTCCTTCTTGAAAACCATAGCAACACAGATTTTATATCTCTTTCAAACCATACTTGCATTTTAAGACTGGCTTATATTACAGTTCTAAAACATATGCATTTATCAGTTCACAAGGAGAAAATGGGAGGAAGAAAGCATTCTGAGAGTTATCAGAGTAGTTCCCAGAATATAAGTCTTATTAATTTCACAATAATAACTTTTCATTACATTAGTCATTTGTTTTCCTTGAAAAGCATTAAAGGCTTCCCCTTGTTTAGAAGGTAGATTTAGATTAGCTATTAGGAAGAAATTCTTTACTGTGAGTGTGGTAAGACACTGGAACAGGTTCCCCAAGTTGTGGATGTCTCATCACTGGAAGTGTTCCAGGCCAGGTTGGACAGGGCTTGGAGTGACTTGGTCTGGTGGAAGGTGTCCCCTGCTCATGGCAGAGGAGTTGGACCTAGATGATCTTTAAGGTCCTTTCCAAATGAAACCATTCTATGATTCTGTCCCTGGCTTTCACGTGTACCTGCTGACAGGTTGCAAATTGGACATTTGTTCCCTGATTCAGATAGATACTTATGAGAGGATGATATTCTTTCATACCATATTTTCTTTGCTAGAGCCACAGCAAAGGAGCTAATGAGATGTGTGAATGTAGGAATTTTCTTATGGAAGTCTTTTTTCTTTCTGTGTCAAGTCACGAAACTATTCCTTCTTTAAAGGAAGAGAATCACTCTAATATTGCAAACACCTCTGAAAGAAAATCATTCAGTAACACACTGAACAGTACTTCAGACATTAAAAGAAGTTGCTAATATGAGGTACTGCAAATTGACAGTCACCCCAAGCCATATGAAGCTTCTGGAGGGAGCTGCTGCTGTGTGATGCTAAATCTTCACAGCAGGGCTGTCAATTCCTGTCATTTATAGTTTATGAAATAAATATAGGATTTCATTCAGTTACAGTAAAACTCTACATGTAAACATTTCCTATAATTTCAATTTGCTACTCAGGATAACATTATTTCATATCTCTAACTATTAGGTATGCAGAACAAGACAGGGAAAGTTTTGTATCAGCTCTTTTTGATATAGGTTTTAAGAAAGCTGGATTATTTTCCCTAATTTGACTAATCCCTCTTGGATTCATCCTAAATCAATTTAGAAATAATTTTGAGAAAAATTAGGATAGTTTGCAGACACTCCCAACACATGCACACTTGGTACACTAAGTGAATTTATTTCACATAAACAAATAAAAAAGCTGTCCATTTACAATTCTGCTAGTAAATATTTGATTTAACTGTAGAGTCTGTCTACTAAAATAAACCAAAACTCATACTTATACATCTTGTCCGTTTCTGAAATAGGACTGAACAGCAGGACTAAAAGACATTGTTCATACTGCATCATGTGAAAATGAATTTTTCGCACAATCTATTTGCGGAATGCAAACTTGGATGGCCAGTTAAGGCTAAATTAGGCTTTTCTAAAACATAATGAGAAGGGAAGGGATAATAAGAGGTAGTACTAAAATTTTTGCTGATTAGATAGAAAAACTAAGCTATACTTCAACACAGTTTTAGTTGCATCAAGTAAGTCATACAAGCACCTCCTTTTGTATCTCATAAGATTTGCTCATTTACAATTATGTCTGTATCACAAAGAACACTGTACCAGTTCTTAATCCAATGTCAAATGGCTATTTGACATCTTGAAAGATTACAAAAATGGCATCTTCCCCTCAACTCCTTTTTAACTAGCCATACTTTCTTTCACTGCTTTCTTACAACCATTACCACCTTGGGCAGCAGCAGCAGCAGCAATGGCAACAACATCTGGGAAAGAGGGAGTTCAAGCCCTGTTTCAGTGATGCAGCATTAGCTGTAGATGCCACAGGTTTGCTTTAATCTAATCAGGTATGAAACTCTTGTGCTCACTCTTAACTACAAAACACATTTACCATGTTGGTTTTTAGCTTTGTATTCCTTAGCTGATGCTGACATTTTGATCAGTCCCTGAGTGCTAAAAACATACTCAGCAACACAATAATACATTAAAAAATTGACAAAATCTTGAAGTCAATCCTCCTGGTGCTCTCACGACTGCTGTTCTACATCCTTCCAGCTTATTAATTAAATAAACCTATTTGTAGGTAGCTGAAACAGTAATAAGCAAATTAATTCACTGAAGATTTTTAGAAATGCTTCTTTCTTTTTTTTTCTTTATTTTGTTAGCTAGTGATTCATCAATATTTTTGAAAAAAACCACCAAACACAATAGTTGAGAAACCTTTCTCCCTCGTAACAGTCAAAGAAGAAGCTAATATTTTATGTATAATGTTTGTTTCAGCCTTTTCTCCTTATTACAGACAACTCCTATGATCTTTCTATGAGGAATCTCTCATTCTAGTAATAGGAGGATAATATACCACACCATTATTTTCCTTGATGTGACTGCATTCTTCCCATTAATTAGGCCAGCTCAGATTCCTACAGGATGCATTAGAGCTGACAGTCTGTAATTTGTCAAATCCCTTTGAAACCACCCTCATTTGTTTTTGCAAAGTTCCTGTGTGTACAAATTGCATGCTGTGTGTTGATCAAAGTTCTCTTCTCCTTCCCACTATTAGCATCTTTATCAGTAACTATACAAAATTGTAAGCAAGGTCTCAATCAGAATCTCAGCTTTTGTTAGTTGGTACATGAAGCATCAACTAAATACACTGCAAACCTTGGATGGCTGGATGGACATCAAGAAATTTGAATATAATGCTCTGAAGTACAAGAAGAAGAAAAAAGGAAGGTGAAAGTGTCTAAGATTTACAGTTAGTGATTTGTAGCTGGACCACACATTCATACTATCCACTCCCCAAAAAAAAAAAAACCTAGCTAAAGCTTGTGATATTTTAAGCTGGGAAAATGAGAATTGGAGCATTAAGGAAGAGCAAGATCAGACCAATTAGATGTTTTTGTTATAAAACTACACATAAGTTCCTTTTATATATATTCCTTACCTGAACAAAAGTCATCAGAATATCTATCGTACACTGCTTTGCAGTTTCTTTCATCACACTCACAAGTATCTCCATGAATATCTCCCCAGTCTCCAGTTGGGTCCACATCATGGCATGTGCATTCCCCACATACACATGTGCCTAGGAAAGAGCAGGGGTGGGGTGGAAGAGAGAGAGAGACAGAGATAGAAGATTAACTGAGCAATTTAGAGTAATAGTAGTTTGATTACAGGAATTTACACTTGTGAATTTTCTGCTCTTACAGGAGTGCTGTTTCAAAGCTGCAAGTGTTAATCATGAGCTCATCTTCTATGATTTAAAACCTTCTATGATTATTTAGTAATACTTTATACAAACAAGTTGGCTTCCTGTTCAAGTTTCTTTTTGCTGTTGAGTCTTGTTAGGAATTAACAGAAAAATGTAGTGCAAAGAACAGCCATAAATCTTTTGTATCAACAGTAATTTGCCCTGACACTAATGACAATAAAGATCAATGCTGTTTAAATGACTTGGGCTTGGGCACAGTGTATAATTAATGATTGTTAAAGCATAAACATTTAAACTAGAAGGGAATTCAAATTCTAATCTATCTGAAAATGTCTAGGAGGTCATTCTTTACCTAAGAAGTATATCAGCACAGATCTACATGAAAATAATACTTCTCTTTTCCCAAGTCAATATTCAGAGCCACACCCTGTTGTTTACAATAAGAAAGGCAATCTGAAATATGACAGGGACAGTAATTTAGCACAACCTTACTGCTGTACAGAAAACATATATTCCACTTACTTAGGAAAAGTCAGAACAAAAAAAGACTTACTCAGAAATCCAAATGTGCTTCAGGGCCATATACTCACTAATTTTTCTGGGATACCAACAGGCACAAAGAAATAGCCTAACCTTAAGGGTGGATGCAGTTCTTTTCCTGAAGAGTAGCTTCAACTTCTGCTACTCCACCAAAGCCTTTGTCTTCTTATTCAAATTACTCTGAACAATGTAATGTATTTGAGGACAACAGGACAGGGTGATTAAAGAGTACATATAGATCTGGGCACATTCTCCGAAAAGAGAAGTCCACACAATTGTGCATGCATGACAGCTACATGAAGCAGGAAGATCTGCTGCCCTGTTTAGTGCTAAAGCCACCAAGACAGCCCTCAATAAATTTGCACCTGATTTTTTGTATTTTCACAAGTCAGTAACATTACTGAGGAGAAGAAAAAAAACCCACTATCAACAAACAAAAAAAAAGAAAATGAGGAAAAGCCTCTAGAGAGCGATTAATCCTCCCAGAAACAACTTCAAAATGAATTTGGATCAGCTGTCCTGGATATCGGAATGCAAAACATCTCTCACAGAAGTTTAAAAAATAATCTAAATGTTCACATCTGGTCTCAGTTGACTAGACAGTTGGTGGAAAGATATAGACAGTTTATCCATCTTAGCACTGAAGGAGGCTGGACAGCAAGGTTAGTCTCAATAATTAATTTTTAGACAGCTCAAGACTGACAAGATAAACTGCACCTGTATATGACAAGATGTATAAACACAGAAAAATGAATAAATAGGACTAAAGAGAGCAGAAATATTGTGTTGGAAAGCAACTTTATATAGTCAAAACACTACAAAAATTTTATGTGGATAAAATCACAAATAGATGAAAGGCTAAAAATATAGAAGTACCCCATTAATGTTCCTTCATATAGGAGTTTGTAGCTATTCAGAATATCAGCTATACTATCCATCCTCATTTCCCCCAATTACAATGTAAGTTCAAAGAAATAAGTGCACATTAAAATTTAAAATTTCAACAAAAAATTGCTTTGACAAAAAATACTTTGACAAGAAATTACTTTCTCAGCTCAAAGAAAGCATTTGCTCTGAAGTCACTTCGATATTTATTATTTCCAGAATTAGAAAACTTTTTACTGCTGAAGCCCCAAGACTAAATGAGGGTACACAATCTCTGTATTCGAGTCATCTTTCAATTTCCTCATAATTAAGAGAAGAGAGTTTTCTAAATGCTCTCAGGATAATTAGATGTTCACACTATAGTAGGTTTTGTCAGTAGAGATGTTTTTCAGAGAGGTATTTATGTGACTTGCACTCATGTTCTACTATAATTATTCTGGAATATTGCCAAAGAATTTTTTTTTTTTTTTAAACTCTTCGTTCAGTGAAGTCAAACATAGCAGCTAGTGAAAAGTAACCTTATTTTGTGCTTTTTTTTTTTTTCCAAAATCTCAAAAATAGACAGAGGTATAAGGGAAAATTCAAATTCCACAACCTCATGCAAATAAAACCCCATGTGGTTAGAAGTATGATGTGAAAACTACCTTTCCAGCTCTGTATGCATTCCATAGCATTGTTACTGAACATTTCATAGTTGTTTTTTCAGGCTGCAGTGGAAACTAAAAGCTTTGTGTTTTCATTTTCCCTATTCAATTGTGGGTCCTTGGTCTTCTAGAAGAGCAAACTGACACACAGTCCTGTTGGCCTCACAGCACCAACCCCTTCAAAGTTAAAAATTTGCTAATATTTTATTTTGCCGGATAAGCCTCTTACCAAAGCAAATGTACTAAAAATTATCCTGCTCAGTCTTACTACAAAAATGAAGGATGAGAACAACTTGGGTCAGCTTAATCCAAAAATGAGTGTGGATTTGTGTAAGTTTATACCTAAAGATGGGTATCTACCCACTCACTTGGAAACATATATCCAGATTTGAAATAAGTGAGAACAAACCGGAAACTATAAGCAAACCCATTTTATGTCCTACTGGAGAAAATGCACATTGTAAAATAAGCAAGCTATATAACTATGCGCACAAGGAACATGTGAATGACACACCTCTGTTGCTGCAGATTTTGCCATCTGGAGATGTGCATCTTTTCTTGATCTCCCAGGGGGTGATGTCACACTGGAATTCACATTTATCTCCATGCCAACCAGCCTCACAGTAACAGTTTCCACAGTAACACTTTCCATGGCCTTAAGCCAAAACAAATTTTATGCAGTGAGAAAGGCAAGTTTTTAAAAGGCATTAACAATTTAACTATTTTGATTTCTTTCTTTTAAAAATTGTTAGTGCTAGATTCAGAGTGGAAAAAATTTATAGATCATATATGCCTACATAAAATACAACAAAGGATATCTGAATTATACCTTTCCTTAAGTCTGTTTTAGAACACATTTTCATTTAATCACAGATTAAATCTAATCAATATACACTAAGAATATAGATCAGTATTTTTATATTTGTAAGTTTAATTTTTTGAACTTTACAGGTAAATTTGTAAGACAGTAAATGTATTGGTTAAAATTTAAGCACAGGTTTAAATGTTAAGATAGGACACACTTGCCCACAGTACTTGGCATGTCTAAGAAAGCATTATGTGTTTCTGACTCCTCAGATAACTTCAGCAGAGGAACCTTGATTTACTACGAACTGTCTACATTGTATATGGCTTCCTTTCTTACCTGTTAAGAGGGTTTTTGAACATGGATAAACAAGTTCATGAAAGATAAGAATTAGTAAAATGAACCTTTTATATGTTCATTTAACACATCATACATCTCCCAAAAAGACAAGTGGGTCACCTGAGGCTTGATGAAACCAGCTCCTGAACATTTTTGTCCACTAATGTACTTCTGCCATGTGCTTCAATGACACAAAGCATTTAAATTAAGTAGCTGCAACTCATACTAATCTGAAAGCCATCTGTTAAATCTTTACTAAAAGGATCAAGTCAGGATCTTGTCCTTTTTTCCCTCTAGGTATGTTAACCTTAGTAGACCTGATAGAGATCACAGTCTGGTCAACTTATATTCTTAACTATCAAGAATGCAAATTTAGATCTCTGGAATGCTTTTTTTTCGCTGTTTTTACAATTACACATGGAATTTTCATTACAGTTTTTTTTTTGTTACGTGTCAAAAAAAATAACAGAAGATAAAAATTCCATCTTACTTAGGTAACTAAGCAAGAAAGACAGTCTAAAATAATGCTTATTACCAAAAGGTTGTTCTTGAAGGGTGGACCAAGGGAAAAATGGTGAAGCAATAAATTAATTTAATCTACTAGCAATTTTTGCAGATTAAAACATCAGTACTTCATTCACACTTGCATAGTCCCCAAATAAATATGAATTAAATGATACAATTTGCTACTGCCTCTTGCAACTCTGCCCCACGTAAGAATTGATTCAAAGAGTACTTCCTCCAAGCTCAGGAGTGATGCATCCTAGCAAAGAGGAAGTCAGGCAAAAATGCCAGGAGGCCTGCATGAATGAACAAGGAGCTCCTGGATCAATTTAAAAACAAAAAGGAAGCCTACAGAGGGTGGAAGCAAGAACAGGTAGTCTTGGAGGATTACAGAGAGATTGTCCAAGTGGACAGAGATCAGGTTAAGAGGGCTACAGCCCTGACAGAATTAAAGCTGGCCAGCAACATCAACGGCAACAAGAAAAGCTTTTGTAGGTACATAAGGGATAAAAAGAAGACCAGGGAGAATGTGAGTCCTCTCCGGAAGGAAACGGGAGACCTGGTTACCCAGGAGATGGAGAAGACTAAGGTACTCAATGACTTTTTTGCCTCAGTCTTCACTGGCAAGTGCTCTAGCCATGCCACCCAAGTTGCAGAAGGCAAAGGCAGGAACTGGGACAATGAAGAACTGCCCACTGTGAAATACAGCAGGTTTGAGACTGTTGCGGTTTAGCTCTAGTAATCAGTCACTTGCTTTCCCTCCCCTTCCCCAGCAGGATGGGGGAGAGAATTGGGAAGAAAGGAAAACTTGTTGTTTGAGATGAAGACAGTGTACTAGAATAGCAAAAGAAAATTATAATAATAAAAAATATAAGGATACTAAAATATACAAAAATGAATGCTGCACAATTTCTTACCACCTGACATCCCAATGACTGATACAGCCCATCTTTGAGCAGTGATCAAAAAAACAAAAGCCAGCAGCAAGCAAAGAAGAGAAACAGAGCTGCCCCAGCCAGCCAAGTCCCACCTATATACTGAGCATGACGTTTACAGCATGGAATACTCTCTTTGACCAGTTTGGGTCAACTGTTCTGGCTATCTGACTCCCAGCTTCCTACACCTGCACATTAGCAAGACCTGGAATGCTGGACAGTGTCCTTGATCTCTTTAGAAACAATTCATAACATCAGTGTGTTTATCAACATGCTTCATATACAAAATCCACAGAACAGAGACCATCTAAAGAACCTGAAGGTGCACAAGTCCATGGGACCCGATGAGATACATCTGTGGGTCCTGAGGGAACTAGCAGATGAAGTTGCCAAGCCACTATTCATCATATTTGAGAAGTCGTGGCAGTCTGGCAAGGTTCCCACTGACTGGAAAAGGGGAAACATAATTCTCATTTTTAAAAAGGGAAAAAATGAAGACCCAGGGAACTACAGGCCAGTCAGTCTCACCTCTGTACCTGGCATGGAGCAGGTCCTCCTGGAAACCATGCATATGTAAAATAAGGAGGTGATTTGTGGCAGCCAACACGGCTTCACTAAGGGCAAATCGTTCCTGACCAATTTGGTGTTCTTCTATGATGAAGTTACAGCATTGGTGGTTAAGAAACAACCAACTGATGGCATCTACGTGGACTTGTGCAAAGCATTTGACACTGTTCCACACAGCATCCTTGTCTCTAAACTGAAGAGACATGGGTTTGATGGGCAGACTACTCAGTGGATAAGGAATTGGCTGGATGGTTGCACTGAAAGAGTTGCAGTCAACACTCAGTGTCCAAGTGGAGATCAGTGACAAGTCTAACATCTTTGTCAGTGACATGGGCAGTGGGATAGAGTGCACCCTCAGCAAGTTTGCCGATGACATCAAGCTGTGTGGTGCAGTCAACATGCTGGAGAGGAGGGATGCCATCCAGAGGGACCTGGACAGGCTGGAGAAGTGGGTTCATGAGAACGTCATGCAGTTCAACCAGGCCAAGTGAAAGGTCCTGTATATGGGTCGTGGAAATTCCAAGCACAGATCCAGGCTGGGAGGAGAAAGGATCGAGAACAATTCTGAGCAGAAGGACTTGGGGGTACTGGTAGATGAGAAGCTCAACATGAGCCAGCAGTGAGTGCCTGCAGCCCAGAAAGCCAACCACATCCCAGGCTGCATCAAAAGAAGCATGGGCAGCAGGCCGAGGGAAGTGATTCTGCCCCTCTACTTCACTCTCGTGAGATCCCACTTGGAGTACTGTGTCCAGTTCTGGAGTCCCCAACGTAAGGACGTGGATCAGTTGGAGAGGATCCAGAGGAGGGCCATGAAGATGATCAGGGGGCTGGAGCACCTTTCCTATGAGGACAGGCTGAGAGAGTTGGGGTTGTTCAGCCTGGAGAAGAGAAGGCTTCAGGGAGACCTTATAGTGGTCTTCCAGTATCTCAAGGGGGCTTATAAGAAAGATAGAGAGAAGCTTTTTAGTAGGGCCTGTTGCAATAGGACAAGGGGTAATGGTTTTAAACTAGAAGGAGGTAGATTTTGACATTTTTTTTTTAGACATATAAGGAAGACAATTTTTACAATGAGGGTGGTGAATCATTGGAACAGGTTGCCCAGAGAGGTGGTGGATGCCCCATCCCTGGAAACATTCAAGGCCAGGTTGGATGAGGCTCTGAGCAACCTGATCTATTCAGGGATGTCCTTGCTCCTTGCAGGGAGATTGCACTAGACAACTTTGGAAGATCCTTTCCAATCCAAACTATTCTCTGATCCTATGATTTGCTTAAAAAATGCAGCCCCATTGTGCAAAGAATAAAATGCATGTTATCCATATCTCAGGATGGCATTGTACGCTTTTCCAGGATAAAATCCAGGCTCAGAGGTGCATGCTATTACACATGTGTGTAAATAGAATCTTTTGCTTTTTCATTAGTTTGATCCTCCTGAGTTGGCTTTCTTGGAAGACAATTAAGATCTTCAAGACCTGTCTATAGTTTCAAGAGCAATAAAGGGTATGTAGCAACTAAGTAGGTGTTAGACAAACTGTGAAAGTACAACAGGCTCTGATTAGGTTCACCCTGTCTGTGGAGGGTATCCAGGGGCCATTACTAGCTAAACAGAAGCAGGCTGGAATGCTGTTTCTTCATTACTTCATAAATAAAATTAAATTATTTCTGTGGTGGAAATCCAGTGGAAGAAAAGATGGCATAGAGAGTACTAAAGGACATCTTAGGATGGGAAAGAAACACAATAACCAGATAGCCACATGGAGTCTGTTTTTTCTGTGATGAAATGATGTACCTTTGACTTTCAGTTCATGTGCTGTCTATTTTTTTTGCAAAACTCCTGGTTCAACATACAGATGAAGCAGGTTGTCCCCCTGCAGCACATAGAGACCCACAGGGGAGCAGAGATCCACTTGCAGCCCATGGAGGACCCCATGTCAGGGCAGGCGGATGCCTGAAGGAGGCTGTGGCCCATGGAGGGCCCACGCTGGGGGCTCCATGGAAAAATGAACCACGCCAGAGCAGTTCATGAAGGACTGTAGCCCATGAGAGGGACCCCATGCTGGAGCAAGGGCTGGAGCAAGGGAGGAGTGTGAGTAGTTCTTCCAAGGAGGAGGAAGGAGTGGTAAAAAGCAACATGTGATGAACTGACTGTAACCCCTATTCCCTATTTTCCCCCGTGCCGCTCGGGGTGAGGAAGGAGGTAGAGATAATTGAAATGAAGTTAAGCCTGGGAAGAGAGAGAGGTGGGGGGAAATTGTTTTTGTTCTCTTCCTCATTATCCTGCTTTGGTTTCAATAATAATAAATAGTTTTCCCCAAGTCAAGTCTGTTTCACCCTTAATGGTAGGTCCTTATCTCAAACGTCAAGCCTTTTTGTCATATTATCTCTCCCCTATTCCCTTGGAGAGTGGGGGAGAGAGTGAGAGACTGCTTAGCTTGGTCCTGAGTGAGGGTCAACTATGACACAGATGAAATTTTTCTTCATTCATTCCTTTCCCCTTTTATCTCCTCAATTGCTTCTGAGTCGTCATCCTACATTTATTCTTCTTTTTAATTTTTGCTTCCTTGATGAAATTCTTAATCTATTTTGGGTTTGATTTTTTTCTTTTCTGTGTCCTCCATCTTGCTCTCATCTGTACCACAAAGCATTCACATTTCCTATATTCTACCAAAGACAGACACACTAATCTACGAATTACCTTAGTAAATTACCTTGTATAATCCTCTTTGCAGTTTTTTCAAAAAGAGGAAGATGACACAGGATTTCTTCATTCTTTAACCTCCTGCTTAGCTAATTTTTGCATCTGAAATTCCCACCTACCATTTGCAAGCTAAATTTTTGCAAATATAGTTTCTTTTGGTTTAAGTCATGCATTCAGTAAAGACACTTTGTAGGTCCACACAATTAAATGATTTTATAACAGCCTGTATTAATCTTAACCATTCTTCTTGAAATCACTAAAATACGTACCTGTACAAATCTCTTCCGTTTCATCATCTATGCATTCTCTGTCATCACATTCACAAAATTTACCATAGACCAGTCCATTTCCTTCTGAGTTTGCACATTTACATCTGCCACACTGACATGTGCCTGTAAGCATTTAAGACAGTACTCAGTGACTGCAGTTTATGAAAAGAGTTTCATTAGTCCATCAGGTACATATTTTATTTCTGAGAATGCATAAATCTAAAGATCATCCAGCTAAATAAAGACAGACACAGAAACAATACATATCAACAAAAAGCCTAATTTTAGCTGTAAATAAATATTTACATTCAACGGGTTCATTTTTAATAAGGAGCATCCTATTTTCCTAAGTAAAATTCACTCCTAGAATTGTCTGTCAGACTTCATGCAACTGAAGTACGACATCAGCTTTGAAAATTATCTTCTGCCTACTGAAAAGAGAAAATTTAATTTAGTAGTCTTCTCATGAGTGAAGTCTGGTTTTGTCCAGTTCCCCAGTTCCACATGAGAGTAACAGGTCTTAGCTTGGCTTGGCTACTGAGGACCTGAAAATATGTCTGCCTAAGTTCACAAAGTTCCTTTGGACTCTAATCTCTTTTCTACAGCTATCATCTGAGATTAAGATTTTATAAGTATAGTTTTGTAGAAAAAGCCAGGAATCAAAGGAAGGAAGCATTGGTAAGAACATCTGCATGATGATCTTATGATCAGACGTCAGGAAAAAAGGACTCAAGCTAGAAAGGGATTGCCACAGTAATATATTGATTATACAACAGACAAGCTATTTGCAGAGAAATACATTCATAGCATTATTAAAGAAATCGTAAGTATTGTAATAGTATATCAACAATTTTGCTGCAAAATGCATGGTTTTCCAGTGGTATTGATGTCCACATTACAAGTTATTTCATTCATTTGAAGAACTGTAGGAATCTCTGTAATAATATCCTGTTATTTCAGGACTTTGACTCCATGTAAATTTAAGTTTTCAGGCCTCATTTTTCTTCAGTTTGTGGGTGATGTCTCAGAAAAGAGTAGAACTTGCAAGAACATTCAAGCTATAATAAAGACACTTGCTCACATAGAGAATCTCAGTTTCGTTAGGATGCCCTAGTTGCTCTGACAAATTATTTGGAACAGTTGAGTCAGAAAAGTTAAATTTTAGGTGGATCTTGACTGGTTCATGAAAACAATTTTAAATAGTTAGCTGTGTACCAGCAGAGGACTGTTTTTGCAAGAACTCATGTTATCCCTTCCCATCCTATACTGGCAATTAAAAAACAGAGCTCAAGTCCCAAATACAATGTTGGCAGTAAATTGAAAGGTAGTCCCATCAAGACGAAATACATATGGCTACAGTGCATCAAAGTTACCCCAAACTCCCTAGCCAGTCTCATTGGAATTCCTGACCTGTTTAATACCAGCAAAACTGAAAGCATTTATCCTCCTCCTGATTTCACAAACACTCCATCTTAGCCACTTCTAGTGGTGGATCAGATACCTTGGGTTTCCTGTCAAGACTCAATGATAGACAGACTGGGGCCACTTTTAGCGAAGGAAAGAAAGAGAAAAAAAGGTCTTAACATTCTTTTTTAAAGTGCTTTGACTGATCACAATGAACTCTGCTTATTTTTGAGATGTCTATCATTTGTTACCCAAACGATGATGAGTTTCATATAACCTATGCTATTGTCATAAATTCAATGTATAATTTACTCAGTATGATGTATGCTTTAAATTTTGTTAAATTGGTTTCACTTTTTGTTGTGAGAGCCTAGCTTTTCTGCAGCAAGTCACACAAATCCTTTGGGTTCTTTGCTCATGTCAGCAACTACCTTGTGAGAAATTTAGTTGTATGAAAATGTATGTACTCAGGCAGAAATTGAAGGCTAGAAATTGTGACCAGAAACAGGGTTTCTGAAACGTTATCTCACTCTGAGATCAATATAATGGAAAAACTGGAAGGCAGTTTCTAGTCTCAAACCTGACTGGTAGCAAAGGCCCTTCAAAATTTTACCATTCTGCAGTCAAGTCTTCTAAAAGACTGTTTCTTTTTCCCCCAATTTTTTTAAGGTTAGGACTTCCTATTTAAGTTAGGATGAGTTATAAAATTAACAAATTAGAGAAAGGAGAGTTACCAAACCAGAAAACCATTAAAATGAGTCAGCAGATCTTCCACAACTATTTTTAGTAATCATTGTTAGAGCTCAAAAAGTGTCTCAATAAATTGTACAGCTTAAAAAGGTCCCAGAAAAATATTTTCAAATGCCATTTCTGCATGCTATCAACACAAATACAAAAAAAAAAAAATTGTCACTTTCTGTCTTAATGCCATTACCATAACCTTTTGATGGGCAAAATACATGACACAGCTGCAGTTCTTCAACCTAAAATAGCTATGGATAAACTAGAGTACTAAAGTAGGCATTCTGAATCAGTGCACATCATATGCACAGGAATAGGCCTATAGGAAAACTAAGCATTTTAGTATACATACAGTTATTTCTCAATCTCTTGAAATGTATTCTACAAAATTCCTAATTAGAAAAGAAGTTATAGTGATTCTCAAGATAACATAGGGAGAACATCAATCCATCAAAAGCAACAAAAGGCATCTTACCTGCACCAGAACAGATGATATCTTGAGAATTCTTGCACATTTCATTGCTTTTCTTCCGTGTAAGATTGCAAGTAGTTGGATACTGACAAGCTTCACCGTACCAGCCTTCATCACATTTGCACTTCCCACAGTCACACTTCCCATGGCCTAGCAATGGGAGGAAAGAGTATGTCAAGTCCTTTTTTTCATTCAGAAAGAGATATTTTCTAATCCAGCTTTTAAAATAGATTCCATCAATTATGGTTTTAAATGAACATGATCAACATAGTCACTTAATGTAGTTCATATGCCACTAAAAAATTGAAATTAATAAATAAGTTCTTAAATATGAGGAGACACCTGAAACCACCACGACTTTGAAATCTAATATATGCAATTTTGATAGGTCTACATATAAATTCTTATTTTAAGAAGGAATAAAGAACTAAAACATCCCGTATAAACAATGGGCTTTCTTACCACTTCATGTCTTTCTCATTCCCATATTTTTCTACTGCTAACTATTATTAACACAACAAAACTCCAAGTGCAGAGATTCCATTTACTTCCTTTGTCAGTTGTAGGCAAAGAACTACTAGGAACTGCAGCCTGAGGATACAGGATTAACTATTATGGTACAAACCCTGAAAAGGATCATGGAGAGGGCCAGCTACAGCAGCAAGCAGTAACTCCCTCATGCAGCAGCAGCTTCAGCTCCTGCCTCTACTGAAAGGCACAAATCCTTCTTCCTGAAGCGTACT
The DNA here is from genome assembly GCA_009806455.1 of Tetrax tetrax. NCBI lineage: Eukaryota > Metazoa > Chordata > Aves > Otidiformes > Otididae > Tetrax > Tetrax tetrax. Next base: position 251,704 of record WHYT01017495.1, read on the forward strand.
TGGACGGTTTCTCCAGCCCTCTCCCACCCACTTAGACTCTACTTGGCTGCTACTGCAAAACTGGACTTTTTCTTTAAATATTGGCACAATACTGGCAATGTAGTATATGTTGATACTCACAGAACTATATTTACTTATGATTATTTGCTAAGTGTGAAGTATCTTAAAGAACCAATGCAGCTGCTCAATCTGTTAGGACATGGCATGCTAGCCTTCTATCAATTGAATAATATATTGGTAAAAATAGTAATATGTCTAATAGCGTGAAGAATTACAAAAGTAAGAAAAGTTTGTTTTTAAAAATGATTTTGTCTTCCTGAAAAATAGCCAAATGTGCAGACAAATCGACAATTTACACTATTTATGTTGCACATGAGGTATCATGTTCTACACTAAATTCCAGGTGTAAATTTCTATCACTTAATTCTCTACATTTCTTTAGAATTCTAGGTAGTAGATGTGAAAATAATTGCCAGTCTTTTAAACGAGAATATTCAATTTTAAAATAAATACTATTTTAATGTATAACTGATTGACAGAAGAAGATTCCATTCAAATCACTATATTTCAAAAATAGAATCTTATAGCAGTTTATTTTAAATGCATGTTGCCTGCATTTAGAGTCAACTGCCTGAAAATACAAGCCCTGTCTGCTGCCAACAGGAAGGAATTTAAATAACTATTGCAAATAGAAAATTTTTATGGGAAAAAGGAATATCTTTTCCTGCTGAATAAAATTTTGTTTGCCTTCCAAGATGGTCCTAAGATGAGATACAGTTCAATAGCTGGAAAAAAAAACATAGTGCAAAAACACATAAGAGAATCATGTTAGTTCTTATTTTAAAAGAGGAGTTACCACCTTAAAAATTGATGAATAATGCTCTACTGGTAAAGGACAAGAAAAAAAAAAAGTAGGATATAAAATATATAATAAAAATCTACTCTTCTGATTACTCCGCTTCACTGAGAGGCGACAGCATAAGCCATTCTAGAAAACGGTGATAAGTCCTAGGGTAGTTTAAAAAAACTAAAGACAAAGCATAACCATCTCCTTGTATTTTCCTTCCTTTCAAGGGTTACTTATCACAGTGACTTTGCATTCTCCACGTTAGGCACTCTTGTGATTTAACAGTTTGATGTCTGCTGGTGAAGAAAAGATGCTCTAATAAAAGGAGGACTGATTTTCCCGTTCCTGTGTCTAAATTACAGAGTAAGGCAGAAGGCACTGCTGGTTAGTGCTGATGGTCTGGCAGCACTAACCTCTCTCAGTTAGAGATGCACTAATCTAACATACAGTGCATAAAGGAGAAATATAATTTTACTTAAAATTCATACAGTCTTCTTAAAAAAAAATGAATAAAAGACTTCCATCAGAATAGTCATACAGAGCAGTTTATTTGCTGTATTTAAAAAGAAAATACAAAAATTTGAAATTAATTAAATTAAACTGAGAGAAATAATGGAAGATCTCTTGCATGCAACTGAAAGGAACTATAAGGAATGTAACTAATACGAATTTGTAAGCTCATATTAATGATTTTCACTTTGACCACTGCCTTACAATATCCTAATTTTGCCAATTTTTTTTTAATTGTAAAGCAATGGCAATATTCTGTCCAAAAATTTGGATGATAGGACTGTATTGAAGTGTAGAAGGCCATAAAACTGTCTGCAATAGCTTGCATAACTCACTGTATCTTCTCTGCCAGATAGAAAATGCAGTAGACCTGCAAGTCAGTTTGACATAGTAATCCTCTTCTTGCTCATTTCCATCCACATGTACCAATCTTATGGTCTTCTTGATGGCAAAAAAATTGTGATATGATGAACTCTAAGCCAAGTAGGTGATAAGCTGTAAAAAATTAGAGAGGGTACAAAAGACTTCTAATTGGTTTCAGATTACCTTCAGAAAGGTTTGTTTAAGATCCCTTTTGTTGTATATAAATCTCTACGTTATTTAGAAAGCAAATAATGCTATGAAATAGTAAATAAGGAGTAAATAGCACTATGAAAACAGTGAGGTGATACTGTAACTTCCCAGAAAACAAATTTGAACAATAAGGGGTAGAACCAGGTATCTGAGGATGTGACAGATAACACAAGAAATTTGATCTTCAAGACCTTGCTAAATAGTTGATCAAGAAAGCTGTATTTCAGAGTAAGTGATGACTTACTCATTCGATTTTTTTAAAAATGGCTGTAACATGAATAAATGCTAAACAAAACCAAATTAGAATTTCACTTTAAAAAATCAGAAAATAAGGGAAATAATGAAGACTCAAGGAAGTGATAGAATTCCTTTAAGAAAAAGACTGTGGCTGTGGGCTGTGAAAAACTTGCAGCTTCAAACGTGGAAAAACCCTTTTATAATAAAGGGCTCCATTTCTAACTAGATGAGCAGTCACCTCAGAGAGTATATTTGGAGTATGCAGAAAGCTTGTAGGGTGGAAAATTAAACTAATATGCAAGGAAAACTGTCAGATGTCAGAAAATATATGGAGAAAGTGAGAACAGAAAATGCTAGGGTCAGATCTTGCAAAATTGCAAGTACTGAAGTGTATTTTCATAATCCAAATAAAAAGAAAACAGGAAAAAAAGTGGCTTCACCAAGCAGCAAAAAGCAGTTAAGATTAAAGATAATTTACAGACAGTCCAAAACAAAATTAATATGGGGATGTTGACTACAGTAGCAAATGTAGTGTAGCTAATGATACAGACTGTGGAAATGAAAATTACTCATCTAAGATGAGAACAAAACAAAGACATAAAACTGTATTTAAGAAAGTGTCTAGACCAGGAGGGCAAGACCCCATAATCTCCACTCTAGAGTACTTAGAATATTTGCACATGAAAGGCCAGATTAATAATGAAGACGTTTAATGAATCTATCAGGCTGGCAATTGAATGTCTGGAAAATAAATTTTTTTTTTCTTTTAAGAAAAAGGGATGTACATGATCCAGGCAACACAAAAACAAGTGTCTCTGACCTCATGAGCTGTGCAAGGACTTGAAACCAATTATGAAGCATTGCATAGCTAGAGACACTGAGGTAATGAAAAATGGAATATAATGAATAACAGCTTCATCCCAAAAATAGACTATCATTATGCCAAATTAACCAGGCCTCTCTCTTTATAAGATAACTGATATTTTAAGACAAGAAGCACAGGAAATCTAGCTGATATGATCATATATATTGAATACAATGCCACTTGGGGAAAAAAAAAAATATTCTGAAAAAGGTACTCTAGAAATGTAAAAGAATCACAACTTAGTTTAAGGGAATGAAATAACCAAAAGGGATATTACTGGCATAGAAGAAGATTACTGGTGATGTTCCAAAGGATGTTTTTGGAACCAAATGTGTTTTACTGATTCTGATACAAAATTACATGTATGCTAACACCATATGCCAATGGCACAAACCTGCAGGCCCTGAATAGAAAGGTGAAGATGGAAAATCATACAGAATGAACTGGACTGACAGTGTGAAGGGCTGATGTAACAGAAGTGGATTGAAACTAGAAATACAAAGCACAGGGTCACATGAGGGACAAGGATGCCATAGGCTAAGGCCTCCCCAGTTGGAAACAAGAAGAAAAGCTTGAGTGTATAAGCATGTCAGCCCTGGAAAGATGGTATGACTAAGTCTTTAGCTGAAAAGAGCCTGAGATGTACCCATTGAAGACATAGCAGTAGGGTCTTGTATTTTAAGTGCTACACACAACGTAAGTGAAATGGACATGGGTTCAGTTCATGGTGGAAAAGTACCATTAGGTCTCTCAACCTCAGAAGGATAAGTAGAGTTTTTCAGGGAAAACACTTGCAGAATTTTAGCCATTTGCAAAGCTGCAATATGCTAGGAATTAAAACTTCTCAGCTCAAAGAAGGTAATTTAAACCACAATCATTTGGCTCTGATCATATGCTTTTGCCCTTAGACTCTTAATTTTATTCTAAGTGCATTCTAAAAACGTTTTTCTACTACATATTTGTATACCTTAGGTCCAAGAGCAAAGAAACAAAGATAAAATCTCTGACAAAAAGTTCTGAATCCACATCTGAACTGTATATATTCAAGGCGCCAATTTGGAAGCCTGATTTCACTGGGATCTCTCTGTAACCCATCATGAGAGATAAGTGCTTCAGCCCCACAGGGCCTATGCGGCCTGAACAGTCCTCAGAGGTTGGCTGTCTTTCTTCACCAAACTACTGGGAAACATACAATGATTGAATAGGATACAGAAACTCAACTGGTGGGACTTTGGAGTTTGGTGTATCACTAGACATATATGCATGCAAAAAAGATTTGTTCATTTATTTTCTTTTACATTACTTATCTATACAACAATCTACGTCAGATTTTAGATATTCTGACACACTTTGAATAAAAAAGGAGAAGGATAACAGCTCAGTTATAGGTTCTACTCCACCAGTTTATAAAAACAATTATACTACATAATTACTGGGTAAATCAGAAACCGAATTTGAACATTGCTTCCATTTCTATGTGCCTAGATGAATTGCAGCATTCAGTAGTACTATTGCTATTTCTATGCCTTCCACTGGAAAAGATTCTCTCCACCTTTGTACCAGTTCTGGTTGATTTTTTTTTATTTCATACCAGTGTTCACGATGGCTGAAATCTCTGCTACATCCTAGTGGTTAAATTTTTCATAGGCAATGCAAACAGTCAAAACAAATTGCTTGTTTTGTTACTTACCATGCTCTTGTCACTTAAAAGCATGTGTGAATGTATGCATGCCTATGTGTCATGATTATCTTTTCTACTGTTGGGCACAAAAATGCAGGCTCCTTACAAACACTTAGCAGAAAAGAAAAATAAGAAAAGACTGATCTTGAGATTAAGACCTCGAATTGAAAGAAAGGTGACTGAGTTCAACTCTTGGATCTTTAATTTTCTGGATAACCTCGGGCACAGGACAGCATCATAAGGGCTCCAGGAGATGATCTTAAATGATCTTATTTATAAAGCCAATAATGGTAATTGACTTTGTCATAGAAATTTTGATAAGGACAAATTTCTTGGTGTTTCAGAGTTTTCAGATGTTATATAAGATTACAGATAGCTAGTTTAAAAAAAAACCAAACAAACAAACCAGCCTCCAATGAGGCAATGTAGTATCTTTAAAATTACATTCACTCTTCTCAGTAAGATGATAAGAGCACTCCTTGTCTAGGGACAATTGCAAAACTATAATCACATGCTTTTTAAACTGCAAGGGTCAAGCTCTAAAATAAAATCTTAGTTCATTAAGTCCACCCTATTGGAGATACCACCTTTGGCAGAGTACCTGTTTATGTGGTTGTGCAGCATTACTTATAGCGCAGTAACTCTCACTACAAAAGAAATCTGTTATTGGAATACAAAGATCCAGGCAGTTTGACCAGACATTAAAGTACATACAAATGTCCTCACTGTCACTTATTTTTGATAACTGAAGCCCAATTATTCTATGTAAGAACAAAAGTGAGGGCAATTCTCATTGTAAAATTGTAACGGAAACAATTTCCTACAGTCAGGTGAGATTTAGCATAAAGACTTCTCTCTATAGCATGAAGTCAGCCATCAGAAGGAAATCAGCAGCTGGCATGATAATTGAATTGGGCTCATTACTATTCATTTTTAGCAACCACTGAGTGATTCATGAAGTGCTTTTCAAATCTAAAAAACACTTCATGAAATAGGTGAAGAAATATGAAGAACTTGTTGTTATAGATTCCCACTTTAAACTGGGATGCTAGATAGGAAGGATGATTGAGTTGAGAATTTCAGTAAAGTAAAAAAAATTAAAACTTTTTTTTTGCACTTTCAACCTAGATCAGCACAGTGAAGATGTTCTAAATTGTTCTTTCCAACCGGATGACTTCCTTTCCTGTAGTTAGTGAAGCAGATTCTGATACTTTAGACCAATGTAAAGCTAGCAAAAATATTTCAGATTGCACTAGGATAAGACTAGTACAATGGCCTATTCTGTTTAGCTGCATTTGAGATTCTTAAGAACTATGCCTTGCATTCAGCTGAAGCATATCTCTGAGTCTCTTATTTCAAAATGGTGGGAGTTGTAGTTTCTGTTGTGATTTATGAAAAAAACAGCTAGTATCATTACTTTATTTTCTATGTCAATATATTCGAAAAGAATCTCTTGGCTGGAGTCTTGGTTGTTTGTCACGCTGTCTCCGAAAAAAAGCCAGACGGTCTTCTAGATCTTTGCAGTATACTCTAGGGACTCTGCCCCTACTGAAATTAGGTTTGGCAATGCTGGGGTTTTCACAAAAACACTGGCTGCTCCTTCACATCCCAATAACTTATTTCTCTCTCTATGCTGACACTATGAGGCTAAACTATAGATTGGTTAAGGGGACTGATTTGAATTTAGAAACAACTCTCAATTAAAAAAAAAAAAAAGGGGGGAAATTGAAGGAAAATAGCCATCTTATGACAGTAGAACGGGTCAAGACAATTTTGCCACTGAAGTCCCTTTATCAACAATCCACCGCCCTGATAAGAACTGCATCAGAGATTTTCAAAGCAACACAGTAAGCCCTGAGGACTTGAAGGAGGAAAAGAAACTTAACCTTATTTATTTTTCAAAAGGCTATTAAAAATGGAAAAAAAACCTTTGAACTTAGATGTTCTTAGGTTAAGCCAATTTCTCTGTGTTTATATAGGGTGTCCAGCCATTGAAGTAGCCCAGAATAACAGATACAAATATTCAGCTCTGGCCTTTGGGTAGCCTGAGAGAGCGACTGAGTCACTGTGGCAAGAGCACGCGGGGTCTGTAACACAGTTTTCCTCTCTGCTCTGTTTAGTAATTGGATTCCCCCGCTCCTTTAAGTCCATCTGAAATGGATTATCAGAGTTAAAATAAAAAGTGGTGACAAATCATCTTGATTTAGTTATTACTGGATGCACTTTAACAAAAAAAAAAAAGCATACATCTGTTGGTGTTAAATCATAACTCCAACAGAAGTATGGATAAAAACCACACCAAACTACCGTATATATTTCTTAAGTAAAAGCTCTCTGGTATTTAAAGCAGAAAAAAAAAGTGCTACCACACTTCTTGTGCTATGTGTTGCAGGGATTGGGTAGCACAATGTTTTAGTAAACAAATATTTAATAGCTTTCTAAAAAGAGAAAATAAATCAGAACCCACGTTAAAATAGAAAAAAAATATGCCAGAGATGGGTCTGAGGGCATGACTGCTGATATTATTTAATTTTCAGGTTATAAATCAATTAGATAAAATGGATATTTCTATTATACACTCTCTCCAATATTATTTATAACAATAACCTATTTATTTCATATTGACATAAGGAACTTAATACTTCGTTGTGTTCTCTATCACCGCAGTCAAAGTGAATAGAACAGCTTTAAAATTTTCTAATTATATCCCAAAATAAGGTGTACAGATAAGTTGATTTTAAAGTACTATTGCTAAATTTGGAGATGAAAAGTATTAGCATTTGCATAAAAATATTTTAAGAAAAAACTTCAACTTCATATATGATCTGTAAGTAATGGGCTCTTATTAGAGAAAAAGTGTTATTTACTACACTAATAGAAATAAGGAACTATGGATCAGGTCAAACAATACTTTAAAATCAATATCTTTAGAAATGAAAATAGACTAGAAAATTAAATTGAAATTAAAAAAAAAGATCAAAATGTTGCCCTCTGGAGGATATTCTAGACAAAATTAATTAAACAATATTGGTAGAAAACTATTTCAGGAAGATAAAAATATCAGACTTTGTTTAAAGAATTCAAACTTTTCTTAATTAGGTGGGGAGTAGGTGGGGGAGAAAACAAAAAGTAATACTGTTCACTACTAAGACTACAGTTATTTTTCTCTATCCAAAAAGGTCATCATACATGGTTTTACTTAGACTTGAAATTTAAAACTACACTTACTGTCAATTGCAATTCCACTGCCAAGATTAGAATTTAAATTACAGTAATGCTTATAAAATACTTTAATTGCACATTCTAGTCATAAGTTGTTCTTAATATATAATACTCTAAGCCTGTATTTCAGAATTTCAGAACAACAGTTTCTAAAAGAGCTCAGGAAGGATTTTCACTTTTTTATATGGTCCATTTCTTAATTATTTTTTTTTTTCTCTCGCGCTGTTCTATGAAGTACTGCAGATGAGTCACAGCAAGAGACAGATATAGGTGAGATGATTGTCTCCTGTGCTTTTAAAATTTCTCTGCACATAACTCTGTGTATCAGGTAATATAGTTTTGTAGCCTTTTCTACATCTCCATCCTGCTTCTGCTTAAATCCCAAATAAGGCATTAGAAACCAAGTTTTTCAGCAAGTATGTATTTAAACAGTGTAATATAGAATATTTGGTTTTTAATATTAAAAAGTCTCAGTTGACTTTAAAAGAAATTTTGGAAATTCATTTAATGGCAAATTCTGACATCTTTTTTTTTTGGTCATTGTTTAAAGAAACAATATGCAAAACATGAAAATTTCCAAAATACTGCTGCTCCAACTTCTTTGTTTCCAGTTGCAACACATGGCAAGGGTAATACATGGTTTTAGCTTTTTTATGTACTGGACACTGCTCTGAGACCAAATTGTCTTTCATAGTTTGAGTCTTTTACTTGAAGAGTATATAAACCCCATGTTTCTATATGTAAAAAAACTTTGTGTTTTATTACTGCATATGTAAGATTAGTATAAATAAGCTTGTGTCTATGTATACATACACGTACTTCAAGAATCAAAGACAACATGCATTTTCCTCTACCTGTTCTAAAAGGTACAAAATATATTTAAAAAAAAAATGATACTGCTGATTAGTGCCATTTCCTTTTTCCCCCTCTTGGCTATGAATTCAAATTCCCTGTAAAGTGAACAGACTCAACTGTAGTAAGAATCAATTAGATATTGTGAATGATTAAAATGAAGGAAAGCAACACTCAGTTGAATCAGCTCCGGTTTGTTACCCCGGAGGTGGCACAAGTTGATATAATTTTAAATGTGATTCATGCTGTTTAGACAGATGATATAAATATCTCAGGGAGACAGAGATAAATTAGTTCTATCCATCAAAACAGTCTAGAGTCAAGGTTTTCATTAATAATTCAATGGTTCTGTGAAAGATTCCTTACCTATTTTTAACCAAATGGTTTCTCATTTTTTTTAAAGACCAAAAATAATCAACTTTTAAGTAGGAAGATCTTTTAATAGGCAAAGCAAGTATTCTTTGGCTTCTCCAGTAGACCCTTTTTCCATACGTTACTTTCCCAGTGTAGACTTTTGTACAGATACTGCACATATAAAAAAAAAATTACACCTGAGGCATGAATAATCCCTTTCTATGAAATAACATGCAGAGAAGGAAAAAAAATACAAAGGAGCTTCACACATTTAGCTATGCAGACACTAAAACTTGTAGACACTTTAAAAACTACATTCATGTGGGAAAGACAGATTACAAACTCAGTGGGTTCACATCTGTGTTAATGTGCTCAAGAGCTGAAATAACTGATTTATTAGCACTGTCATGGTTTAACCCCAGCCAGCAACTAAGCACAACTAAGCACCACACAGACACTCACTCACTCCTCCCACAATGGGATGAGGGAGAGAATGGGAATGGTAGAAGTGAGAGAATACATGGGTTGAGATAAAGTCAATTTAATAGGCAAAGCAAAAGCCATGCACACAAGCAAAGCAAAACAAGGAATTTACTCACTACTTCCCATCAGTAGGCAGGCGTTCAGCCATCTCCAGGAAAGCAGGGCTTCATCACATATAACGTTTACTTGGGAAGACAAGTGCCATCACTTTGAATGCCTTCCCTTCCTTTTTATTCCTCTAGCTTTATATTGCTGAATGTGACATTATATGGTATGGAATATCCCTTTGGTCAGTTGGGTCAGATGTCCCAGATGTGTCCCTTTTGCACCCACAGCCTGCTCGCTTGTGGGGTGGTGTGAGAAGCAGAAAGGGCCGTGATGTTGTGCAAGCACTGCTCAGCAATAACAAAAACATCCCTGTGTTATCAATGCTGTTTGCAACACAAATTCAAAACATAGCCCCATATCAGCTACTATGAAGAAAATTAACTCTATCCCAGTCAAAATCAGCACAACCCTGTTTCCTGAGTTTGAGGCGGTTTGATGTCCACTACCACTAATAAATGCTGGCCCAGATATCCTTCACTGGCATCTTCCATGGTCCGTGGCTCCACATGTCCTTTGGATTCCGTAAGCCCAAAAGTGATGATCTAAAACTGACTGAAGCAGAATTCCTGATTCTCTGTGAGATTAAACAGTTGATGTTTGGCTTCACCACTACCATCTCAAAAAACCCCACAAATACTTCAGGAGTTTTAGATATTATTGACAGAACAGTAAATCTAATGCCCAAAAGGTCAAAATGACAAACCTGGCACAATCTGTACAAGAGCTGCACACAGAAGAACTTACGCCTAATTCAAACCAACACACTGCACAAAGCCTGTTCGACGACTATGTAGTCACCATTGAGTCAGAAGCTAATAAATTTGTGCTGTATCTCCTTTGCATAGTGAGCTGAGGGGAGAAAAGGGGACACAGACTAATAAAACAACTTCAAGCCTCCCACAATGACTGCACTTAAGTGAAATTTAGTAGCATCATGAGAAACTATCATTACTCAGTAATTGTGCTTGAGGAATGACTGACTGGTGTTCCAAGGACTTTTTTCAAACCAAGGATCTACTAGAAGACGTACTTTCTTATCTGAAATAACTACACTTAGTGTTATCTATTAATGATAGATTGATTAATTTTTTAATATTTGTTATCAAAAGTGTGTATATGGTTTACAAAACATAATTTATCCATAACTTCATGATAAGTATAGATAGTTAATTTGAATGGATAACAATTTTATTTAATGGTGTTTTTATATATGTAGCAAAATAAGGGATGTACTTGCACATTCTTCCTACAGCTTTTGTTAAAAAGCTTAGTTTAAAATAAATTCTTTGTGGGTGTGCTTTGCACAGCAGCATCTCAACAAGAAAGTATAAACAAAGTTAATTAGTTCCCTCAGATTTAAGTCGAAAACATATTTTTCAGTCTTTTGGTTATACAGGAAAGTTCTCCAGTAATTTATGAATCCCTAAGCCAAGATCAGAAGTATCATTAACCATTTCCGTTAGACTTGTGTCTGATAGGAAATCTGGTTCCTCTCTCTACAAAACAATGCAGATGCACACTTGACACAGAAAATATAAATGGGAAACAACAGTTCCATAGCTTGTCACAGTATAAATTTAAATTGTTAAATACCAGCTAGTAATCCCTGAAACTGAGTCACCAATCTGTCCAAAACTCTTGTTAGCATATGGGGAAAACTCACTGCAAAAATAAGAGGTGTATAAAATCTGAGTATTTAAGCATGCACTAGCTCGTACATGTTTAAAAACAAACTGAGCATTCCATAATAGTCCATTATTGGGCGAAAAAACCACAAATGCATTAAAATATCATTTTAGAAAGTTTAGAAAATATTTGACTACCAAGAACACATAAGGGGGGCATACCCTGGCATTCCAATGAAGAGCATGGGTCAAAAGTGAAATATAATTCTGAGCACATGAAGTTGTGCCCACATTTGTCCATTCTTTTCAGCAGTGCCAAATGTTAAACAAATGCTTCTCATTATTTATTTTGGCTATACTCTTCCCCCACTGCATTACTAGGTATTAGGTTTTTCTTCCCTTGCTTTTTGAACATTAATCATCTCTTAATACTGTCTAATTTTTTCCCTGTGCTTTTAGAAAAGATAAACATTTGCAAACTTTTCACCTATTCAGAGATTGTGAGGTTCTTTATAAGCTTAAGAAGAATTTAAAATTCAGCAAAATAAAGACGGATTCTGTTTCCTAGAACATGTGTCAGGTTGATGGTTTCTTCTACAGTCCAGCCAAACCTCCTGCACCAGCTCCTGTTGTTATCATAGTCTCCAAAGTACAGACATGCCAAATTTCCACCTTCTGCACTGGCTCCTCGGTGAAACTAAAATAGACTTCACTTTCCAAAATATGCTGTATGGTATTTGGGAAATTTTATTCCTAACCAAACAGAGATGGAAGGCTAAAACATATTGCAATTGTAGTCAGTCTTCAAAGAAGGTCAGGTCTGCATCGCTAGTATCCTAACTTCTGAAAATGTTCTGAATCCAGAGACTTCTTTCAGTCAGAAGGAAGGCTCAGCAAGTGGAATAACAGAAGGATCAGTGAAGAAACAAGGTATTCAAAACAGGATTCCTCCACAAATCATTGCACCTTCTTTGCAAATAGGAAGACTGGCAGAGTGAAGGAGGGGAGGGGGTGTAAAAAAAAAATTGCTTTGTTCCAGATATTTATTTAGAGAGGGTTATGAAAGCACTCTAGATTAGCCTGGTATCTGAGTATTATTAATTCTTTCAAGGCCATTCAATTCTTCTCATGGAAAAAGATGCCCTTGAGTTCCCTGGTTAAGTTAAAAGCTGTATCACCCTAAGCTTGTCTATACTTAAAGAGAGAGAGAGATAGGTGGCTCCAGCAAGTGGCTTGGTTTGATTCATATCTTAAGTAGACCTGCTTATTTCCTGCAGGAAAAAAAAAAGTCTATACCAGGATTATTCTTGTTTCATAGAACCCTAGACACTTTCCAGATAACATGTTATCCTTTTCAGGAAAGTAATCTATTTTGTCAAATATGTATTAGAACCTGATTTCTTCAGTTGCCTTTTGTGAAAACTTTACATATAGCTCATGGCCCCTCGCAGATCTGCACAGCACAGTTTGAAAATCCATGTAAGCATTTTAGCAAGATAGATAGGCTCCGAAGTCAGATGCTTCAGTTATATCACCAAAATTGAGGAGTGAATATGCTCAGACCTTTCTGTAAAAGGCACGGTCAAACAACATAGGGAGAGGCAAAGTAATCCACAATTTTTGCAGAGCAGGGACTATTATATTATTTATTCTTTACAATAGAGAACTTAAAGAGCAAAACAAGAAACTACTTGCCCAGAGACACAGTGAGAAAATAGTTGGCAGGTGGGAACAGGGCTCCAACTGCGACAGTATGTGCAGATTACTGTTCTTTTAAACAAAGAGTAATCAGCACAGTATTGTATGTTTTTAAAACATTGGAGACTGCAATTTACAGCAAATTGAAACTAACTCTATTTTTATTCCTTGGTTTGAAATAAATCACAGAAATCTCTTAAACTAGAAGAACATAATGGATAAAAGGTGAACAGATTGTTTTATTTGCTCTTAAAACATCGTGTTTCAGATTCCTAGTGTAAAAAGATTATTTCTAGGTGTAGGTGGTATAATTGAACTAATCAGTCCCTTCATGTTGTTATTCTCCTTGATGCAGATTTAAATGCAGTGCTAATAAGTAATTAAGTTAGGAAAAAAACCATCAGTCCAAACAATTGAACAACATTTTCCATTTCTGATAAAGTATGAAGCACAGGGAAAAATACATCTCAAAGTTCTAAAGCAATTTCGGGTGGAGTCCTGAATTCTTTAAATGCCAGATGTTTATATAGTTCCATTGCCATATCATCTTATCATATCACAATTTACTATAAGGTGTTTGTGTGGCCATTTACATTCACAATGCCCAAAAGCTGTAGGGGAAAAAAAAATTACCTGTGCTGTACAGATAGGAAAGAAAATGTACTGGAAAACATGTAAGACAAGTGAGGTTAGCGGATGTTCCCAAGGTATTCATATGGCAAAGTGAGATAAGCTTTGTCTCCACACTTGGATCATGTAAGACAGTGGTCTTGTCCCTACACTTTGCACTATCCACTTCCTCCTTAGATTAGGTAGCTGGAAAGGAATGGAAGAGAACATACAGAATGAATTCTGAAATCAGAGAAGAAAAAGAAGAGACTGGCCTGCTGAAGTCGATGGCAAAACTCACATTGATTTTCACCTGTCTGGTTTCAATCTCAAGTCTAATCATTCTGCTCACGACACGGAAGTCCTCTCATCTATTGAAACAATCGTAGATCTTCAAAAGCTCAGTCACAGCAGCAGAAAGGAAGGCTGTGCTAACAAAAGATGTTGGCTAGCTTTTGTTAACAAATCTTTCACATATATGGAGAAAAAGATAAATTCTCTGTCAGCTTTTAAAAGACAAAATTCCTAAGAACTTTGGTGGCAATAAATGAAAAAAAGAAGAGCAAAAAATTGTTCTCATAAATCAGAGATTCAGTAAACAAGACTTATTATTCTTCTAAGTCTGATTTTCAGATGAAGATGATGAACAGGAGACAATAGAAAAAAAGGAGTCAAACAGTTAAAGAAGTTTCATCAAGCCAGCTTGATAATAGAAGGATATGTTTTTCTTTTTTGTTTCCTAGGCCTTGTCTTAATTTTACACTTTAGAAACATTTTGAGGAGGAAGGTGGAGGTGGAAAGTCTAGAAAAGCTAAAAGGAGCCAATAAGGAAAGATCAGAAGTCAAGGTTAAAAACAAGGCATTTCTGCTTCTGACTGAGACACAGTAATAGGAACTCTAACACAAAGTGTACTGCACTCATAATTCTTCTCTTCATGCTAGTTATTCATGGCTTTTCAAGCGTGACATAATCACAAACCCATCTAGTTACAGCAAGACCTTGGCTAGTCAGAAAATTAAATGGTTATTAACAGAATTTTAAAGAAAAGAGAAAAAGAAAGAAACTAACTCGGAAAAAGAACCTATAGGAGTCACAGAAAATAAGAGTAATGCAATTAATCATTATTAAAATTGTGCCTTGAAAGACAAAAAAACTCCAAGTTCCCCTGTTACGCCTTTTGGTAGCACAGCTTTGTTTCACAAAGTTTTTCCAATGTGTAACCCTGGCTAGCTTTCATACTCTGTGGAAAATCAATTACCACAGAAATTAATAATGTCTGTTTGTTATGGATATGTTAGTTGTTCTAAGAAGTAGATCAATTTGAAAGATAGATTAGACAAGGTTAACAAATTCATGCCAGAACTCTGAAACTAATGAATATGGATAAGTGTAAGGCTGACTATGATGGCTTAGACCAACAAACGTGAGTGAGTGACAGATCAACACAACTACTTTGCAAACAGTACTTAAGATACTAAAATCTAAGAGGAACATATTTCCCCCTAAGTAAATATCGTCAGTTAATGCTCCCCATAGGAAAAAAAAAAAAAAAGATAAATATATAGGCTGAAAGGGGATCATAGTATTGGAGAGGGGAGGAGGAAAGAGGAACTGCGTAAAAACATCAGTTGCTTTAAGTGCATAAGGAGTACAGCTGCAGGGGTAGGCAGAGGACAGTATTAAGTACAGCATGTGTAAAGAACCTAGAAGCAAATAAAGAAAAAATGACAGAGTCTGAGGGGGTGGAAAAAGAAACTAAGGAAAGAAAAAGAGGCGGGCACAGATGAATAGGAAGGACTGGGATACAATGTAGAGTACAGGGAACAAAACCACAGGACTGTAGAGAGGATTCAGAACAAACAAAGGAAATAAAATGAAAAAGGAAGGTGAAAAAATATAGACAATTCTTAAAACACATACTCAGAATGGAGAAGGAAGTGAAAGAAAGAAGAAAAAAGCAGTGACACAGGGAGAAAAATGCAAAGAAGAAGAAAAAAAAAAAGCATAAAAACATAGCTTCCCAGAAAGAGTCAAGTTTGTCAGTCGAAAGGATGAGATGCGATCACATCAAGAATCAATTTTGGCCTTGCAGAAGATATTCCCGAACAGAATGCAATTTCCCTAAAGGAAACGCCTTCATAATAATAAGAATTAACAAATCAATAGAAGAACTGTTTAATTTTCTTGCCATTAGTTCAAATTCATGTTCCTTGCAAAGAATGTCTGAATGACAATCACTGAGCAAAGCAGAATCTCATTTATATTACAGTTGCCAATCAAAGCTACAAAGCTACAAAATGTATACAATTGGGATCTTTGGTAGATACCTACAATACAGCAGTCCACAAGAGAAAACTGAGTTAGATCATAGTGGAATACAGGAAGTTTCTTCTTTAATTGAATACAAATTAGTCAAACATTCCCTGTTACAAACATTTTAAAGTAAAAAAATATGTAATAATGTGTGACATTCTTGAAAAAGATGTATCTCAATGAACACCGCAAGAACACTGCTTGGTTTAATCCCAATTCAACAGTGGATATTTTTTTTTTAAATCTTGGAAAGGGTTTAAGATCAGACAAATAGAACGTATAAATCATCACACATTTCTAATTGCTTCTATACAGCCCATCCGAATGCACATATACTATTCAAACACAATTTTCTCTCATCTAGAATGACTGATTACTTGTGGGGTTTTTTTTTTTTTGTGTTGTTTTGGGAATACCCTGAAGGATGCCTTCCTGTGACCTCTCCAATCCCCTAAACCCACAGTCCTTTCCCTTTCACTTCAGCGTCCACAGCACGCAACAGAGCAGAAGCAAACACTGAACCTATTTGAAATGCTAGCTAATGTCCTTTGTCACATCCACATCCCTCCCAGGGTCATACCCCTTGAATGCAGGTGCAAATTGTGTGCATTACAGAGCAATTCATCAATTCCTACTAAAATCAATTATCTTCAGAGGCGTCTGTACATCCCAGTAAAAATGTTTATTTTTTTCTCACGTGGAGCTGAGAGCCTACAGAAACTGTAGGGTTTACATTTTGTGGGCACGAATTATTGGTTAGGAAAAAAAAGTTTACATTCGTTTTAGAAATACATCACAGGCAAACTGTGTTGGAAGCAATTTAGCATTGCTACTAGTTAAATTGCCAGATCTTTGCAGATTACTTTTAAGTGCTATGTTGGTAGGCACGCTTTGCCTAGCAACAAGTGCCAGATTTCATTCCGTTTCCTGTGCACACAATAGAGGCCCATAAATTGCTTCAGGCTTTAAGCATTCAGGAATTACAGCTGCTGCTCAGAATGTATCTACTCCTAAAACTCCTTGCACACAAATACTGCATATAATCTCTTTACATAGATGAACGTGTCTGAAGGTAAACATGCAAGGGGCTATTGGTTTATTTACAGTGGTTTGGGTTTTTTTTCTCCAAATGTCTGTGGTTTTCCAAAGGAAAATTTACATTACATATCAGCAAAAATAGATTTATGAACACATATTTAGAATGAAAAGACAACATACTAACACACCTAGATGCCAAGAAGATGGTAACAAACAGATAATTATTTTAAAAGTGAGACTGCAAAGTAGAAAATTAGTAATATAGAAATATTGTAGGGAGCTAAGTAAGTACAAAGGTTTATTGGAGGACTGAGGAGATAAATCTAGGATGGAGCAGAATCACAATTTTGAACACAGTGTTTCCTGGTCAGCTGTTAGGTTGGGATTTCCTGTCACCAGACAAATAACTTTATTATTCTGAAGTTTAAAAAATTCCAAAGCAGAAAATAAACTACACTCCCCATCCCCTGCCAATATTCAGCATTTACTTAAGTGTTTATCACTCTTCAGGTAAAATCTGTTGCATTATTTTTTTAATAACAGAAATAAAAATAATCGTTTGCCATATTTCTAAAGCTAGCCATCTAAATAAACATTAGCAGGGAGAGTGCAAAATTTCCCTCTTGGAACTTTAATATATGTACTTCCTGCTCAATTTCTGCATGGATGTCTAAAAAAACAGTATCTAGACACTTTTTAAAAGGAATTAAATATTATACACTGCTTTTGTGGCATTAAACAACTCAAAAATTTTGCCTGGTAGTTTTTCCAATGCTTTTTCAGACAACTCCTTTCCACATACAGATATGTACACACATACACACATACAAAATATAGCTACATACATATCTATAAAAGTAAAATTACCTTCATTAGTACAAAAATGTATATACCATTTGAGGATGAGAGATAGAATAAGACCGTAACTAAAATGGAAGGTGAAGAAAAGGTATTCATTGTTGCATACTTTTAACATATTAATTGAGTATAAGAAGCAAAGTATCCTCTTTTCCTTTTTCATACAGAATGGCAGCCTTGGAAGAGCACCACAATTTTGTTAACTTGGGTTTTATACTGATTTCTCTGTCTCTAGACTGTCCAAAACAGAGCTCCATGGAAAACTCAGGAATTTCGGATCCTGTGGTTAGATCTCGCAGTAGGACTCTGCACATCAAGGAGAATTGCTTGAATTGGAAATGTTCCCTGTGTTGCAAGGACATACACGTAGCACAGGTGTGAAATGGAACAATTTCGAGCTAGCCCTTTGCTCCTGTTTTGGCTGAGGACTGTAAAACACTACTGTTTGGTACAAGAGGGAAAAAGAATGTGAAAGCAAAGGGCAACTAGAAAGTGGTTTGAGTTCCCAGGAATACAATAACACAGAATGGAATGTACTTTATGTTTGTTTTTTTTTAAAAAAAAAAAATTCTCTACAATGTTCTGTAAATCATATACATTTCTTCTAAGTTCTTCCGATTTCCATCTGTCTTTCTGGAACACAGCCTACTCTTCCCATCATTTGTCAAATTTGCTACTTTTGAATGGGCTACATACGTGACACAAGGGACAATTTGACCCTACTATTCCAAGAAATTGAATGACATAAAATTCTAAAAAAATTATCCTACCTTTCTTGTTCTGGGAAACACATCAGGACAATTGCTACCCAAAAATACAGGAAGTATATGTCCATGAAGACGAAATCTCCCTGCTCCTTGCAGGGTGGTTGGACTAGATCACCTCTGAAAGTCCCTTCCGACCCTAACCATTATATGATTCTGATTTATAGGCATAATGCAAATTATGCTATGAATTTTCTCTTTGTATGCCCAGTATTTTTATATTGAGATTACAAAATATTTGAATAGGACAATTATTTCATTTCAATATCTGCCAATTTCTTTCTTTTACCTCAATAGGATTTGCACTAAGCCCTAAACAGCTGCTAAACTCTTATATTCTTTGCCTCTTTGGAATAGCTTTTCTTCTATGTTAGTACGAACAGTCTTGCAAGATACCACCAGACTTTCCAACAATCACATATAGCTATTTATGATTTTTTTATTATGATTATTATGATATGATATTTATTATATTTACCATTATGATATTTACCAGACTGCAAATTGCAGAATGGTGAATACTCAGTTTCTTTCAAACTCAGTTCAAGGCAAGACTGAGGTGCAGCAACCAAATAGTTCCTGGAAAAGCTGCACTGTATTTGTGGCAGCTAACTGAGACTCAGTTCTTAATCAAGATGTAACATCTTTTTCTGCATGCTTTAGGTTGTTTCAGTATGCATTTTCCTCTCCCCTACTTCACAGCCAGAATCTCCCCCTTTCACTATTTCTGGCAAAAATAGATCAGTGAGAAAATTCTTCTAAACATATTAACCTGCTTCGCAGGAAGTGAACACCAGCACTTGAGTAAAGCTGAAAAGCTAGATCACTGCACGATCTTGAGCTGACCCGAACACAGAAGACTTCCCACATGCTATGAAGCTACAAAGCCAAGGGTCAGTCATACTTCTAATACTGGGGCTTTAATTTGCAGTGGAAACTATCAAAATGAAAAATAGAGTTGGTGAAATCAGATTTCATCAAGATCTTGTGTCACCCATGGCCCCAGCACATTCTGTCCTGGTACTCTAATTCAGCTTCTCTGAAGGAGAAAGGAAAAAGCAGCAGGGAACAAAATTCGTGCTATTTTCAGTAGCAGTTTCCACCCTAATTTCACCAGTGCAGGATAAAAACCATCTCACACAATACTAGCTTCCCACCTCTGTTTCAAGAATTGACTTATCTGACGGTCTGAAACTGCCATGGGTGTTAATTAATGCACAGCAACTTCACAGGCTCCTGAAAGAAAGCAAAGACAGGACATTCCACAGTGCCTCTTCCTCTGCAGAAGCCAGGAAGTTTTTGTCTTGAATGAAAAGATGAGGAGTCATGGTGATCTTACATCAGTAAGAAAAGCTAGAGGGGCTGTACACACTGATTTGATCCATCCTCTGTATCTGGGACTTCCTACAAGTAATTTGTTTTTAATGTAAGTGTTTATTGTATAGATGGATCAGTCATGGTTTCTTGTACTTCTACAAAATGCTGCAGCTGTAAGGCATTTCATGCCCTTGCAAAATCTTGCAAGTGCACATGTGTATCTAAGGCTTGCTATGACCTTTCATTGATTTTCTCAGCTTTTTAGTAACAATTTGTAATTTTAGAGAATATTATATTTTAAAAGGTTCAACAAGTTAAATAATTCCATTTCAATGTGCCATGGAAATCAGATAAATACAACATTTTGTGGTTTAGACAGGGAAATTGCTCCAATAACATGAGTTTCAATTTCTGTGTAGTCATTTTTTATTTGACTTTGTTAACATTCAAGTTGGGTTTTTTTGTTGGTGCTGTTTCTATCATTTTGTCTTTGTTTTTTCCTATTAAACTTTTAACATAAATACTTATTACAGAATGATTTTTTTTGACAGCTTGCTTAGAATATTTAATTATTTATTTATTTTGCAGAACCTTCTGAATGCTGCTGTTAGGAACCTGATCTCATTTACAATTGGCTTTGTGCATAACACCCATGCAACTTTGATGAAGTATTCACTGCTAGTCACTGCTCACACTCCCATTAACTCCAGCTGGACTACTGTTTTGCACATTAAGTTACCAATATTTTCTATATGAGAGGTAGAAAACAAAACATTTCACAGTTGTTAAAAGTTATAAGCAGTTTTAAGTGAAAGTACTTGGATTGAACAAAGACAGTCCTACCAGATATAAAACATGGTGTAAACAAATGTTCACTGATGGAGCCCAATGAAGACTGCCAGTGAGCTCTGAGAAGCTACCTGCTGTAAACTGCAAAATGGATGTGTGCAGAAACAAGCTTATTTAGACGAACATTTGCCAGCAATTTGCTACACAGGCACATCTTTCTGAATGTACAACCAGTCATCTTGAGCAGATGTAACTGTGTTTCATTACTGTATTTGGTTTATTACCAGTAAACTTGTTAAAGCAGGAGTTTGAGAAGAATGACTCCAAACTCTATTGCCAATCTAGGAGAGAGTTGAGGGCTAACAGAGCCCATACCATTCAGCCAATTCATCAAACCATCCATTTGTTAGGAGGCTAGGTGTTTTACAGATGTTTGCAAAATAGAAATGAGAAGTTCCTTAGGGCAAAATGTAAGTCCTAACCAACATTGTCTAGCATTCAATGGATCTAGCAATTTTGTTTCTGTAGTTAATAAAACATGACTCTGTCAATTATCATGACTAGTAGCAGGACAAAATGGAAGAACAAAGTCTCTCTCACACTTCCATGTCTCAATAGCTAACACTGGGATTTTCTAAAACTGAGTATGTCAGCATTCAAAGGGATGGGAGGGGATAAGGGCTACAGAGATCACACACATTTCCGTAACTTTTCTAACTTTCTTCTAGTTGTCTTTGTCCAGAGGGATACAAGCATGCAATTACTTATTATTTAAAATAAACAGTAATTATGACAGAGCTTAGAAGACACAAAGCTCCAAGCGCCCTGAGAAGGAAGGCAGTATCATTATCCTGTTTTTCTGGAAAAAGAACCCCTGACTGAACATTACAGAGCAAGTCACTGGCAAAGCCAGAACCCCACAGAAAGTCTCAAGCCCTGCTCCAGTTGTCTGTCCCCTAAGCCTCATATTATGACTTGGTCTCTCTCTTTCTCATCCCTCATACATGAGTTTCTTATATCCCATACAATTTCAGAACCTTCTCTGCTGACTGGAATGAACATCAATAAGGACAGTAAACTGGAAACCCAGTTCTTTTCATGTCCTAGCAGTAGGCATGTCTTCTTGCATATCATTTCCAGCCTTTGAATGCCAGAGCTCTCCAGCCGTCATTGTTTTAATATGATCCCAGTGAGAATACAACAGGAAAAGGCTAACAAGTTAAAATTTCTAATGCTAGATGTGCAAAAATGTGCTAATCCAGATTTTCTAATTAAAAACCAATACAGTTCTTGTTTGTTTTACTTTTTATTTTTTTTCTCTAGTAAGGCTTTCTATATACCTCTGCTTTGTTATTTTTCCTCCAGAGGTTAAAATAAAATTCCTGGTTTGCTATGGAACTGTACTCTATCACTTCTTGCTAACACTGAATTGAAACATACAGTGTTCTTCCCTACAATCTTCATGCTATAATAATCTACCATGGCATGCTCCCATCTCAGCAGTCTAATATCAGAGGATATTTCTCTAACAGTCTAAAAATTAGCATTTAAAATGTTAATTGCTTCCCGACTAATGATGAAAATGATGAGTTAAATGTGCAAGAATTATTTATGAAGTGCAATAGCACACTAATTTTCTCTTTATATTTTAAAAATACAGCAGCCAGTGAGGAATTTTAGAGCAATTAGTAAGGTAGACCATACAAGTGGGTGCATGTCAAGTTTTTGTAGTTTGTACTGCATGCTTTTTTGGTCCCTAAGGACAAAGAGTGTCACATCTCTTCACCTAAGATCTGTTCTTGTGTTTGTCTCACTTCACCTGAAGTGTAAAAATTTCCTGGGCAGAAACACACTATACCTATCAGTTAAATTCTGCTCCCAATGTAGTCAACGTGTGAGCTCTGTATGAAATGCAGCAGCAGAATCATGACAGCTTAAAATACAGTTATTCATGGTAGGATAAAAATCTTCAAGCACATAGTTTCTTCTTAAAACAGAGACTAAATACCACCACCTGACCAGGAAAATTACTAGATAAATTCACTTTCAGTATTTTTTAAACTTCCAGACTGGATAATTCACTTTTGTAAGGACTCAGTGGGGAAAAAGGTAATTGTTGCAGTGGCATCAAATTTAACATATGCACACTACCACAAACAGCTGCACAATTTAGCAATACAGACATGGTTTTTTTTCCATTGGTTCTTCTAACATTCAGAATTTTATTAGATTCACACACACACTGTAAGAAGATGAATGAAGCCCCTAAATTTCAGTATGATACAGATTATGCAAGACAGTGTCCTAGAAGTTAAAATATACACATACCTATATAATTTTACTGCATAGTGCAGAAAAAAATAAAAAAAAAAGTATGTATACATTTTCTGCACAACAAAGAGAAACTGGATTTGTAACAAGGAGTTGCTTAGAGAGGCTTCTCTGGATTTCCAAAACATTTCTACTGCAAGCTCCACAGCTGTGGCTCTGGCTCCCTATTCATTTCCTTGAAAGCCACAAAAACTTGTTCCTTTTCTTCCACTTTCAGTCTGAGACTCCATCCAACCAATACGTGCAGAACTGACCTACTAGGAATGAATCCTGAGCACTCATACAGCAGCATCTTTCAAAATCCAGAGACAAATTATTTCTGATTCATCTATTTGGAAAGTCATAGAGGAAAAGCCATTGTCTAATTGTCAGGTTTCCCTGGCTTTATTTGGTGGTCTGCTGAAGAAAAGAGATGTGTCCAAAAACCTAGCAATTCCATCCCAACAATACAAAAGATAACCTAAACATGACAGCCTTCTTTTACAAGCCTGTGCTAGCCTTTTTGTTTGTTTGTTTGTTTTTGAGGGGTGGGGAAAAAACTCCTCCCCACAATTGTGGACAACCCTCCAGCTAGAGCACAAGAGGCCCCTACTGCAGTTTTGGTAGGATGTAAATCACAGTTGACTCAAAATGAGGCATAGAAAAATCATTATTTATTTCAAAAGAAGAAAATTAAATAAAAATCAATACCTGTAAGAAACAATATCAAGTTTAGATAATAAGACAATTACTGAAAGCACGTGAACAATACAGTGATACACAATTAGCATACAAAAGAGGAATGCCACAGTGATATTGTATAGTCAGTTTTTAAAAGCCAGCTAATTTTCAGTGTCATACTCCTCTTTTGAGAAAAAAACTAAGATGAGTGAAATAATTCACTCTTCTGTACCTCTGCTGGCCTC
The DNA here is from genome assembly GCA_009806455.1 of Tetrax tetrax. Lineage (NCBI taxonomy): Eukaryota > Metazoa > Chordata > Aves > Otidiformes > Otididae > Tetrax > Tetrax tetrax. The sequence continues at coordinate 275,684 of WHYT01017495.1, forward strand.
AAATTATCACTTCAGCAAGAAATCGGAACTTTGTGCCATAACCTACTTTTTGCTATGCAGATACAGTGTAGACTGAATTAATTCATCATCAGTATTCATTTATACCGAAGTGCCTATGCCTAGAAGTGGAACAGGCATTTTGAAAATGAAGAAAATTAGGCTGAAATAAAAGAAAGATAATATAAAGGTATTTTTAAAAGAGAAGAAAGTAAATTAAAGCTGCATTTGCTTGTTTGGCCATCACTTTTTGCAGTAGTTATGCTAAGGTCGCAGTTATTTTGATAGCACCACAGGGAACATATTTTAACGTGGGTGACATGTTCCTGAATAATTGCTCCCAAGCATTAGGAATAAAAGCATTCAAAACTGGCTACACAGGGTAACTTTCATCCTTCCCATATCTGAATATGTCAGACCCTGCTCCAGCATTACTTTCCTTTTCACTGATAGTTCACTAATACAGCAGCATAGCACATGTTTACGTACATAAAGAGATGGAAGTGATGCCAAATATGATACCATTCAGACAATTTATCTTTAAATTTTTAATCTGGTTTCATTTTAAAGGCTGTTCAGCTGTTCATTTTAAAGGCCTGGAACAAGTCTGTAGGTCCCCACAAAACCTTTTCTAACTTTTCTGTTTTTTCACTAGGTAGCATTTTCATGAATCTTCAGTTATCATAGTTTAGAAATTGTCTCCTATTCCATAGTTTTATCCACAAGCAAACCATGATTTGGGGATCTCAGATGAACCAGGCAGGCAGCCTGCGCACCGCACAGCCCTGATACTCTGCATGGACTATACAGCAAAATTAGAGAGAAGTAGCAGGTGAAGTCACAGAGGCTGACGTTCAGTAAATGTAACCGGATGAATGGTCTGGCTGTAATAAAACAGGCTAAAGAATTACATCCCAAAGAAACTGTCTAAAGCCCTTATGATCCCATTAATACCTAGCCTTGCCACCTGGTCTTGGCATATGAAGCAGAATTTGCATCAAAAGAGATTAAGATTGCCTCTGAGGCTAGTCAAATTTATTCTAGCAAACTAACATGAAGCAAATAACCCTCCCCAATAGCATTCAGATGAATGAGACAAAAGAGATCAAAATTTAAATACCTAACAGGATTATATTGCTCATCTATTGTCTAGGGAAAGAAAAATTCACTCTAGAAGTCATCATAATAAAAAAGTATGTAAGTAAGCACAGCCTAAAGTGCCATAATCATCTCTCACTGTAAACACACCTAATTTGTAAAAGCAAATGCGGGTATAAGGCACCCAACTCCCAGTGTTTTTCCAGGAGCAGTCACATCACAGAACAGTATAGGTGCACAGGACAAAATTTTTCAGAGCATTCTGTAAATAGGTAAATGATCGCTTGCTAGGGCAGTTGGTTGGAAAATATTAGCAAATGATAATGGTCTGCAATGTTGAAAACACACAAATGTATCCATTATTCTTTGTCAGTGTGCACAGAGGAGATGATGTTATTGACAGAGCTTGGTATATTTTACAGGCATTGTCTATTATCGTGATGTTCGTTCTTGATTTTTCCTGAAAAGCTGTTTTACGTTTTCAACATATAAGATGCCTTGAGAAATGCTGCCAGATATCCTGCGGCTTTCTCACAGGCCTTCATAACCACAATTGCAAAAATTTACATACAGGACGCCGAGATATATTTTGTGCAAATACTGTCAGAGCATAATGCTCTCTGGAACAGTAAGTGTCACGGTTATCAGTGTTTGAACAGCACCCATCGTTGTTCTGACTGGGATTTTCAGCTATTTTATGTGCTATGTGAAAACACAAAGTGGTGATTTTTATTTTTAATTTAAGTAAACAATTTATACTACCTCCAAAGTTTTCTTTCCTGTCACCTGTGCTCTTTCAGTGATATTCCAAGCAGAACTTCCAGCATACAAACATTCACTAATAAACTGAAAGCCTTTTAATTATTGCCTTTATCATACAAAGAAAATCGGCAAATGGCATTAAGGAATTTGAGTCAATCTGCCAAGGAAAGCCAAACCATGAGGCAAACGAGGAGACAGGTCTGAAGCTGGCAACACATAAGTCTGCAGAATCTGCCAAAGAAGCAGATGTTTCTGCTACACAAGCGCACCAAGAGGTCAGGACAGGAATCCTACCTGAGATAACTACAGTACAAAATTAATTACTAAAGCTTAATTTAGGGAGAAATTTTCATTTCAGACCATGCTTTCACTAATTGTTGTCAAGGCAGTTGAGAATAATCACAGGGGAAAGGAATTTACCAAACAAGTAACTGACAAATATACCTCTAATTCATTGTAACTACTACTAATTCACTGTAACTACAACCCTACAGAGTAATGGAAACAGAAATCTATTTCCACAAGATTTTAATAAAGGTTTCTCAGATGAGTAATAAAAATAACTGAACCAAGTTCATCAGTGTTTCTGTAGAGTAATATGATGTTAGAATGATGTGGTCTAGAATGAACTCTAGACCACAACATTTGCATATTAAGAGTAGAAAAGTAGTTAAGAGGCTGATGACAGAGTATGACTTTATAGCCTTTATAAAACCACATCATTTAGTGATATCAACGGGAATTGTTTATTTGACAAAATTGCAAGGCATTCTCCTACAGCCATCCCAATAGAGCAAAATTATAAGTAATGACCTTAATTTTCATTCTTCTTTTTCTCTGCAGTGAAATACCAGAGGCAGTAAAAAAAATGAAACTTCTAGTGGTCCTTGATGTGATTCTTTCACTGCTCTCTGCAGTAGTACATGCTGAATATCTTTTGTTGACAAAATATAACTAATAATGCTAAGAGAGTCTAGACCACCCTAGCTTGAGTTCCTATGTCTCCAATTACCAAACATCAATTAGGAGGTTTTCCTCTCTTTAATGTTTTATCCTGTTACTGTTGTGCCATGGGAAAAGAGACAAAACTTAAATTGTAGCAAGTACAACAGAACTGAGTTAAAGTAAATATAAACATTCATTTGGATCTCCAATGACCATACAAACATTTAAAACCTAACCTCTGGCATAAACTCTGAAAGCCTATATGAATAAAATCTCTCCCTGCACTGAAAGGAAAACAAGTATGGGTTTTCAAAGTTCACAGACCAGGACTCTGCTCTTATAAGAACTGCAGCACTTTTGCATATGAGATGTACACATTAAACTTAAGTTTAAAAGGTTTTACAAATGTAATTAAGCTTATTCTAGTTACAAGCATTCTACCATTTACAGAAATATTCCAAACTTTGAAGATCGTGGTTCAAATCAAAACAAATAAAAGCATTACTGAAAGTTATTTCCACATACTCTGGAGACCTAAACCATAACATTACTAAGGCTAATCTTATTTCAAAATGTAAACTCTTTTAATGGACTGTATTTTGTTTTCAAAAGCACTTTTAGGCATTTTACTTACTTGATTTCTGCAGAGGTTCATGAAAACCAGAGGAATAACTGGGCATGTCTTTAAAATTAATTGAGACCTTTGTTTAAAAGCAAAAGCCCTTTGTTCTCCATGAGTAAGATAAAGAAAAAAAAACCCACCTGGTCCCTCAAGGTCTTGCCCTCACCCTCATGTATTCACCCTTGATATGCTCCAGGTCTCCCCTGTCTATACGATGTGGAAGAGTAGCAGAGTTGACAGTGTGAGGGCCACACCAGGCTCAGCAGCCTCTCCACATCTCAGGTACATACCCCTGGCCAGCAACAAACTATCCAGGCAGCAGATTAGGACATCAGACCGTGGCCTCAATTCGCCACCACAATGATCCCTTGCTGCTTCCTCCTTGTGCTGCTGTGTGACTCAGGGCCAGCAAGCTCTGGTTCTTCATTGAACATAGCTCCCAGCCTCTCATCTGCTTCCAAGGCACTGACCAGGGCATTGACCCTCTTCTGTGGGCACCAGAAGGCACAGACTCTGCTTGCCCCTCTTTCAATACAGCTGGGCACTCAGGCTTCTGTAGCCACATGGTCTTGGAGAAGATCTGGCCAATCTCCTTTTGATAATCTCTGATGCTGTGGAGTCTGCTCACCTCCTCCTGAAGCTCCTTTACTTGGTGACACAGACCTTCCACCTGTGGCCAAGGGCACCTTCTCCCCAACCCCTGCCTCCGTGAGAGGCTCCGGGCACCCCCTGCATCCCCAGACCTGGAGAGCTGCATCCTCTCTTTGGGGCATTCTCTGACTTGAGGCTTCTGATGTTCCCAAAATAGTTGCTCCAGTTGGTGCTGAGGGATGATCATGCCCTGTACTCAGCACATGGACACTGTTATCAGCAAAAGTTTTGCCTGTCATTCTTTCTACTGCTTGCTTTTCATTGCAGTTTGCTGATGGCTTATTATCATGAAAAGGTATGCTTACCATTCTCTGCAAGCTTGCTGCAAAAGCAGTCCTATTACCATCTTTCACCAGTGGGTTGATAACTGAATCAATAAATGCATGAGTTACATTGAAAAGACTGAGTATATCCCTTATATTCATTAGTAGAATGCCTACGTTGAACGAGCATATTGAAGAAAGTCACAATTCCTGGCCTGTTCTTTTAAATGGTGTCCCTAGTTCATTCACAGTCTCACTGACGTTGTTCTGCCATGACAGCATCTACTACCGCCGTCTGCCTTCTCAGGTCATGTGAAAAGTTTTTTTTTGCATATCCATTCTTACATAAGCCATAACTCAAAATAACACAAAGATCTACTAGAAGGACAATGGTGCAAAGTGCATACCTGATAAACATGAAAATATACACACCATCTGAAAAATAGAAGTTTGTGAAAACCTTGTTTCCTGTTTAACTTGTGACTTCCCTAAGTTTGCACCTACTGATGTCATCAACTTGTTCCACTAAGAGGGATTCCAAATTGTTCACTTAGAAACAGGATGAGGACACACATTCTTTCCTTCAGTAACTTAAAAGCTTTTTTCATGTTCCACCACCCATACAAAGATGCTCTCAGATAACAGTATTCCAACAATGTCTGTTGCGAGAAATTTTGTGCAAATACAAAAGGTCTGTGCAACTGTGAATGGTGCAATCACCTCCAGAGGACCCAGAGGTCCTTCTTCCCATCTCCATCCTTCAGGACACACTGCCTACATTAGGCAGATGATTGTTGCCAAGCTCAGGTTTAAAAGAAAAATAAAATAAAATAAAATAAAAATTAGCATCTCAGAACTCTTGACAGGCCTTTAAGCAAAAGTCATTCCTCATCCAATTGCACTCGAAATACAACTCCTCACAACAAGAAAACAAACTAGTTAAATAGGTGCTGGATTTCTCCAGTTATCTGCATGCGCTTGAGTATAATAATCGCCCCTTCAATCCCATGCATCAGACTTTCTTCAGGTCTGAAGTCCATCAGCCAGTAACCATCCGGCTAAATTGTTATCTGGGCAACTGTTCACATCCATTGTTTAAACAGTTATACTTTCGCATCAGCAGCTTTTAGCTTTCCTTCTGTGGCTTCTCTCCTCATGTCAGCATCAAAGGTCTTCTGTCTGAACTCCCTCAAAAGGCAGTCTCAGGCTATTTCCCAGCCGGAACGGTACGGACAACCCTACAAAAAGCCTCCCGCAGCTACCACCTTGTTGCCTCACACCTTTTCATGCCTCGCGGTAGTTCAGAAGGGTCAGTTTCCTCTCAGTGCTTTGAAGCAAAAGCATTTGCCCTGTACTGCTGGGCACTACACCTCACAATCCTCACTTGAAAAATGCTGACAAAAGGCCAGAGCATTGCCACAGAAACATTTTATCCAATATTGTGCTTTCTTGTAAATCTACTTGCCAAGGGAGATACAGGCCTGCAAAGCACTAACAAAACCCCATCTCCTCAATAACCAGCACCTATTTTCCTCAAGTAAAATGCTTTTGATGCTGTTTTCAAGCCAATGCCGCAATTTTTTTTTTCCCTAGGAACTGCAAGTGCAGCAAGTAATTCCAATTTGCACAAGTAGGATTTAATTTCCTTCTTACCTCCTCAATCAGAAATACAGAAATTATACCGAGGCAAGGCTGTAACAGCATCTCTTGGTGAAAATACCACCAAATGTGACCTTTACAATACACCTGCTTTTCCTATTGCAGAGGAAAAACCTCCAGGATCATTTAAAGCCGGAGCTGAAACATGGGAGAAAGCGAGATGATGATGATGATGATGATGATACAGGGAACCCTGTAAATTCCCTGCGGCTGGCCCACCAGCTCTCGTCTCCTCAGATGGGAAGGGAAGAGCTAGCTTTCTACCACAGCAGCAAGTATCCCCCCAGGCAGTGTTTTCTACTGTCCCTTTTTCCACCACTGTCATTAACTGCCTTTAAGACTTAATATCTTGTTTCTATAGTACCATCACTTGTATGTTGGAGAATATGGAGAATTGAACAGCATTTGCCATCTATGAACCCATCCATTTAATTTATTTAAACCCTTCTATAAACTGTCAGATTGCTTGTTTTTTTCACTGTTTGCTACTGAATCTAATTGAACAGTCTATCTCAAAAATTTAAAGGTTTATCCATTAGCCTTGTCAAACTAATTAAATTGCATAATGAAATCACGAAGGAATAAATAATAATCTTGTTCATAAATAATGAATTCTATTACCTCAGTGTTACTTTTCTCATTTCAGACATTCAATTTAAGGCTAATTTTTCTTCATTTTTATTCAGAGTTATGTTCACTTCCAGTTTTCATATTCCATAGTTCATTGTATTCATAATTGATTTCCAATGTGGAACATTTCTAGATACACACAGGCAGTCTACTGTGAATGGTCAGTGCCAGTCGCAAACAGTTTTTCCTCTCTGCTCATACAGCCAGTAACTTTCTCAAAGAATCCATAGACAGCACAACAGTAAGATTAAATAATCTTTTCTTGTCATAACAATAATTGTTATTAAACACTATTTCTTTGGGGATCCTTTTATGAGTTAATCAAAGTAACTTCCACGCACACTGGCAACTTTCCATGACAGCCTCAGATACGTTCTTTATTCTACCTACGTCTCTGAAAAGAGAAGTCTGCGTGGTAAAAGCTGGACATTCCCTCTTCCCTACCCCAAGTCAATATTACAAATTCAGTTGCAGAAATAAAATTTCTGGTGCTTTTTCCTCTTCTTTCCATATTCTTGAGCTTTCCTGGCCCCCTGGACCTATTTTGCCTAATCATCAAATGCTAGATTTGTTAGCAGAAGATGGATCATGTAAGCACCAATGGTGTCAGTTAGACACATGTCTAACTGTTCTAGTGCTATATGCTCTGATTGTCATCCTGATATTCACTCACAAAATTCAGGTATCCCATGACAGCAAATAAATTATAAAGAAGTCCAGCTGTCTCCAGGCTGATGCTGTAAAGCTGCTTTCCCTTTGCAAAAGGAGTACATTTAGTAGAATAGAGATTTATAGTAGAGACTAATAAGCCTGGACTGCAGAGGTCAGACTGAGCTGCTTGTGCGCTGAGCTCAAGGACTCATTCTTGACTGAAGAATCTGAGCCAGGATAACTACCATGCTAGTGTGTCTAAGACACACCCACGCTGATGGTTTGAATTTATGGTTCCAGATTGGTAAAATTCTGCCACTGTGCCCCAAAATGTACCTTTGCTAAAGACACTGAAAAATAAAAAACAATATACAACTTCCACAGGTCGCTTAGTTCAGTTGCTACACTTTGGGATGTGGTCCTTTGAGCCTGACTATAGATAGAAGGATGCCTCATTTATGAATTCCTTTAGTCCTATTTATTGCTTCCCTGCTTATGCATTAATACTAATGCTAACAAATACCTTTATGGACCACTCCGCCACTCTTTGTGTCTTGTAAATTGTAATCAATGTCTAATGCCTTTTAAAATCATCAGGTCATTATGACAAAATAAATTGAATAATGACTGTTATTAAATGTTCATTCAGTGACAGCAACGCATAAAACCTTTTTAAAATCCATCCAAAAAGTTAAATACATTAATAAAATCTAAATCTACAAGAAATTAAGTGCCTAGTTCTGAGACTGCTCAATGTAGGCATTAATGATGGTACCATTTTCTTTTAAGTTAGAAGGCTTTCCATAACAAAACAAATATCACACAGAAATGTGGTGTCTCAGCTAACAACCACTTTTAATAACCAAACTTGTAATCTTTTCAAAGAATGAATTCAAGTTAATTTGAAGAAAATTAAGTTTTAAAAAGTAATTTCCATAAAATCATATTGACTCATAAATTATATTCTTATTCTTTATTAACCCTATCCCATATCAGTCCTTCTATTTTTTCAGCCCAAACTTTGAACACCTTATAGGCCACCTGGATCATTCAATTTGAAGTTTTTTAATAGTACTATATTATATAGCACTCTTTAATTCTTCTAAAATAATGTATAAGTTGAGCATTATCTCATAATTCCTTGCATTATCCTAGTCAGAAAAAAGCAAAGTATATTCACAGTACAAAGGGCAGTTTTCAAACAAGTAA
>WHYT01017495.1:285065-304128 GCA_009806455.1 Tetrax tetrax
AAAAAAAAAAAAAAAAAAAAAAAAAAAAAAAGGAAAACCACTAATCCATTAACTTCCCAATGGAAATATATGGCTCAGAAATAAAAAAATGAACCCAAAAGTCTTACACTGAGATCTTGTTCCTCTTTGAACTTGGTCATTCCTGTACAGATAAAGAGCATAACAAAAGTCCTTGCTTTTTAGCAGGACAAAAACCACGGGGTATCCCAAGATTTGCTGACTTTCTAAATGTTTACCAGAGTAATGTACTAGGCCAAAATTGTGGATCTGATATGCTCTTGTCTTCTTGGGCAAAGCCTGGACACTGCCTCTCCAGCTCTTGGTACAGATACAGAAATACATCTGTATTTCTTCTGGCAGTTCTTCTGAACTCCTTAGTTCATCTTGCTTAGGCTCAGAAACTATTGCTATCTTCCTAAACCCTCCTGAAGGTGCTACACACTTTCTGTGTGCCACCCAGCAAACCTGTGGGTCTCCTCATTTATCACCTGCTGTTTGGGGCAGGGGAGTGAAACCATGTGGTCACACAAACAAGTTAGACATACACCCAGGAAACCACAGGTGTACACAAGCACTACACTTTGCTAGAGAGCAGGTACAGTTGCTCCATGCCCCAAGGTAGGCTACATTTGCACACTCACCACCTTCGCCTCAGAGCGCATGATGCAGCCAAGCAATCAACCATCCTTTTGGGTCACCTCCATTAACTTCCTCACAGGAGAAGTTAATTCATGGTCTTAATGTCTGACCCACCTGGGACAGTGAGCTAGGTCTCCCTTCCTCACACTTAAGGCACAAGAACAGGCTTTAAAATGATCAAAACTATAGAAACATAATATTTTTAAGTCTAAATTTTTTTTTTCCTTGAAAGTTAAAAATCAAACTCAGACTCATAATAAAGAGACAACGTCAGAAGAGGTGAGAGCATTCCACTGAAAGGGGTTTGCCTTGACTTAGTTTCTTAGTACCGGGGAGAGGCATGTTTGGGCCTCCTACCATTGCTGCCTTCACCTCTTGGCATTCAGTTTACACAGGAAATCAGTTTTTAGTCACTGCCAAACTGGAACCTCACACAGCAATAAGTTCACAGTGCTATCCAGAACTTTGTAATAATGCAAATCTTGAGCATCTCTTCATATTTACTGAGCAATGAAACATCACGCCAGAATTAAAGGATGTTTCTGAAAATAGTTTGAATGTGAATCAGAGGATATTTCAGCAGATCCAATGGAGTAATTACAGGGTAGGAAGAACAAATAGACCGTAATAGATAAGTGAGACAGGCAATCATAGACGAACTGTTTACTTCCCTGCTGACAGATGAATAGAGCAAAGGGTCATCTAGGTGGGGTTTTTATTTAATTTTTTGCTGGTAGATTTATTCTTGATGTCAGGCTTAACAGATAAGACCAAACTGAGTGTTTGGTAGCAATATACTAGATATTTTTAACACCAAACAGCTCTGTGGAAGACTTTAACCATCATTTTTTATGGAAGGATGGTAAAACTTATGTCCCGTTTATAGAAGGGAGGATGAGACATGGAGAGTTTGAGTTAACTTGTCCCATAGTCCTACTGAACCAGGGCAACAGACCTTCCAGTTCTTAACCCAATGTTTAAGCAGTGTGAAAGCAGCTGGCTCTGTAAAGCTGTAATCAAATGCTAGAAAAAAATCTTTGCCTGAAGCTCCCAGAAATTCGCTCCCAGAGTCTTGGCTTCATTAAGCCTTCACTGACTAGTGAAAACACAACTTGATACAGCTGTGATGAACCGTGTCACTGCTCTTGATGGCCTCTTCCTTGGCACAAAGTCTGAGATACAGAGAGTAGTTTTATGATTGCACCCTATGCTAATAGAGAGAGAGACAGATGCTTGGGCCCAAGCAAAAAACCCACAAAATTTCTTTCTTTTTTTTTTTTCTAATTTGAATCATGACCTTTTCGTGTTCATTCCTTCAGGGTATCTTCGACTAATGAACTTTTAACTTGCAAGTTCAAAAATGCTTAATTGCAGGACTAAGCAAGTCTATCCCTCTGCTTTCTATGATGTATTGTGTACGACCTTCTGCTTGTCTTCCAAGACGAAATGCCCAACAGTTCATCACATGCTCCATGGAGAAACCCAGGAACAATCAAACCAACTGGTTAGCATATATTCAACAGAAAAAGCCAAGTCTTCCAGAGGCTTGAGAGGTCAGAGAAACATGAGAAACAGCAAGTAACCTGGGCCAGATGGACTGATTGTGTCCTAATGAGGCAGGCAAAACTAGCCTAATTAACAGCCCTTCCTTAAAAGATAATCCAAGAAAAAATTTTTCTTTTCTGCTTCTATGTTTATCTCAAGGCTTGTTTTTTCCCTTCTGATTTAAACTACAGAGCTTTAAGAAACAACTGTCAGGATAAAAGTGTTAGACTTTTAATAAAGAAAATGGCAAAATAAATTGGTTTAGTTTCATAACCTTTCTCATCTACTGTCAAAAATTATTTTAAATTGTTTCTAATTTTTGTCAAATGAGTCAGATGAATTAAGCGCTATTTCAGAGAAGTTCATCTGTACTTCTTTTGATATTTTTTTATCCTGTCACAGAGACATGTTTTGACTTCATGTCTGTGACAACCCTGAGCAACTGATCTCACTCCAAAGCTGACTCTCGTTCAGCAGGAGGTTGGACCAGCTGACCTCCATAAGTGCCTTCCAACCTAAATCATTCTCTGATGATATTCTAATAGACTGGCTACGAACCAGCCTGTTCCTTCTATTTTCACAACTTAACCAGTGCTGCTGAAAAAGATGGTAAAAAGCAAGAGCTCTGAGACTGGACAAGCCTTACTTTGTGATGGCAAAATACATTATCATATATTTATAGTAAGAGGTATATAGAAAAAGGGATATGCTTCAGAAGGAGTCTTTAACTGATGTATTCATTTTTTTCTTGTCAAAATTTCTGCTTGACCTTGAGAACTAGCACTTTTCACAAAACTGGAAAAAAAAAAACCTGATGGATTCTAACATGATGGAGTCCTAGTGGAGAGTACAGGTGGACATGTACAGCTGAATTTCAGTAAGAATCACTGAAATTCCACTTTTGATCATGAAGATAAGTCTGTCTGTAGTGTGGAGTGTACAACATAATCAAAATTATGACACAAAGACAGCTACTCTCAATAGCAGTGGTAAGAAGGGCCTGAAAATGCTGTCTTAGCACAGCTGATACTAATATCCCGAAAGTTTAATTTTGCTAACCCTGTCATTTCTGCTACTTGAAAACAAAAGCCTATGTAGCCTCTGCTACTTGTACCTAAATCTCTTTTGCATGTTCTGATTTCACTACTACCACCACAAACTGCAGGCAAAGTAACTGAAGTTTTGCATGCAGGTGAAGTCATGAAGCAAAATGACTGTTGTTTCTAATAGTTACAAACAGCGGTATCTATCCCTATTTACCTCTTCCTCATTTCATCCTCCAGGATGAAATCCTCTCTTTCATCCTCTGATTAAATCCTCCTGCTCATCCTTCAGGAGGCCAGAAGGATGGGACTGTGGCCAGCAGATCGAGGGAGGTGATTCTCCCCCTCTATTCTGCTCTCGTGAGACCCCACCTGGAGTACTGCATCCAGCTCTGGAGCCCCCAACATAAGGACATGGACCTGTTGGAGCAAGTCCAGAGGAGGGCCATGAAGATGATCAGAGGGCTGGAGCATCTCTCCTATGAGGACAGGCTGAGAAAGCTGGGGCTGTTCAGCCTGGAGAAGAGAAGGCTCTGGGGAGACCTTATAGCAGCTTTCCAGTACCTAAAGGGGACCTAGAGGAAAGATGCAGAGAAACTCTTCAGTAGGGCCTGTTGCAATAGGATGAGGGGTAATGGTTTTAAAGTAGAGGGAGGTAAGACTGGACGTGAGGAAAGTATGGAAAGTAAAATTTTACAAGGAGGGTGGTGGAACACTGGAACAGGTTGCCCAGAGAGCTGGTAGATGCCCCATCACTGGGGCATTCAAGGCTGGATTGGACAGGGCTCTGACCAACCTGATCTGGTTAGAGATATCCCCGCTTCTTGCAGAGGAGTTGGACCAGATGACCTTTAAAGGTCCCTTCCAATTCCATGATTCTGTGATTCTGTGATCCTCTAGGATGAATAGTTGCCTCTAGGCATCCTCTATAATATTTGTTCCAATTTGTTCCAACAACAGTGTTTTTGCACATTCACCAACTGCACTATTGTTTATGAGATTCTGAGGACCACATCTAATTACTCAAGGAACCAAAAATTATGTCTTGAAAGTTCACAGCAATACTAGCCCAAAATATTTAAAGAGAGAAGCCTACAAAGCTGTTCATCAGACTGCACAGCTCTGTTCGACTTTTCATTTCCCAGGATTTGTAAATCAGAGAGTGGTTCTTAGACTCTTCACAAAATAGCAAAAGTGATAAAATTTCCCAGGCATTCTAAAACACAGGTGGAAATATATTTATGAGAAAACAGAGAAATTGAGAGTTGGACTGAGATAAATGGTATGTAATACACTATCTTCAGAGAGCCTTCTGTAGCACATCCTACCATTAGATGTTTGGAACACAGCAGAAATGATTAACTGAAATCTGAATTCAGCACTAGGACAACATCTTCAAATGAAAAATAAAAAAAAAGTGGTTTTTAAAAGCATTTATAGACCAAGTAACTCCTGACAGAACTAATCTTGTTGTATTACCTCTGGAACTGTTTGAAAGCCAGGTATATCAAAGTGCACCCTTGGCCAATGTACATGCTATACCAACAGAAAAACTGCATGCAAGAACAGTGGAACAGATCACCCTTAAAAGCAAAATGGAATCTTTGTTTTTAAGGTTTACATCTAAAATGGACAAAGAATTCAATCTGACTTTGAATTGATTTGTCTCTATAGAAACCAGAAGCATGTTTCTTAGTGTTTAGATGGTGATGCTCTGCTTACCAAGTCACTCCACTGCATTTGGACTGCATCTGTTTTAGTTTTCAAACTTAGAAGTTTTAAAAGCTATGATGCAAATATTATTTTTAATGGCTTATTTTACACATTGCAGTATGTTGGGTGGGGAAGGAAATAATATTTTAACTTAAATTGCATTTCTAAGTACATTTATTGTCACGAAGAGTGTGAAAGAAGTGTTTTTATTATTAAAACGCTACCCTGGAAGAAGCCATTACTAGGGGGAAAGCAATGAAGACACTGAACTACGTTTATTTCCCTGCTTATTTCATTTTAATGCCAAAACATATCTTGTAAAGCCAATACAATATGTTTCAGCACAGCAGTCAAACAAATAATATTTTTTGGCTCTCTCCCACATTTTTTCCAGAAATATATCTTGCCTATCCAAGTGTCTAAAATAGGATTTTCTTGCCTAGCTCTTTGCCTGGAAAGGTGTTAGTATTTCCCTATCGATTTTTGGCACCTGCCAGTTTAGTCTCCCTTTTCCATACCACAAGCACAATGTCTTCAGGCATTTGTCTCCTTCATTTGCAGGCTGAATGAAACCACTGGGTTAGGAATTTTGTGAATGTCACCAGCACAAAACGAAATCACTGTTTAAAAACTGTGGCTGCTGTAACAGACCTACATTCTCCTGTTCTAAGGAACACTTTGTACTGCAAGTAGTCTCATACATTCCAGCTGCCGCTTGTATAGGAAGTCTTTGCGTTTGTTTCCAACCTTCAAGCCTTTTCTTCTCACTTTCACCACATTAAATTTCCGATGTGCGTTTTGATTCTTTTTCAGCCAAGCAAGAAACCACGGCAGAGTGGAACTCTTGGCTTCTGATGCTTGCCAGAAGGTGTTGGGAGGTATGCAGCCAACATAATGCTCAGTCTGATCCATTTTTGAAAACGGATTTAAAAATTCAAACTGACAGTTCAGAACACAAACAAAAGCTCAAGGTTTTGACATTGCTATGACAAAAAAAAAAAAGTGTGCTTAAGGAAAGTAAGTACTTATTACAAAGGTGTCATGTATATGACCACATGAAATGTTAGCTTTTAGGTAGCAAAGAGACTTCGTGTATAGTGACATTAAAGTAGGGACAGAATTAGCAAAACTATCCATCAGCAATACTATATGACTCACTGAAAGACATTTAAAACCACTTCTGTGACTCATATGCAGAGGAAAGACAGAGCAAAAGAGGAAGAATAGTGTATGGTGCCAAGACACAATGCAGACTCTTCAACACTGGCCTCCATCACTACACCTGCGAGGTGACAATGCTGTCACGTAGTACTGATGGAGTAACATCACCCTCTAGAAGTACTGTCTTTTCTTCTGAGGCTAGCCTAACAAAAAATTTTAAGTACCACAAAGTTACTTGGTTTTAGAATACTCAGTCGAGAAACACATATATTTCCCTTACAGCAGCTTCTGAAATCATTGCTTCTCAGAAGCAACAAATAACAAATGACACCATATCATCAAGACCAAAACATAGCTCCATGAAGGGCCCGCCTAAAGGGATGTGGGAAACACTGGGCCAAAGGAAAAGTTAAGTGTTGATGTTTTTATATTTCTTGGATGCAGGAGAAAAGAAGACCGAGGAAGCTGCCTATAGGGGTGGAACTCCCCATTTGCTTCCTACAAATGTGCACGAGAAGTGTGATGAAGACCACCTGCATAGGCAATGTGAGAAGAGCAACAGAAGGAGAGAAGGACAATGAAATATTCATACAGACCTGTGCTTGATGCTGCAAATAGCACTACCCTGTGCACCCTGGGTGCTTTTAAGGCAAAGGAAGGAATAGTAAGGGCAACTCCCCAATTCCCTCTGCTATGAAAGAAATCAGGTTGATAGAAGTGTTGGACCCCCACAATGGCAACATCTTTTGACTTGCCATCAATCTGTATATCAACACAGGGTTCAGTTCATTGGTGTCCAAGAATGAGCCTTCTGGAGAGTATAATATTGCATTGAGATGATATAGGGAATGCATATCCTCATGGCAGCACTTAAAAAGCAGGCCTCTATCTGTAAGTTTATGAGCAATGTAATGCTACTTGCTACCCTTTTTTTCATTATCTGACAAGACATTTTTACATATTTACTTCTAGTGAAAAATGCAGAACAGATGTGGTTTCTAGTTAAGCAGGAATTACATCATTTGCTGTTTCAGGAAGCCAACAAATATGAGGAGCTTCTTGAACATAATTTTTGTCATGATCTGCATTATCCTACATCAAACTGGAGGGCAACCATTCAATTTCGCTTGCTGTTTCGTACTCTTTGCTGGGTATCCATAGGGTCAGTAGTTTACTAAGAAACCATTTGTTTAAACAAAGAAAATTAAAAATATAAATGTTTCTGTTTAATGCTTCCACTGCTTCCTTTCCATCAAATTGCAAGGATTTGATAAAAATTATTTTCCATGACTATGAGCTTGTTACAGAAACCAACCCACCACTTATCTCTAGAAAGTATTAATTTATGCCCCTTTGTTGAAAATATGCTTAAACTTTAAACAAACAATCTTGCTGTCAGATCATTCTTGCTTAAAGACTTGGTAGTGGTTATTTAGAAATGTGGTCATTTAGAAACTTTAGAAACTCATGAAATATTACAAATACTGCAAAAGATGAAAGTTCTTAGTCTTAACAGATTAAAATCTATGGTTATGTATCCCTTTCAATAAATTATTATATTTAGAAACAATAGCATGACATGATTGCGCTATCCCAGATCCTCCTCACTAAGGCAGAACACCAGGCCAGAGAATTGGTTTTGCAGCACCATCAAAGAAAATCAGCCTCAAAGAGACCTCTGGAAGAGATCATCTGGTCCACCTCTGTGCCTGGAGGCACAAACAAATGTGTGCTGATCCTTCCTGACAGATAGTTGTCCAACCTGTGCTTGAACCCTCCAGTGACACAGATTCCACAGTCTCCCTAAGACAAGCTCTTTTGACTATGCTCAAGCAATTCCCTCTCTTGGGCATAAGAAAAGTAATGCACAGATAATTCAAGAAAAGTAATGCACGGGCAATTGCAAGTAACTAAAATAAACTGTCAAATTTCAGTGTGCTGTGCCCCCTACTCCAGGAAAGGGAAGTGGGTGAAGCAGGGAGAAATGACAACACAGCAGTGTACACCTGATTTGAGCCTATTTTAAGGATTCTGTGGTTTAGAATCACATCCTACCAGGAGCCTCTACAACTCAGCAACGCTTACATTAATAAAGCATGAGCTAAGAGACAGTATTTAATTTCACACAACTGTGGTTAACTTCTACAAGGTCACTGAATGCCCAAGGCAGTTCAGCTCCCCTTTAAGGCATGCCTCCTCTAAGAAATTACTGTTCTGGAACCAAGTGTGGGAGCTGAGGTCATTGGTTGGAGAAAGAGCCACCAGGAACTCTAAAGAGAGCCAAAGAGGGTCTAACTTCCACCCAGGCCTTCACAGAAACTATTCTTTGATGAGCCAGAGGAATGGATTAGGAAACCTGTTAAGAGCAGTGCCAAGGAATTGGGCCAGATAGAGGCCACCCAAAAAGCAGGAGACTCTGAGAGCAGGGACCGGAGTCAGGAAGAACAATCTGGCGATTGGAGAGACGCAAAATGTTCAGAGGGGGGCTGGCAGCCACTGCTCATACAGAAAAAGATGGAGGAAAAGATGGAGTTTCAGTTTTTACCTGAAACCCTGAAAGACAGAGAACTGGAAGGCCACATGATGGACCAGAAGAACTATATGCTTGTTTTGAAAGAGCTTGATAAATTACGCCCCAGACAGAGTAAGATTATTTTAAAAACCTCTAACTATAAGCTCCTTTGATAGGCACCCATGAAATAAAATGAAGTCTGCGGTCACTGCATTATTTAGATATTGCCTCCAAGACACTATCCTGCAAGAAGTTCATTCAAAAAAATCTCATCTGATATGCCTCTTTGAAAGCATCTACAGAGAAATCATGCTATGTTTTCCGGATAATCTCTGTAAATAAAATCTGTTATAACCTGCATGTAAGTGTAGCAGACATACATTTAAGCAATTAACATTTGCATTTAAAATGGCATTTTCTTATTTACAAACTAAAATCCCACGGAACTCGTATGCAAAAACATTAAGATGGTGAGGGGTGAGGGGATAGACACGTACCCTGCTCATCCAATTACAAAATCTTAATCTTATTGTGACTTTCCAAATCAGCAGACCATTTAATAAAACTTGGGATAGTTCTGTCAGTGTAACTGATTCCTTAATTAATACAGCAGGGTCTAACTCTTTGAAAGATTGGTTTTCGTTTATCAGAATGTTTTCACACAAAAGTCTCATTTCTGCTAAGTCCAACTCTGTCAGTCTGGAGAAAAATAATTTTGGTAAATGTCCTGTCAAACTACAGCTGAGTAACATGTAAGTCTCTAAAGCAGTACAATACAAAGGACAAAACCAGAAAATCATGTAAAAATGTCATCAAGCTTAAAAGCATTCTAAACTTTGAAGATTTCGTTATTGTTAATATTATTTTGCCATTACTATTTGCAGGTAAATGACAGGGTCTGTATGATACTGTTGTGACTTTTGTCTGCTATTAACTGGAGATTCTGGTCAAACAAGGGAAGGAAGTGCTGTGAGACCAATTCCTGTTGGCATAACTGATTGATTTCATTAGATTTATGTCAGCAGAAAACATAGGCTTCTCTCTAGATTAAAAAAAAAAACCCAAAAAAAAAGCACACCTTTTGCTTTGATCAAAACATTTTTTTAACCTGAAGAGTAGAGATGAGGGACAAGATCCACGCCTAAATCTAACAAAGTATATGATTGGGGTTTGGTAATTTTGCCAATCTCATCTCCAATCAGTTTTTTGTTGTATTTGTGCATCTCATACACAAAGCTAGTAGGAAGTTAAGTATTATAAATCTTGAAAAGAGCTTGCACAGTTATTTTTTACTGTGATGCACAATTTTATGCTACAGTGAAGCCTTTCAGTTTAGAAGCTATATACAAAGAAAAGCAGTTTAAACCCAATGCAAATGATATGCTCTAGTATTTCTCCTCTATGCTTCAATTATTTAATGAGTCTTGAGGGCAAAAAAAAAAGCAGTAGAAAATGTATGGGTCCCTCTCACTGTAAGATGATGCCCTAAAGCCCCATGAATGAGAAAGGGATATGTTCAGGAAAGAGAAGAAGAGTTCACTGTATCCAAGGTTGGTGAAGGAACAGGTTTGTTCTGGGAAGTTCTCAGATGGATTTTCAGTAACAGAAGCAGGAAAGACAAAGCTCCAAGAGCTCATCAGGGTATGCCAGCCTTAGGTTAAGCTGCAGTGGCTGAATCACCCAGGCTCAACAAGCTAAATGAGAGCTGGGCCAGCTAAAACTGACTTCTTTTTTCATAAAGGATAATTGTAAAAATGAAAGTTGGGCTTTCTGCCTTAAATAAAAGATTTCCATAAACAGACTGTAGGCAAACCTATATAAATGGAGAGTAGTTGTGTTCAATTGCAATTGCTCCTCCATTCTCAATTCCCATCTAGAGAAGCTCCCCTTTCTGGAGGTGATGAGCAATTTTCTTTCAGGGACCGCTGGCACTTGGATCTCTTCCTAAGCACAAATTGGGAGTTCTGCTTCATTACACTTACTACGTTTGTGATGAGGATTATTTGTGGCTTGAAACAGAAGCGAGAATGAAACTGAATTATTTCAGAAGGTGGTCATTGGAAGTACCAGTCCTACAGCACTACTCTAATGAAGTGCTTCAAGATCATTTTCTGATTTTAAATACATTTCTTACTGGTTATCTGCTTACCACAGAATTTACCTGACTATAAAGGCATCAGACAAAAAGCAAAGTAAATTTCTAATACTGACTTCTATGATTCTGTGAGAGAAGGTCTCAGCCTTATCACTACAAGTCAGACTACACTTGTACAATTAATTAATTGCCTCTATTCTTTCCAGTTTAAAAATTGCTTGAGAAATAACCAAGTCAATGCAGGTTGTTAGGGAAAAAGTGCTGTATGTTCTGGGATCCCACATGAGTGGTTTTTCACATGTGAAGCATATACTTATTAAAAGGCACAATTCTGCAAAAGCATTCAGGAGAACGACACTGCAAAATGTTCTTATATGGCTTTGTGCTGTGGTATCACCACTGTTCAGCATGACTTGAACCTTCTTCAGTTATGCTTATGAGATTAAATTGGTTGTCCTTCTCCATTTCAGTTCTTCCCTGTTCCTGAAGTGAGAGGTCAGAACTCTCCAGTAGTCCTTCAAAATATGACGTACATGTAAAACAAGAAAAATAGATTAAAAGATCTATTTTTGCATTCAGTAGCCTCTAACTGTGGATCCTGAACTGTAACATCCCAAATATTTAAAAGAACTGATACCACCTGGTTTAAAAGACTGAACTAGAGCTGCTGGAAGCAGAATAATGGAGGAAGGTGGACTGTGGAAGTCTGTTTGAGGCACAGGAGGATTCTCCCACAGCCTGCTCGCACCTCTCCCTATCCTCAGCATCACCCCCAGGAACACTGAGACCAGGTGCTCCAGAAACAACACCTGCTGCCACGTGCTGCTGCCAAGGCAATAGCATTTGGCTGCAATATTTTCCAAATCACAAAGTTGTTATTACTCAGTTCACTCCTGCCTGTGTCCGACTTGGGATTCCCAGTCACTTTCCCCATAAAAAGCCCCAGATACGCCTCCAAAGATTCTGACTGACACTTTTCAAGCCACTGGCCATAAAAGGCCCTGGATTATATCACCGCTACCACTCAGGTGGACAGGCAGAGGGGCAAAGCAGGTCTTAGGAGCATTAGGAATGTAATTGCTCTTTTAAGAAAGGGAACAGGTGCAGCTACAAACAAACTCTCTTGAAGCTTTATGAGACTCTGATCATGTAATGGCTTGAGTTGCTGTTCCAGCCCACTCCCTGTGTACCTACTCACAAAGCCCTATCTACAAATAAGGACTCACTCCCTCACTAGGAAAGGAAGCTTTTACATAGCCTTTTAAAATGCTGTTTAAAAGAAGAACATGTTTTCATTATGTACTCACACTTGGAACAGAGGAGAGGAGGAAAGCACATCAGTAGGTCTGGATATGTGTCTTTTCTATCTAGAATTACTGCTATGAAGAGGACTTGCAAGGAGTTTGGGCCAAAACAATCCCCTCTTTTGGGGAAAAAGTTAGAAAACCTCAAAGAACTCAAAGAAAAAAAAACTCAAAAAAACCCAGAAAATTTCAGCTCTTTCACCTTTGCCTTGTTCTTCAAGGTCCTTCCAGCTCTGAAGGAAGTTTGACTCCAGCAATACAACTGCAGTGCACCACAAAGTAATGTGGCCTCCTTCCACCGTATGCTCCAGTTAAAATATTGGTAAGTTCCAGTACCACACACATACTTTGGGGTCTTGCTTCGCATGGAAGCCAAACACCAGTCCTTTTTAGGTACAAATTGCCCTTTTTTCCTGCGAGAGCACTAGGTGGTATTCTCTTCTCTTAAAAAAAAAAAAATAATGGAAACTTTTAAAATCAGTG
The DNA here is from genome assembly GCA_009806455.1 of Tetrax tetrax. Lineage (NCBI taxonomy): Eukaryota > Metazoa > Chordata > Aves > Otidiformes > Otididae > Tetrax > Tetrax tetrax. Next base: position 297,561 of record WHYT01017495.1, read on the forward strand.
ACATGTTCCTTGTCCATGCAAATTACCTGGGAACACCTACACTGACAGGTCTACAGACCAGTGGCAGAAGTGATGGAAGGTTGGAAGCCCCTTACAAGATCAGCTATCAACAATAAAACTTTAAATAAGCCTAGAAAATCTTACCAAGCCAGTCAGTTTGTCTGATGAAGGCTGCCATAAGAATACTTTCTGAAACTCATCTACTGATGAAGCAGTTAAGATCATTAACACACTCTTCTGTAACATTATGTAGACCATCTGTTTTCTATCATCCATATCTTTTCCATCTTAATGGTAATGAAACATAAGCATTCATAAAAGGTTTCAGTCTGTGAAAGCAGTTTTGCTGTAAAGGGCCTGTTGTCAAATAAATTAAAAAATACTTCAATTCATTATCAGCTTATGAATAGCATAAAAATGCAAAACCACTTCTGAACATGTCATGCTCTGATTTGGGATGAGAGGAAGGCCCCCTTCCATTCTAGCCAACCTCAGAGGAGTCTGGGAGGCTAGGGGTGGCTGGACCAACCTCTCACACACCAGAGCGTGGTTTTGCTCGTATTCTCAGGAACAGAATTAAGACTCAAAATGGAGTCAAGCACCAGGTAGCCTTATTTACCCAAGAACAAGTTTGCAAATGCAAGAGAAAAGAGAGGAAGAAAGGAAAGAGGGAAAAGAGTTTCAGTTGCAATAGCTACCACCACGGAGCTGCAGCATCCCGACAGTCCAGTTCCCTCGGTGGGGGAACTATCCGTCCAATGTTGATTCTGATGTTGGTACCCTTGATGTTTTTCCCTTTTATGTTTGTTCCTCCTTTTTTTGTTGGTTGTTTTTGTCCTTTTATTGTTCATTTTGTTGCATATTCATTGTATTCCAAGAGCTGGTTTGCCTAGCTGCACCCCTCACCTGGAGGTGATACGCGCACCCATTACCATCTCTGGGCCCCTCTGTTTTTCTGGCCTCGGGTCTGGGCGCATACTGGGGGGTAGGGCTACATTTCTCAGAATCAGCTCTGCATTCAGGTTTGCAGGACAACAGGAGCTGGCTTGCAAGATAACAGGAAGACTGTAGTCCTATGGTTTAACTGAAGTTCCATTGTTTGGGTGGTGGTTTGATGTTTCCACAACATTGAGACAAATATTCGACATGGTCTTTTACACCACCCCACGGCTCAACATTGTTTCCTCAGGGACGGGGTTCCATGGTGGCATAAATGATAGAGGAAAGGAGAGAAAAAAAAAAAAAGAGAAAAGAAGAGGAAGAAAGAAAAAAACCCCAACCTTATATATATATATATATATGCAACTCTAAACATTATTGTTTGTCAGGCAAGTTACAAAACTGAAAGGAAAGATAAAAAGGTTCGTTCCTCAACTTTATATGAGTGTACAAAGAGACATAAATGCTAACTAATAGCAAACAAAAATATTTCTCTTAACTATAATATCTTTGATTTAATTAACAATATCTTATCTAAGTAAATGATCTTAACATATTTAAATCTAATTAACAACACTTATCTTACAAAACTAAAAATTTGTCCCCTGCCAAGTTTGAGGCTTATGCCTCTGGGGAATCAGAAGAAGCACGTAATTGTTTACAAGGACGATCACAAGGTAAACAAAGATAAACCAACAAAACTATAGCAATGCACAACATCATAAATGCCCCAAGATAAAGCACCATCAAAATGTTAAGCATCTTGTTCATTTTTTGTGAACAGTTTTTGCTTTTTGGTGAGGCTGGTGACCAAGTCCTCGTGGAGCTGGTAGCTGTGCAATCCTGGTCCACCAGAACTGGGGTCTGCATACGCAGCATGAAAATGGATTTCCACGCCTCCAACTCAGAGCACATGTGTGGTTTGAGCCAAGAAACTTCTACCCCATATTTAGGCACAGTAAATATACAATAATACTATAAATTTGCTGTCAATTTTATATCACCCCGTGGATCCATGATGGCTTCAAAAAAACCAAACAAAAACCAACCAAACAAAAAAATCTCATATAATTTCTATTGCTGATGGTGTGTTCGGTTCTTTCCATAGTCTAGCGATGTTGAGACATTCACTAACCTTTTCAGTCTCTATCACCACCCCGTGACTCGCTCACCAAGGTTGAAGGGGGAAAGGGAAAAAAGAAAGGGGAAGAGAGAAAAGGAAAGAAAAAAAAAAAAGAGGGAAAAGGCGGGGGGAGGGGGAGAAAGGGTGAAGTGTCTTAGTTATGCTTATAATGTATATGTGGCCACAAAATAGGTTTATATTGTTGTATGATACATTGAGGGGTTTCTTCATTTTTAATATGGACCACCCCAAGGTAACATACCTTAATGCAGTTCACATATAGCACTTTGTGGATATGATGTTCACAGATCCAATGATGTCAAATAACCTATTCAAAATCATGGATATAAAGATTAATAGGTTAACAATGACAATATTAATCATAAAAAACCCATAGATTTAAATATCAATAACATTTTTCCCACCCCGTGAGTCCCAATATTTTCCAAAAAAATCAAGTTTTAGGTGGATTTCCAGGTTTGCCTTCAAATAGGGGGGGGGACACAAGTATGGTTTTTATCATAGAATCATAGAATGGTTATAGTTGGAAGGGACCTTCAAAGGTCATCTAGTCCAACCCCCCTGCAAGAAGCAGGGACATCCCTGACTAGATCAGGTTGCTCAGAGCCTCATCCAGCCTGGCCTTTTGGGAGAGGTCTATCTGTCAGACAGACCACTTGTAAATTTTATATGTCATCAATTGGAAAATCGTCTGGAGCCATTCTGTGCCAGTTGTGGCATGGCTGATATAGGCTCCATGGGGGTGGGGCAGTGTTTTTCCCTGTGCTTTTCAAAAAACGGGGTGACTGTGCCTGCGCCAGGTTGGAGTTACGGGCTTGAAGGCAAGCCGGACTACTACCCGGGATTCCCAATTCAATACCAACATCCTCTGGAAGAAGGAACTGCATATACGAGCCCCAGATCCCTTTCTAGATCTTTCCAAGGGAGGGACTGCGCATGCACAATCCCAGACTTGGAATTTATAAAAGGGGCAACAACAAGGTGCCAAGCACACGCACACCACCTGAGCAGCAGGAGTTACCACATCCAGCACCCATTTTCAAGATGTCGGCAGATGCGCCAGCAGTAACGTTTTCTCTTTTCCTTTATTCCTTTACTTTTCCTGCTGCTTGGCTATGGTGGTGTAATGTTCTCTTATCATTAGAATGTCACTAACAAGCTGTCGCAGCTCAGCGAAGAGGAGAGACCTAGACAAGCACCTGATCACCACGCGAGGCGATCAGTGAGGTTGGTATCATTAATCTCAAGAGGTCTCCTTTAACTTTTGTGATTGTTAAGGCTTTCCTTTTGTTGTTGTTTCGCATCCTTCTTCATGATACCTGCTGCAGGGGCAGAGAGAGAGGGAGCTGGCCCTGCCCATGGCAAAGGTGTCAAAGGTCGATTGGGGGTGTCTGAGGATGTTAATTTGTTTGCTGTTATGGGCTGCAATTATCGGTGTCATTTTTCTGTTGGGTTCTCTGCTTTACTGTTACTGATTGTTGTGAATAAGCTGTTTTCATAGTTCTTGCCTGTTTTGCTTGTTGTTAATCTGGTTAATATATATTTTACAATAAAGTTCAGTTTTGCAGTTCATTTACATCTGTGGTGGATCTGTAAGCAAAGGCGGGAAGTGGGGGGGAGCAGGGGAGGCGGAAGCTGCCACGCGGTTTGGCTGACAAAAGCCAATAGTCTCTATAGCAAAGAGAAAAATTAAAAGTGGCAAAGTTATATGATTGTAACAGTTACGTGTTTGGTTTGTCTTACAAATCTGATATGTTTAACCCCATCGGGTGCAGTTACAGTGATCGCTTGCATGCAAGTCACCACGCTTTGAATTAACTGAATTAGGCACAGTATAATACAAGGCAAAAACAATAAGGCTGCTAACCCACATAGCGAATAAAATAAGAGTAATTTTATCCATGGTGTTCCTGGTAGCCAGGACCACAAATCACCATCCCAGTCATTCCATGTCTGAGTGGGGACATGGGCTAGTTTTCTAGTATCTGTGGTCAGTTGTAGAACCACCGCACCTACATCACTGATTTTTAAACAACAATTAGAAATATTTAGCTTCCCACATACTCCTCCCTCTTCAGCCAACAAATAATCCAAAACCATGCGGTGTTGCAAGATCGCAGTGCGCATCTCTCAAGATTGTTGATTCAAGAGGTCTATAGCATTGGCAGTTTTGTTGGTAATGATTTCCAAAACTGCCTGCAAGCGAATTATGCGATTTAGGTTATAAATTGGTTCCCAGGCCCCTGTTACGAATTCATTAGGATTCCAAGTGGCCGGCCCATAATGCTGTATTATCCTCTCAGGAGGCCACTCATTTTCCCCCCATTTTTGTGTTCCACCTCTTTCAATCTCAATAGCTCGCTTATTGTGTGCAACACCTTCATCACCCAAATTATCATACAATTTTACTCCTAGTTGGGGACTCTGTTTCTGGAAGCAGAAGAATAGAGGCCAGATAATTTCAATGCAATAAACCCCTGACCAGTTTGCTAGTAGTATTTTGTAGGCAGTGTGTCCACAGATCCACTAATGTCCTTTTCTGGCCCTGACCCCTCCAGCAAACGGTCCAGCTGCAGTCCGTGGGTGTTGCAAGTAGGTTGTATTATAGTCTCCTAGAGGGCTAAAGAAGGTGGTGTTACGTTTTCTCAGCTGACTATATGTTTGTCCAGTGCAGTACCAAGTGTCCATGTAATTTTTCCACTTAAAAGTTTGAATACAATGTCGACTGTTGGGCCACCAAGTGTCAAAGGATTCATTTTTATTTGACCAAAATCCCCCCAAATTCTTACTGCATTCGGCTTTATTAACCCACATCCATATACTAAGACTAACATCTTTGTTAATTAACCTATATGTGAGGGTCCACTGACATCTGCTTTCCCCCACACTGACTCCTCCTTTTCGGATGTGATTTAAACAATATTTACCTACAGCAGGGAATTGAACTGGCCATGACATGGAATTGTCCCAAGTGGTGTTATTGATCTCACTGTAATTGCTTATGATTTGTCCTGGTGTGAGGGGCATGGAGGTCCATGGCCAGCTTGATAGTCCTAGAGGTCATCCACACACCCAACAATGTTAAGTTAAAAGCTTCGATCATAGATTTTGCTAACAAAATAAACTCATTGCTTTCAAAGGAATTTTGTAGGTAGAGAGGGGGATGAGTTGGCCTCTCTTCCCCACCTCAGATAAATCCCCAGAGCAATATAATTGAGGGAAAAACAGTGTTTACAGACATCTTCACTGATAGGTTTTATCACTTCCTCTGCAGGCATGTCGGGTTCTGGTCTGGTACTTTCTTCCTACAAAACAGAAGCTTCTCAGGTGAAAGAAAGAGGAAAAGGAAAAAAAAAAAAGAAAAAGCAACCCGGAGGGGGATGGGGGGAGGGTGTTTCTGCTTGTTTTGACAAAGTCGAAATTCCACATTGCTCCACCTCAGTCTGCATCAGTGCAGTAATTTCTGCTCCCCTGTCAATTAAAAAGGTTACTGTTTTTTTTTTTTTTTGTGGCCATACAGCCACTGTAATCAATAAATCTCCTCTCATATTTAAGGTGAGTTGTTTCATAACCATCCACCCTCTATTTCTCCCCCCCACCTTCAGGGAACGGAGGAACTAGTTTCCCGTCACCCTCTTTTCTGCATCAGTTTCTTCCCTATGGTCTATCAATGGTGGGGCACCAGGGGTTGTTCCAAAATTGACTTTTCACCCCGACCATGTTTGCACAAGTTTCTCTAATTTCTGGGTTGGAAGCCCATCTATTAAATCTTGGGGAATGCCCGTCTGGAGCCCCAGTTGCCACCATTCCTGACGGGTGAGGGGTCTCCATCTCCCAGGATCAATAAGTCTGACCGACTTAGAATCTTGATTTCTCTTGACCAGTGCTGGCTGCCCTTCGCCTTTTTCTGTGGCTCATACAGTTCTGGTTTTGGTTCTTTGAATCCACCAATGGGACTGTATTTCCTCCAAAAATGTAGGAGTTCTTGGGCTACTTCTCCCCATGTCCACACTTTCCTCCCTGTCCTTCTGTGATTGGGGGTCACTGTTCCCTCCAGAGCACTGGTAAGTCTATCTGCCACAGGAGTATTTTGTATCTTCCCCTGTAGCTGGATCGCAATGGATTTCAGAGAATCAGGAAGTCCTCAAATTAGAGGAGTCATCTGTTCAGGATCCACAGGCATCATCATCGGAGAGCTCTGGTTAGGTTTGAGCTCTCTATCACATCATTTGCAAACAAGCAGCTTTTTGCACACTCTCTACCAGTGGATCCACTGTGCCTGTGATGGCTAGGGGGTCTCCCCTCTCCAAAGGGCTCAGCCCCCTGGCCCAATACGCTGCCCTCTCTGTCAAAGACCATGGGGACCGATAATTGCCGGTAGTTAAAAATACACCCGGACCCCAATATCCTTCTGCTTCCTTCTCTGACAACAAGATTCCACCCCCTCCCCCAACCCCCTCCCCGCCGACAACGACACTCTCCAGA
>WHYT01017495.1:335830-377640 GCA_009806455.1 Tetrax tetrax
TGTTGTCACATGTCAATTTGTTTGTTTTAAAGGAAAGATAAGAGGATAGAAAGAAAGTCTCCTAATTTTGTTTTCAGGATTTCAAGTGTAAAAGATAACAGTATTAAATGTTTTGCTGGCAATTATGTAAATGATGGAAAGGGAAGAATTTGGGAAGGGAAGATGATCTAGAAAATTCAAATTTCTTAAATAATTATTTTAGCAAAAATTGTAACAATGCTAGAAGAATATAACCACTGTTTATTTAAATTTTAATGTATTTCAATTTAAATTATGAAAATATGTGTATACAAGGTTCTAGGCACACTAACATGTAATTAGTGGTACAACAAAATCCCAGCAACATTAAAATAATCACTTAAGCAGGCACGCTGCCAGCCATCTGCCTACAGAGAAGCTCCTTTCCACCCCTGCATCATTCTGGGAAGGATGCCCTTAGCCCTTTCTTTAAAACCCTGAAAAATAGATCTGCAGTATTATTAGCAAGTTACTGAATGTGGGGTATTATAGAGAGGGACCAGTTGCTCTGTGAATCCTCTCAAAGAATGACCTGCTGCTACCTGCACCCTTGCTTTCACAGAGGGCTACAACACAATTTCCACCTGGAGATGAGTGTACCATGAAAGCAAATCCCAGAACACTGCTCTCATGTTTTTTTCCAGCGTGATTCTTATCAAGCACATTACTGCACATCTTCACCAGCTATGGGCTCTTAAGGATTTTCATATAGACTACACTGGAGTAGACTAATCCTAGGGCAGCAAGTGGTGGGTAGGTTGCCCACTTTTGAAGTATTCTAGCTGTTAAACCGTGCTATGCATCCATAAAGGGAATACATTCCCGTTGGTATATTCTCTACATGTAATTACTGTGCTTTCAATGGCCATCATAACCTTTTAGCGGCCATTCTGACATAGTAATGGTAATGGCTAAATGGTAATGTCTATATTTAAATTAGGCCTTTGAAAGCCGTCCTGTTGTGCAGTCATGCCGACAGCCAACATGTTGGAGGGAGGCTAATCTGTTTATTATCTATCTGCATCATGGCACCATGTGTATGCATGCATAGTTTCTTCAAAATTGTATCTTCTGGATATTAGAAGGTTTATAGTAAAAAGGACTCATGATTTGACATTATGTGATAGTAGTGGTAGGCTGTATGTCTGGCTCACATGAGATCTGCTTTTGTATGCAATGTGATATTTGATTCTGTCTGCTGAGTAGGTCTGAATTATTTTGGCTAGGTCTGAGAGGAAGAACTTACATTGAAAAAATAAATATTGTTTGAGCATTGTCCTTAGCTGATAATAACACAAGACACAGGAGGTGTGTTGGGAGCAAAGAGCTACAATCTGGACACTTGTCTATTTTCAGACCAGATGTTCCTACATTGGCAGCCTTAAGCAATTGTTAAACCTTTCTCAATCTGTGAACCCCAGTGCAGTATTTTTGGTCTGAGGTCCTGTTAGTAAGTACAAGATGTCACCAGCTGTTCTTTCCCGTCTGTATCCAAATTATTTGAAAATGTGAATAAAACTGATTTTTAGGATATTTCCTTCAGTATACCTTCTTTGTGAAGAATCCTGTTTGGTTTTAATAAATATTGAAGTTTGGTCAGCTATTAGCAGTATACTGTGTTCAAAATAATGAAGAGATCTTTTAGGACATTATACCAGATGCAATAACAATACCACGCAGAGAGAAAAAATACGGAAGTAAGTTTTTCCTTGAAACTAGTTATGAGTTAGTAACATCCCTAGTGGCATGTGCCATGTGATTGTATCCATTGGAATTCTGTCTTTGCCCTTCTAAAATTAAGCGTGTCTGTACTGTTACGTATATAACTTGCTCACTTCAAATAGTTTGCTACATGGAAACTGAAAAAATACTGAAATGCTGTTCACCTGTCCCTGCACCCAAAAGCAGGGATGGAAGACGGTGGGGATGGACGGAGCAGGCAATTGAGAAACAGCAATGATTTACTGAGAGGGAAAGGAGAAGGCAATTGACATGAAAGAATGAGAACGTACATTTTTCTTATATAATGCTCACTACAGTTAAAAGCCATTTCTTCGTTAAGGCAGCCTGTAGTTTGGGGATTTTTGTTTTAATGTATGATATGGAAACGGGATTTTGTTGTCATGCTGTGTGTATGGCTGTTCACATCATCTTCCTATCGCTCATTTTAGCTTTAACAGGTAGTAAAAGTTTCAAATATAATTATTCTCTTAGAACTGTACGTACCACTTTGTGTGTCCCAGCTCTTCAAAAAGTTGGAAAGGGAGTTGATGTTTTCACAGAAGAGAAAATTGGTGTTGAAGAGAGTGCTTGTAGGTGGCCAGCCCTGGGAGGACCTGCAGGCAGTGCTCATGTGATCTTAGGTGACAAAGTCAGTAGGCAGTGAGAAAGAAGTATGTCGGAAGCCAGAAATTGCTGATTCTAAGGATTTATCTGATTTTTAAACTATCTCCATAAGGCATAGGTAGGAATGTCTGCTTTATTTTCCTGTGAAGTTATTTTTCAACTGCTGTCTTTGTCTATCAGAGCATTTATATGCATGTTTTCCTGACTTTGTGATAGAGATTTCTTGAGCAGATTATGCTGTGTACGGTGATCTTGCTTTATAAACAAGACACAGGTTTTTCAGCTTTTGATGCTGTGTAGGATCAGCTACTTTTTAAAATTTGTCTTTTGATTTTTGTAGGAACTGCAGACTTCTATCAGCAGGAGTGTATTGTGGTTAGTGTGGATATCACAAACTGGGATTAGACCTTCTTCAGACTTTTTAAGGCTTCAGTGGATTTTAAGTTAACTAGCTATTGTCCTAGCATACTTTAATTTCAGCAGAAGCTGCAAATTTAGTGGTTGGTGGTGATTTAAATAGTGTAGTGGTTGCTGAACATCCCTTCAAGTTCAGGGAGAGAGAGGAAGAGAAAAGGCTGACCAAATGGATTTGAAAGGGCTCAGTGTGTGAGTAATTTTCTATTTAGTTTTCTTCCTTTAGTGTGTCTTTGCTTCTAAAAATAGAGGAGAGATTTAAAAGCAGAGACACTACATTCCTTCCTGAGAGGTTTGACACCTGCACTGTAGATTTTCATTGCTACTGTAAAGAAAGTACTCCAAAGAAGTGTGAAGTGGATGTAGCTCCAAAACTTCGTGATATTTTCCTGTCACAAAACCTGTCTTTTGCCCTGCACCCAATATTTCTTAAAAGCTCTGGAGCTAGAAATGCCTTTCATGTTAACAACAGATTGTGATCAAAGAAACACCTAATGATGTGTGTCAGAATCAATGCGGGAACTGCAGGGGGGGATTTGCAGTCGGGGTTAGGGAGGAGTACAGCCTCCCCATTAGCACAGCTCGCTGTGGTGCTCACCGTGTGTCACACACTGGAAGGAGTTTGTGCACAGCTCCCTTCCTCCTCTTCGTCTTTCAGCTGGTTCCCCCTTGCAGAAACAGGTGCAAAAGGGTTTGTAGTCCAAAAATTAAGATTTTTACACGCATGGTAGAGTTCTGAGGTTGCAGCAGGCTTTTTGTTGGTCTACTGTGACAGATATGTGAAAGCCTGTGTATTCCCTGGAAAAATAAAAGTACTTAGAAAAACTACAGAAAATTGCATAAAAGCTTGAGACTAACTGTGCTGTACTTTAAATAATCTTGCGAAGGACCATTTCCAGAAGATTCTTGGCTTATGGTCTTTATTCTGTTTTTTTTTTTTTTTTTTTTGTGGACATTTCTGTTCATTTCAAGTAGAGAAGTAAACAAGCTGGTTCTTATATTCCAGAAGCGCTTCCTCCCTTCTGTTGGATTTATACACATGTTGATTTGTTTATTCAAGGCCACCTCTTAAAAGTAAAAATTCTGATCTCTTTAGTCACAACATTTAAATATGTGAACTGAATCCATTATGGACATCTAAAGTTCATGATATTTTCTGTGCTCAGATCAATTAAAAAAAAAAAAAGTAAAGGGTAAATGGAAATTTTGTTAGAAGGATATGACTAATCTTCCTACACATCAGATGTATAAATAAGCAATACTGAGAAAAGCGTAAAAACAACAGAGCCTCTCTAATAGCCAGTTGATAATTATCTACTTTCTTCCCCAAATGGACATAGCTTGTTATTTAGAGTGTCGTTTATTAAAAAAAAAAAAAAACAACAACCAGTAGTGGCTTGTCAGTGTTTCATATCCTGGGTGGTTTCTCATCGTTATTGATTGTACTTATTGATCCTCTCTTTATTGGTACATATTTTCTTAAAAGTTTACTAGGAGCATTGTCATAGCCATTAGCAGAAATTGTAAACGTGAAATTATTATTTTGTTAATTCACTGATTAGCTTTTGAGTAACAGTTTCCAAAGGAACATGTTTGCAAGAAACATTTTAGAAAGTGGGGTTTTTTTTTCCCTAAAGTCTTGAGAAATGCAGCTCCCAAGACGTTGCAGTAGACTTCTTATCACTATGCTAAATGTAGCCATTTTAAGGCTTCATAACCTCAAAAATACACCAACATCTCTGAGGCTTCAAGTGTTTCTGGTTATGCTTTGGTCCAAGTAGAAAAAGTAGGTCAACACATTAGGCTTAGAAATAAATAGGAGAAAGCGGGGAAAATTCCTGAAGAGGGGGGAAGTAGTGAATTCAGTTATGAGAAAGAAATTGGAGCATGAAGCTTGAGCGTGAGGATACAATTTGTATGGGTATTATTTCAGTCTTCATTTGTTAAAGAAAGGTTATTAATTTATAATGTTCATTTTACAATATTTGCGTATTTTTAGTGACAGCTTACCAGTTTCTGTTGTACTAAGGTTGCTGTGACTGACCATCCAACACAAATAAAAGTGTTAGAAGTTGTCCCCTTATTTTGGGCCTTTATATAATTTCTGTTTATTTAAAAAAAAAAATAAAAATTGCATAATGGCAGCTCTTCCAGCTGGGAGTATCAGTCCAAGGCCTTGACCCCGTTGCTTTATGGACTATATGAAGATAGACCAGTGGTTCAGACTTGGTTTTTAAGTATTAGACAGGAGATATGGAGTAGGTGCTTTCAGGCAGGAAAACATAAAGTCGTACTGACGCTACAGCCATCATGATCAAGCGTTTTAGTTTGCTGACAAATGAGAAAAAAGGTACTGAAAAAACTTTGTAGAAGCTTGCAAGGAGCTCACGTATGGAGCTCATCTTGTATGGAGAGACACCATAGGAGAAACGACACAAGCGCCTTTCTGAAAATGTAGCAAGGGAATTACAGACACAGGAGCTGACCTCTTGAATCTGAAAGAGAGAAAACAGAGTAGACTCCGAGGGACTTGAAGGAAGATGAATAGGTTATGTTTGCCGTAACAGCTAAAAGAAGACACAGCCAAGGATGTATAGGTGCATAGTGTTAGGCCGTGAAGTAGCAGTCTGTGTGGTGAAAGGCCAGCTGGGACCAACTGCATGGATACTTCCACAGCCCTGAGCCTGCTGTTTCCTCCACCTAGTCAAGGACAGTACCCCTTGCATTCATGTTGCTGTCATCGCTCTGATACTTGGGCCTGTAATTACCAGGGCCTGCAGTGACAGGAGAAGGGGGCAACAGTTTTAAACTGAAAGAGGGAAGATTTAGGTTGGATGTAAGGAAGGATAGTGAGACACTGGAACAGGCTGACCAGAGAAGATGTAGATGCCCCATCATCGAAAGTATTTAAGGTCGGATTGGACGGGGCTTTGAGCAAAACAGTCCTAGTGAAAGATATCCCCGCCTATTGGAAGGGGAGTTGTATTAGGTGATCTTTAAAGATCCCTTCCAACCCAAACCATTCCATGATTCTTTTTTACACTAGTTTTGATAAACTTTTCAAAAGTTTAGTGTCACCTACAAACCACACTTGATCCAGAGTAAAGGTACAGAACAAGGTCCCAAGATCTAGCTTTCTCCTTCCCCTTCACTTTCCTGAAACAAATTCCCTAAAGGATTGTATTTCATGAATGACAGCTCTTGTGCAAACCCTGTTGCTCCTTGCTGGGCAGACTGTTACTCCTTGGGAGAGTGTGTCTCTTCTTCTTGTTGGGATCTGTGGACTGTGTCTGCAGGAAAGTCAACAGTAAGATCCAGGCCACCTTTCTGCTCTCGTGGTGTGTCCAGTAGTTGCGGCTCACATCGCTGAGCACACAGAAGGCTCTGTCAGTGACACTCATGCAGGAGTGTCCAGACTTGGCCTGACCTTGTGGAAATGACACATTTTCCTCAGTGCTTCCATCTGCCAACACAAGCCCCAGACACAGCCAACTGTCAGGCTGTTGGGTAGATAATTGCTAACATCAAAAAAGCATTAGAAAAATACATGTTAATAGTAGTATATAGCAAAAAGGCTTTTCTGAGTTCAGTAGAGAACATTAACATCTGTTGGCTGCTTAACATCCCCTGTTTGCCTTTGGCTTGTTGGGCTTTATCTTAGCCTAGTGTAATAAATGGAAATGTCACCATTAAATTAAATGTCTCCGGGTCAAATCCATCCAATGATTACTCTCAGTTAAGTTCACAGCAATAGCATTCTTTGCATATTGGTATAAATTTTCTGCCAGCGTTGCTAAGTTTCTGGTAATTGTTTGCATTGCATACCTTTATGTTAATCTTTGTAAAGTAATGAGAGTCATGTCAGTGATTTATATAGGCAAAGCTTTTTAATAAAATGAAGATCCTGTTAATCAGTAAGTACAAAAGCAGTTTTCATGAAAACAAAACACTTCAGGTTATTTATAAAACTATTCAAAATGCATCATAAAATGGTTTTAGTGAATTAACGTATTCTCTATTTTGCTCCTCAAGGTGGTTTCATGGTTATAGATAACAAAACTTAACTTCAGGATGCTAAAAAGGAAACAAAGTTCAAGGGTGGAAGCCCAGCCAGTTACAGATTTTGGTCCTGATGAATCTTTGTCAGACAATGCAGATATTCTGTGGATTAACAAACCAGTAGGTATCTCTTTCTGTAGTTACTGATTTTAAATCGCTTACAAGACAATACCTATATGTTAATTTATGCTAAATAATCTTAAATGTTCATATTGACTGCTGTAATAAGCTCAAAATGTCATTGCAGAAATATACGCTGGATTATTTACCGGTATTTCTTGTACACAGTACCTGACTTTTGCTATATATACACTTTAGTTCAGTGTTTTTTGTTGGGAGAATTTTTTTCTTGCTGAAGTTTCTTTTTGTTCTTCTTCTTGTACGACCTTACCAACTCTGATTCATTATGCTTGTCTGGCTTCAAGATGCTTCAATGGTGTTTTGACTTAAAAGAAAAAAAAATCCAGCTTTAAACCCCTGTATTGATACATTCTGCTTTTTCGTTAGACCTCCCACTGTGACTGGCATGGAATATCAGCCTTATTAATATTGATTGTAGTGGGACTGGAACCTAAGTAGTCATAGAAATGAGCTGTTCTTTTATAGCAACAAAACTTATTAGGAACAACAGTGAATCCTGATGTTAAGAAGTAGCTTTCTGTGACATGGTCTCTTTTATATTTATTCTTTTCATAAACAGAATGATGCTTTTAATCCCCATGCCTCTCATTTAGGTTTTGTAATTGTAAACCGATTTAAAAGTCAGTTCATCTAAACATGGAACTAAAATTTTCCACAGATATTTTCATTTAATGTATTCATCCAATTTATAACATCAGCTTATTCCGTTTATTGTCTTGTCTGCACATAAATGTGACAAGTTGTCATTTGAAAGGAAATTGTATTACAAAAGCCGCAAAGTAGAAATGATAGAATCCTAATTCTCAGTTTCCTGGCTTTTAATTCTTGTTTTCTGAATTATACAAACTTCCAAATTAACTAATAAAATTACATATGTGTATATATACATATACCTATGTATGTATATATATTAGGAATAAAATAAAGTCCAGAGTGCTTATTTTTGTATGAAGACCTTTAATATGTGAGTCATGATAGAAAACTACAAATAAGTTTTTACAAAAAGTGCCCATACGAGATATGGAGGGTAAATATTTGAGCTTTTTTTGAACATCAAAGCAATCTCACAACGTCTTGGTTTGTTGTTTTTTTTCCAGTGGGTGCACTCTCTACTACGAATCTGTGCCATCATCAGTGTTATTTCTGTTTGTATGAACACTCCAAAGACCTTTGAGCATTATCCTCCTCTCCAGTATGTGACATTTGCTCTTGATACTCTGTTGATGTTTCTTTATACTGCAGAGATGATAGCAAAAATGCATATCCGTGGGATAGTTAAGGTAAGCATTTAAACACTTGCTTAAGAAAGTGATCTGAATATATGCTGGTGACAGATGATCTTTGTTTTTTAACTTCTCACCTCTTTTTGCTATCATTATTTTTAACTTCTGGCAACACCACGGCGTATAAATTGAAAAGACAGAATGACAAAGATGCAGCTTTACTGCATATTTAATCCCCTCAAAATGTAATATAATCATTTGTAATAATGTTTTCCTACTAAGAAGCAGAGAGTTTCATTGCATTAATGTAAAGAATTAAAGGAAAAATAAGCTATGTAGACATTAGAAAGAGTATTTTGTGAATGTCTAGAGATCCATATATGGACTTAGAACTTTGATTTTCATTTCAGAAGGCTGGATGCCTTGTGTTGTGGTTACTTTATTTAAATAAGAACATATGTCTTACTGTGAGCTAAATGAGAAAGTTATCTTGCTTTACTGAATTTTTTTCCTTAATATAATGCATATTGGTAAAAAAAATGCTTCTGTTATCGTATGTTTACTGTTGTTGCTGGACTAATTTGTGTAAGTTGATGTGCTATTAGAGAACATAAAACTGCAGACTTTTTCAATAGTCATTATTTTGTAGCATTATTTTACTGATTGTTTCCATTCTTCTGTAAAATGATACAAATCCGTCTTCAGGCCTTATTTGACAATGCAATTATGTCACTATTGCACAGAATAGATAACCAGTATGTTATCCTTTCCTTTCACTCCTGGAAGCTCTGGTGACTCCAGAGATATCTGAGGTTGTACTTAGCTCTTCAGTTTGTCCTGAGTTCAGAGACAGCATTTTTTGTTTGCTGCTAAACTAAGCTATTTTGTCTTCATACTTAATGAATACTAGTAGCAAAAGTTAAAGTATCGTTAATATTAATATTTAGAAAATGGACTGAAATAAGATGATTCTGAGAAAATCCTTGTATGTTGTGTAAGGCCGAAGTAATCCTTTGTGAAGTGCTATTTCTGGCCACTACTTGTACTCTCTTATTCAGGGATGTCCATTAAGCAGGTGAAGATGAGGACACAGGCTAATGAACAGGGAATTTATGACCAGTGTGTACATTTGAACAGTGTGGGAGTAACAAGTTACTACTACAGCCAGTACAGACTTTGCAAAGAAATGAGCACATTGGTATTAGAATAGAGAGCGGGAGGGATGACCAACAGTGAGACTTTTGTACAAAGCTTGATTTCTCAACCTTTATGTATGGAAATACCAACTTCACTCACAGTTGACACTTAGATGCTATGAATAATACATTGTTTCATATTCTAACATCTTTCACTGCGTTGTTTAAATTGTGTTTTAGTGGATATAGAATGGAATGGACTGGAATGGAATAGCATAGCGTAGCATGGCATAGCATAGTTGAAAGGGACAGTTGGAAGGGACTTATGTTGATATCTAGTCCAGCTACCTGACCACTTCAGGGCTGACAATATGTTAAAGCCTGTTATTAAAGGTGTTGTTCAAATGCCTCTTAAATACTGACAGGCTTGAGGCGTCAACCACCACTCTACGGAGCCTGTTCCAGTGGTCGACCAACCTCATGCAATTTTTTTTTTCCCTACTGCTTAATCAGAATTTTCCATGTTCCAATTTATGTCCCTTGTGTTGTTGGCTTACCACTGTGCACTTCCAAGAAGAGTTTTACTCCCTTTACTCTGTATCCTCTGATTAGGTAGTTGTAGATAGCAATAAGGTGTCCCCTTTGCCTTCTCTGCTGAAGGCTGAACAGACCCATGTCTCTTACCTGCTCCTTCCTGCATCATGTGCTGCAGTTCTGTGACCTTTTTAGTGGTCCTTTACTTGCTCTGTTTTATGTCTATGTGCTTGTGGTACTGGGGAGCCCAGAACTGCACTCGGCTCAAAATTAGGCTTGTGGATGTGGTCTCATAATTGCTGAATAAAGGGGGAAGGATGGCTTCATTGAACCTGGTGGCTACACACTATTCATGTGAGTAAGAGAGAACTATAGGAAAAGAATATGGGCTTGTGTCATGTGTAGCAACTTTTGTAAAACTGTTTTAGAACTGGATTGGCCTTTTTTCAGCTGTTAAATCAGAGGTATTTTGAATATGTTATCTGATTGTTTCTTTGAATGTTAGTCAATGAATAATCCTTTTTTAGTGAACTATTTGACTTACTCTTTGGATTATTGATTCTAGGGAAAATATTGGTTAAATATTATAAGTCTGCCAAGAACATAATGATCCATGGACTTCCAAAAATGGTGTAAATCAAAGTAAAATAAGGCACTGTTTAGAAACCTATTAGCATTTATTAAAGATGTTTGTGTATGAAATATCTTTATATAAGGAAATTTGTTTATGAACTGTAGTCCTAATTTAAGTGCATTGAAGGCTTCTAGTGAATGTAGGATTAATGAATGTGTTGCCATATGGTTTTACTGAACTTTAAAATAAATCAGTATTTCAGTAAAGGCCTTAGGAATTGAAATGGTAA
Source organism: Tetrax tetrax (assembly GCA_009806455.1). Classification (NCBI taxonomy): domain Eukaryota; kingdom Metazoa; phylum Chordata; class Aves; order Otidiformes; family Otididae; genus Tetrax; species Tetrax tetrax. The sequence continues at coordinate 346,565 of WHYT01017495.1, forward strand.
TAAACTTTTGAACCATGATTAATGCAAGATTTTAGTCCAGCAAGAAACCTAATTTATGGAGAAGGCAAGCACCATCCACTTAAGTTCCAATTAGTAACAAGGTAAGTATAGCTGAGCTAAGAAGATTTTGAAAACATTAAGTCATGTCTAATTAACACCTTCTGAGGACAAATGAGAAATTTAATTCCTTTGGTTCCCAGGGGATTTTAGAAGAGGAAAGTAGTTTCTGAAAATCCTAGCCTTTTGTCTATAAGAAGTTTCCCTTTTCCCTGTGTAAACTGAGTGGCAAAATAAAGCGATACATCCATCCAAGTGTTTTGTTACCCCAGAAGAAAAGTTAAACTGGAATATTGCTGTGATATTGTGCCTTTTATTACTAGTATTTCCTTCTGAATAATTGTTACTGTGCTGGTAAAATCTATTCAAAATTTGGGCTGTCTATGCCTTGTGGGTGTTGGTTGTTGTTTGTTCCATTTGTGAAGACAATCAATACAGAGGACTTGGCCAGGTTGGATGAGGCTCTAAGCAACCTGATCTAGTCAGGGATGTCGCTGCTTCTTGCAGGGGGATGGACGAGATGACCTTTGAAGGTCCCTTGCAACCCTAACTGTTCTATGATTCTATGACTTTTTGAATTATCATGTAGATATCCACCACCTACAAAGAAAAGAGACACTGAGATTTGTTTAGACATTGAGCACAAAGTATGAATATTAAAGAAAACAGAAGGTGACAGTGTAGGATATATCTGCTACAGGGTCTGAGGTCCTTTTGTTTTCAAAATAGCAGATTGATATTCCTTATTATTGCTGTCATTCACTGTTTGCTTCTAATAAGTGTTATGATAGATTGTCTCCTCTGCAATAATTGAAATGGATATAAATGCGCAGTGTAATGGGTTGTATTCAGTATATAGGCATTACCTGGGAAGAAAGTATTGAAAGGCTTGTGATATGATAATCATATTATGGTTTTTGGTATTGCAAGCTATTGTTACTTGTCATGAACAAGTGAACTAATGCTAATAATATGTCTGCCTTTACCTTGAAACTCCTCTCTGAAAATGGAATACAGGCTGTAATTTGTTACAGATTGAGGTCTTTTTAAGTACAAAATTCTAGGACAATCTGCCTACTGTTGGCTGGCTGCATTGTATAGAATGTATGTACAAACAGTAAGACAATTTGTAATGGTTTGTGAAGATTTATATGAGATAGAGACAGAAATTAGACCAAGTCAGTTTGTTTCTTGTAACACATTTTTATGCTTGTAATCTTAAATTATGTTCTAAATTGAAGAATGATGGCCTGTGATAAAGCTCACTGTGAAATGATAGAGTAGCTCAGGAAAATACTGTGTATACAGTATTAAATCTGTTTCAAATAGATGAAGTCCATAAATATATAATATCACTGACTAGAGAATAACTTTAATGAAAACTACCTGGCCTCCTACTGAAGAGTTTGATGACAATAAAAGTTATGTGTTCATTACTTCATCAAGGAAGTGATGTGAGTAGTTATAAGAGAAATTATCATGGCTTACTATTTTGATTTGTGTTTAACCTATTAGGTTTTTATCAGCAAACAATTTGGTATATGGATTTCAGTCAGGAAAATACTCTGTAATAAGTACAGCAATATTTTAATATTATTTTTTAAAAGTGTTGCATTCCTAGATATGCAGGTTTCATAGTTACATTTTTTTTTCTGCAAACTTTCTATGTAGATCACACATTCTAATGATTTCAAAACATTGAAAAGTCTGTACTCTGAGTAGCACATGAATTAAGGATGATGTGATTTAGCCATGTCAATATTTTTGTAGGAACAGCTTATGGTGCATGTTAGCAGATGCCTACTAAATCGTGTTACAGATACATCTTTAAAAGACCTAATGTTTTAGAAATTAGAGATTTGGATCTCTTTAAAAGTCATTGAAAAAAATTAAAAATATTCATGATAAATATCACAGATCTTCTACACAATAAAAAAGCTGTGGATTGTGTAAAATAAAAAAAAAAAGGCTATTTTAATAAAATTGTGAATGTGACGTTCTTTTAGCATTACCACATATATATTATTTCTTTGTCTCACACGTAGAAACATTAAATATAAAGTCCAGATCTACTTCAAGGGTAGTTGAAAGTAAAAATAAAGACCAGGAGACCTCTTGAATTTGACTTGGGAGAACGTCAAAATGTGTTATGTGGGGAAAGGCTGTGTGTTGACACAAATTTTACATGAGATTTAATGACATTAGAATAGTGTGGATTTTAGGAATAGGAATGTTTTAGTTGAATGAAAACAAACTTCTATTGTAAATTATTTTTGCAATAGAGAACAAACAATAACCATCACTGTCATGGACCTAGAAGTCTCCCAGTCCTAATGTGATGTCCAATCTCATAGTTAATTCAGTTCAGTGAATAATTCAGGGGTGTTTCAATAGGTTACTTAATGTCATTTTGTTTTTTATTCTCTCATGTAAGGTGAATTGGATTAAGTTAGACCATCTTAATGGTGCAATGTTTTCCCTAGCTATGCTTAGGCATGTCTGCTCAGCAGATACAGGCTGAATCATAGTATCCTGAAACACAAAGCTCCGCTGATACCAAGATGACTGAACAACACAATGTAGTATCAGTGATTTAGCAGAAGTCAGGGATCTCTTTTATGTTGATACAGTGAACAGTGATGGGTTTGTTATCAACTAGCCTCTCACAGAATACCTTTACTTCTTTCACAACCACTTTTTTATGCTCTAAATAATATTTTATTAGATCAGAAATACTATGTGTTAGTTGGAGCTTATCAGGAAAAATGTGGTAAGGTGATTGTCAGAATACCTGGAGTGTAAAGATTTGCAGACATAGGCAAGGTCTAGGTAAGTGACTAACCTCTGATTCATTGGGATCATAAAACTGGAGCTTCCACATTTAGGTGGGAAATATCTTTATTTTACTGCCAGCTAATGGTGATTTATATTTGTATAAAGAATCTAAAAGTTTAACATTGTGTCAAACATAATATGCTTCTTAGCTTTTGTGAGTGAAATTATAGCCACCCAAGAAATAAATGGAATTTTGGCCACCACAATACCAAGCCGAGTACCCATATATAAAATGTAATAAATTTAGTGCAATGGTAAAATTTACTGAATTTAATTTGACATTTGCATTTTCATGATTTCTTCAGTTCAGAATTCCACTTTCTTCAATTGATCCTGGATTTGCTTGCATGATCTTTATTTCCCAGAATATAAATAGAGTTTAATGACTTTTTGGTTCTGATTTCTTTCATGTCTGAGGCTCCTTGATTTGAAAGAGCCCAGCTATAATCAGCTGCATCAAGGAAGTATTAAGTCTGTTTAAATGAAAGCAGATCAATCTCCTTCATTGTATCTTGTGTAAGATTTAAGTTGGTCCCTCAATTACTGCATATGACTGCTGCATAACTTATTGATTGGCGGGCTTCTGAGAGCACCATGAATTAACTAATGTTTGTGTCTGTCAACATAGTTCATGAGTCAGCTTGTAACCTGACTGACAAGACTCGCAGTCCCTCAGAGTCAAATCTCACATTTACATGCCCACTCGTATGTCACTTACGAACATGACTGTATGTGCTTGACATAGGTCTGTTCATTGATTCAAGGAAACTTTCCAAAATTATCTTCTCATTGAGAAAAGGAGGTGGGATGGAATTAGTGAAATGAAAGATAACTCTCAAGGCTACAACAGATGTGATATTAGATGAGCATAAGAAAGGCAGCAGAGAGCCTGACCTGTGGCAGAAGGACTTTGTATATCTTAATCAAGTGTGATGCAAGTTCTGCTTTCTAATAGGATTTCTGAAGGTCATTGCACATGGGTGTGAGAAAAATAAGGTTACTTTACTTTAAAAGTATCTTATCATTATTAGAAGTTTTTACTTTCAGCCATTATATTAGGAGGTGGAATAAGGAGATAGAGAAGTAATTCAGGTACATTGCTTGTATTAGACACAATTGCACTGGTGGCATTACATACAATAACATAATCAAAGAGCAAAATGTGCCAAAATCTGAGAAATTTTCAGGAAATTGTGTCCATTATATGAAAGAATTCACATCCACTACAACAGAAAGGAACCAAGTAACAAGTGTCTCAGGTGAAAATTCAGCCTTTAGGGAACGATAGATGAATGGATGTTGTTTCACTCCATGAACACTGTGAAGGTATGTGAAATTATCTTCATTATACTGCATCTTCATTGAGGCTTCTAATCACAGTCATGATAGTACTAGAAAACCGACATTGAAATAATGTTGTGAAAAGGAGGTATGTTTTATCCTGTTCCTCTGTTAGAAGAGTAACATTAAAATAAAAACGTGTGAGAGTTTTTAAGTGTCAGCCTAGCTGACACTTATTTTAGTATCATCATGCTGAAAATTAGATTATTTTTTTTTTATATAGCACAAGTAGTGTGCTGAATTTAATAGAAATGTCTTTCTTTTCACTGTGCAGTTGTGACACATGTCAGCTAACAAAGGAGATTATAGAAAGTCAGAAGTAATGGTCCTTGACATTTCCCCCATTGTTAAATCAATTACATTCACAGCAAAACTTTTGTACTAACTGAAGTAGTTGCGAGTAGATTTGTCAGACTTTATTTCAGTAGCGCTGAGCCCTATTCATTGGCTTCGGTACTCCTGCAAGGGGCTACAGTGAAGGGTTGCACCATGGGCTTTCAGCACTCGCCTGGTGAATTCATGCAGGTACCGCAACAGAGCTTCATCTTCTACCAGCGCAATCACAGAGAGATGGGAGATGTTTCCTTGGTTTCTGTCCAGTGCTAAAGGCCAGTTAACTGAAATCAGTGGCTTTCAGCATATCGGGTGTTCCCAAGCAGTGTTAGCAGTGTGCAGAGAGCGCACACGTTCCTCATTGTTTTTCTGATAGGTGCTTTGGTTGCTGTAGTTGCTGCCTGTCTGCTCAAGAGGAGAGAATTGAGCACGGAGCAGGCTGGAGCCTTAACCTGAGCCGTCTGGGCGTAACTGTACATTCAGCTCTCTGCCGATATAAGGAATTTTCCACCTGTAGTGCAAGCAATGTGAGATGGAGACGGGCTTTTTTATGCTGTAATGAAATACTCTGGTTGCCATGATCTAAACTGGGGTCTGCAACTGTTTCCAGTGGCAGCTGATGTCCCTTTGCATATTCTGACACGTTTTTATCTTTGCTTGCACAAAATAGATTCTTGGGGTTGAAACAGAAACACTTTTAGTAGGATTCATCAGTGCTAATTTAAGGTCTGCAATTGTCTCTAATTAGTTGTTTGGGTCTAAAGTAGGCTCTTCCAAAAGGTAATTTATCTGGCTTGTTTTTCTCCAGTGACTGAAGAGGACACCTAGCCTTTAGGTATCTCACAGTCAGCGATTGCTCTTAACTCATTATTATAAATTTTTTGTCAATGGACAGGTGGGGACTACGGAAGGTGTACAGACAACTGGATGCCAGCTGCTTCTTTAGAGCTTATGGGATTAACTCATTTGTGCTTGAATGAGTTTCTTCCATAATCATCCTAATTCAGAAGTTTGCCATAGAATCACAGAATCATAGAATGGTTTGGGTTGGAAGGGGCCTTTAAAGGCCATCTAGTCCAACCCCCGTCCAGGGGTTGTCCTGAATTATGGATTACAGAACTGTTGTTTACTGTACCTTATTAGACGTATCTGGTTTGCCTTCTTTTCAGTGCTTTTAATGTGAAACATTCCACCTTCAGTTAACAAGAATGGAGAAATTACAAAATTAGTTTAATCCTTCTGATAAATGATGGAAATATTAATTGAATTGCGGTGAAACACTGTCAGCTGGCTCACCAGCTCTTAGTAACTTGTCAAGGGAGTTTCTGCTGTGTTACAGACTGAAGATGGAAATTCTGAAATTACTGCACTCCATGACTAGATACACAGTATACCCCATGGAATATAAATGAGTTGACGATGAGGAAGTTGTGTTGTTTTTGAAGGCTGGGTTGTAAAACAGAGTACGTGACTGCTGTCATCCTATGTTAGTGTGCTCTGATGTGCTCATGATGCCCAGTGGTGAAAGCTCAGTCTCAGGATGAGTGAGAACTTTGACCTAGAGGGCAGGGGCATAACCAGTGGAATCAGTGGCAAGGATGAGAAAATTACGAGATGCTTTGTCTAAACAGAGTGTAATTATGTGGAGGGAAAAATAAAAAGAGAAAACTACTTATCTGTGGTAGTAAAAAGCTCACAGAGCAAACATTTAAAAGATCCAGTTGACTTAAGATTTGAGTTTCTCCTTTGACTCTACTTCTTGGGGTTATTAGGTGAAAATTCTTTGTCCTTATGACAAATTATTTTACAAATCTGTATTAAAAAGTTAGAATTCTGTACTATGTATAATGCTGTTGGAAACCTAGATGTGTAGTGCAGGTCCCATGCTATTCTGTGTTGGCAAAAAGTATATTATTTCAAACTGTCTTAAAATTTAATTTAAAAAATAGTGGAGTATTTTGATGTTGGCAGCTGTGATTGATAATTTTAAATATTATTATATCTGTTATTTGAATAAGACATTCAGTCTACAAAAGTTGATTCTTCTGTCTCACCTTTTTCCTGTGTTTGTCTCTTGCTGTTTTGCGAAGTGCGTGTGTCCATCACAAGGACATCTGTTCCCAGCCTACTGGGATCATGCTGCTAGTGGAATGCTCCGATGCTGTTTCCAGTCACAGGAAATTAAAAAAATTACAACTAATTATCCTGAGGAAAAGAAATATGAAGCTGCCTGCAGCATGCTGCTAGTTGGGTGTTACTGCCGGTGGACCAGGGAAGGTTACAGACCGTGGCACTGGAATATACGCACCTGTTTCTATGGTTACTTGTGCCTGGTTTTGTTGGAGTCTTTATTACAGGAAAGTAATGACTCATATTACACAGTGGGGCTTTTTGCACCCTTTTTGCATTGCAGTATTAGAAAATCAAAGGCATTTAAATTACTTAGTGAACTTACAGAAGCGGTATTTTTAAAATAAAAATGATCATTTTCCTAGCCAGTCAATGGGTCATAGACATTTTTAGTGAGAAATTATTTTGGGGCATGGATTGAAGTATGTGTTCATGTAATACTTAGTGACTTACCATGGTCATCAAAATTTAACTTTAAAGTTGTTAAGAAAAAATATACAACATACTGACTTTCATAATGAATTTAGAAATTGCTCTTTCAAAATACAGACCAATTAGATGAACAGAATTTTACTTTTTGATAATATTATTTTTTTCCCTTTCTAATAGCACTTTCAAGGATTACTTTACTGTTTTTCTTCATGAAAGCAGCTATTATTGAGGGATATTTTTAATGTATGTCAGGGTAAAATGATACGTATACTGGGATAGCAGAGAAATCAACATATTGGATATCATGTTCTGTATTCAAGTAGGAAGAGAGGGAAACTCATCCCTAATGTGCCTTTCGGTGTTGAAACTTGCATTTTCAGGGTAGTCTGCTATAATTAAACAGTATAATTTTATTTTATTTTATTTTATTTCCCATATTGTCTTGTGTCTTAATTTGAGAGAATAAAACCAGACGTCAAGATGAAAAAATCTTAATGACATCCAAATGCCTGAGGAAGGGAATAAGAACATTTCTGTGCAGCTGTATTTTCATGAAAATTATGAAATTTGTGTGGGGTTTTTCAGGCAGTAAGCTGAATGTGAAATTTCATTTTAGAGTATTGTGTTCTCCACCACTGATATAAATATTGTTTTCTTACAGCTATGCTAAGATTGTTGTTTCAATAAACTTTTCCTGGTGTCTGTAGTATAAAATGGATTCTCCAGCTTTTAATAATGCTAATTGCCAAATGATAAAATCCTCTTTCTGAAAAGTCCATCCTTCTTACTTTCATCATTGTGGCTTTTTTTCTGTTGAAGGACAGTTGCAAATGACAATCATAAATCTAAGTTTTGTCATGTTAGATGAGACTGTCTGCCTATCAAATCTTGCTATTCAATCTCCAGGCAATATTTGATGCTTCAGAGTGAAAGCTTTCACCTTGAAACATTTGGATCCAAATCCACCCAATGCATCCACTGGATGCTGGGGGAGGGCGGAACACTGCTGGATGAAGCACAGCAACGTTAAACACACCTCACCTTCTCAAGGCTGCAGAGTACTTCCAAGCATGAGCAGATGTCCATGTATGTGGAACTAGATGTAGAACTGGAGTCTACCGCAAGGAACTGGCATCTTGAGGAGATTGTCTTAGATGCACACAACCAGAGAAAAGTCTGGGTTGGAAAAGACCTATGGAGATGATCTGGACCAACCTCTTACTCAAAGCAAGGCCTTAATTTGGTTATCTAGGGTCCTGTCAAGCTGAGTCTTGAATATGTCCAGCAAGGGACATGCTGGCACTTGTTCCTTGTTCTGGGCAGCATGTTCCAATGTTAAATTGTTCTCACGGTGAAGATTTTTTTCCTGTGCACTTCCTGGAAACAGTGGGTGCCATTCCAGGTAGGGGGATCCTGTTAATCTTTATCCTGATCAGCCATTTTTAGATTTGCTGAACCTTTAAGACATCCAAGGGAGCTGAGTCAGCTACTAAAGCAATACGTATGCCTCTGAATATGTTTGGCTAATGAGCAGATGGAGAGGGAAATGAAATTCAGGCTTTCAGCGTAGTAACCCATACAATCTCGCTGCAGGCCGTGTTGGCACCCAGCCGCAGCGGTAGAGTGGTGCATCAAGAGAGCAGCAATGTAGTAACACCAGCAAAGCTCCCTTCCCCACGTGTTCTGTACCCATGTCTGCTGTTGGGTGTTGATAAGAAGGTGTTAGCCTCTGTCCTCCATTGACTGGACATGAAGGCTGTGCCTGGTGGCTCTGAATAGTGGACAATCTGGATTACGTGTCACTCAGCTGAACTGAGATGCTCTGCTGTGATTTGGCTGATACAGGAGGATTGTTCAGGCATTCCTTTCCATTATCGTGTGGAATTGGTTATTTCCCTTGATGCTTTTGTACTTGAAGAAGGGAGTGTTGTGTAATGTTTTAATGTTTGTTTCTGGTTTGGTTTTAAACTTTCTTTAACAGTTGTGGTTTAAAATGCCGTTTTTAACTCTTCCCAGTTCTCCTCCCTGCCCTTATTTTGCAGCAAACACTGTTACAGGATTTTAAGTGAGTGAAATGGTCTTTGTTTGTCTGTTTGAAAGTCTTTGTTCTTAATTCACAGCCAGAATTGTTTGTTTTTTCATGGCAGAAGTCACTGAATCAAATGACATGAGGTTGCATTTTTTAATTCTTTCTCTGAACAGCCCAATAAGAATTATGGTTTTGATTATTTACAGACTTTTTGGTGGTTTTTAATTTTCTTTCTATTAGAAACAGCAAGTTAGATAGTAAATACTACATTTTAAAAACCTCCTGTGACAGTATGAAAGGAGAAATAGTAAGTTGGGTGAAGTCTAGTGTGCCTCAAAAATATATTTGAGACTGTTCTTTAATGAGTGAAATAGCCTTACATCTTCATTGGTAATTCCTAAAATAATCTGAAAATCTCAACAAATTCACTTTAAAATATTTTTTAAATTATCATTTCAAGTGGTGAAGTAGTAGTTCTCTAGCAATTATAGCTTTTTTGTAGTAAGAGATCGGAACTATGTGTGTTTTATGTCTGTAACTCACGTGGAATCACCCTCTAATTCAAAGGACCACCAAGAGCTGTGTTTCATTTTTTTTCAGTTATAAATAAAGTAACTTTGTTTTGTGTGCTGTAACATCAAATCAAACCTTGATTTTCCCCAAGGTTTTTCTAGCATAGGATACACGATTACTGTAAATATTACATTACACGTTGTGACAAAGATAAGTTATGCACTATGTAATGTGTTACTTGGAAGCATCTGATGATGGAGCAGTTTGGTACAATACATGAGTAGTCACAAATTGAACTTGTTTAACTCAGTGATGACAAAGTAATATTACACCCACTATAACCATTTATAGTTAAGCTTCACACAGCAATTCTAATTCCATTGGCTGTTACAAGTTAATTGCTGTTATGTGAGTGTATTTTAAGCAAGTTTCTTCAATGTGAGTAAAGACATTTTAATGAGAAAAAGATGACATACAGAAATGAGAAGCTGTGTGTGTGTGTCTGCCTTAGTGTTTCTTTTTTTTTCCCCTAAATACAGATTTAAAAAAAAAAAAAAAGTTGGTTCATTACTGACACTGTTGCAGAGGGCTAACTTTTAGGTGATCACCCATTTTAAAATACACCAGTTTTTCTTTAGTTATTAACATGGTCTTATCTAAGCAATCATTTACAATTTCCTGTGTGAATCATCATGTTACAGTTACACAAGTACATTGCATTAAAAGATGGCTAGTATGTAAGTTGCTGGTTGTTGCACCATAAAATGCTTTTTTTATGTCACGCAGAAGGGAGGATGGACTTTAAGTGGGTAGCATGGCTGAGAGTCATCTGTCTGAGGTCCTGCTTCAGTCAGTCCCAAAGGCAGCTGAGGAGTTGCAAAGCTATGAAGAAGGAAGAAGGGGACTAATGTTTGACACATGAGCACGTTTGAGAAATAGTTTTGTTTTCAGAAGACAGAATAATTGAGAACAGAAGCCAGAGGCAGCTTTTCTTCTTGATTAGGCTGTGTCTCTTCATTCTCTTTTCTGTGTGGGGAAAATGTTGGAAGTATTGTTGAGGGCAGGGCTGGATTTTCCACATCATTCTGCTACTAAACAGACCTGTAAACTGCAAGTTTTTAAGGAAATAGTGAAAGTTTGAAATTGAGCCATAAACATAAGGGATGCATGCGTATGTGTGACCAGGTAGGAGATACATCCCCTCTCTGTGTGTGTATGTGTATATTTGTCTGCATTTGCAGGGAGTACAGAGAGGTTAGGCAAGGTGCTCTCTTGAACTCTGATTTAATTTTTCTGTCCCACTCCCACCTCCGTGCTCTGTGGTGTTTGTGTGGAGTAAGGGAATGGCAGAGGGACATCATTCTTGTTTCTCTAGCTCAGCTGTGCCCTCTCTTCTAGCTTGCTCTTTTTGCATTATAATGAGCATAGCAGAGGGGGAAAAAATTATATTCCCAAATTTTGATTCCTTCTATTCCTTCTATTTCCTCTTGTGTATTTACGCTATTCCTTAAAATGCCAGTAAATGTCAACCTCTACCCTTAATGCTTATTTGTAGGGCTCCACAAAGTAGCCCACAGAGTGATCTGAAGAATTTGCTAGATTTGTGGATTTATTTTATTTACCACCACCATATGCAGGCTCCAGTGACCATGACAGAATAGCCAAGTAGCTGGTTGTTACTGGACTTGCTTGTCTCTTTGCTTTTGTACCATCTTTCAGCTATGTTGTTTGTCAGAGACTGTGAGGAGAAGTGCGAGACGTAAGGTTCATCTGATGACAGACTCAAGACTACAGGGCTCCTTTCCAGAGCAAATGATGATAAATTTTATTACTACCAGAGCAAATGTCATATCAGTTCTTTTATTTAGCTTTCCCACAGAGGCAGCTGGAAAGAAGTAGGAGGGAAGGTTTCAGAGAACAGGTTGTAGTCAGAGAGAGAAAAAGAAATTCCTGAAGGCAAGCAGGGAGGCAGAGGAGGCTTTTCACTTGGAAGGATTTGCTGTTCATCCTGAGGTGTTCCTGAGATGTTGAGAGATAAGCATGGCAGAAATGACCTAGGGGATGACTGTGCTATCATCTAGCTAAGCTGTCTACTTTACCAATGAGATACTGAAATTGCTTAACGGAATTAGCAGACATAATCTTCTAGCAGATTGCTTTATGCAATTCAGATGTTAATTTCGTAGAGTATTTTGTTTCCAGCAAGGTTGATAATGGAACAAGCTTTTATTAAAAAAATTATAGTCTGGCTAGTCTTCCCTTCTGGTCTAAGTTAATGGCTCTCATGGGATGACTACCTTGACCGTTATTACTTCTGCCTGTATTTTGTATTGACTCACATTTCTGATGAGTTAGGTCTTATAAAATTGTTTTGTTCTGTAAACTTGTGTACTGGCTGTTTAGGACACTTAGTACTGGGAACTGGTGTTTTATCTTTAACATACTGGTTACAATTCAGGAGTCTTCTGGCATCTCAGTGCTGTTACTGGGGTATTAGTATTGCACATCAAAATAAAAAATGAAGAAATGAGCTGATAAATTTTACTCAGTTAATGTAATGGAGCTAAAATTAGGCAAAACCTGGTAAAATAAGGAGAATGTAGGGAGAATGGAGGAGATTTATTTGTTGGTCCTATTCTTGAATAGGTAAATGTCGCAGTAAAGAAACACTAAGATCTTACACTGAACTTCAGGTATTCTTCCTTAGTTATGGCAACATTGCCATAGAAAATTAAGTTAAATTCTTATAGGGCAGAGAAAATTTTAATTAGAGACTATTAAGTCAAGCTTGTCTGTTTTTCTGGGATGTGAAATTTCAGATTAATTCAAATTAGCATCTCTGAGAGAGAGGCAGACTTTTGATCCATTCCACATGTGTGGTTTACCAAGAGAGCCATTTCAATGGTTGTGTACTAGCCTAACAGTGATGCTGACCTGTCATAAATAAATACTGAGGGAAAAGACAGAAGCATATTAGGAGAAGCTATTTGGGGAGATTAGGAAGGGTATTAAAAAAAATGAATAGGCTTCTAGTTAACAAAGAAAAGATTGATTTATTTAACAGCTAAGCAGTATTGCTGCTTTGGACTTTTTGGTTTTTATGTATCTTAAAATCCTTTGTGTTTAATAGCTGTTAGTTACTTAGCTAGTCAACTGAGTTCCAGCAGCACCCCTTAGTTTGCCTAGGAGAAGCATTAAGTGAGGGCATGGTTTACTGCACAAAAGTCTTCCAAAGGCTGTGCCAAGCCTGCAGTCATGGACTCTGTAAGTGGACTGGCATCCACTGCTCTGTCAGAAACAAATGATTTTGTTGTCTAGGTAGACTGTAAGCTTTCAGGATTTGCTGTGCGCATTAAAGAGTCCACCATCCACTGTCAGCAGCTTTAATGACTTTAAGAGGTTTATATTAGTCTGAGCATGTACTAATTCTTCATCTTTTGCAAATGCTTAGACTACATTTCAAAGACTTACAAACATAATGTAAATGGTTTGGGATAGTGCATTCACAAGAATATGCTAAAACAAACCTCATCAATGATTCTCAAATTTCAGAAGTCATGATGAAAAAGGGTGAGCGATTAACACATTGCCATACTTCAGCTATTTTAGGTGAGATCTAACCAGATGTATTTAAATTTAATGTATCTTTATTTCTTTCTAAGTCTAAGAAAAGGCTGCCATTGAGTGTGAGTGTGGAATTTCAGCCCAAAGCTTTTTAAAATGTGAATGAAACTCACTGTTTGTTGCTATGAATATGCGAGTGCTAGCCTGTGTATAGTCTGAATTAGATTTTTCATGGAACTAGCGCTAGAAGTCAATATCAAGATTCATAATAAAAAGTGGACCTGTTGGAGTGGGTCCAGAGGAGGGCCACAAAGATGATCAGAGGCCTGGAGCACCTCTCCTATGAGGACAGGCTGAGAAAGTTGGGGCTGTTCAGCCTGGAGAAGAGGAGGCTCCGGGGAGACCTGATAGCGGCCTTCCAGTACCTCAAGGGGGCTTATAAGAAAGATGGGGAGAAGCTCTTCAGCAAGGCCTGTTGTGAAAGGACATGGGGTAATAGTTTTAAAATAGAGGGAGGCAGATTCATACTTGATATAAGGAAAAAAAATTGTTACAATGAAGATGGTGAAACACTGGAACAGATTGCCCAGAGAGGTGGTGGATGCCCCATCCCTGGAAATGTTCAAGGCCAGGTTGGATGGGGCTTTGAGCAACCTGATCTGGTTGGAGATGTCCCTGCTCCTTGCCAGGGGGGTTGGAGTAGATGACCTTTGAAGGTCCCTTCCAACCCTAACTATTATATGCTTCTATTTTCACATTAAGCAGGACGCGATGCTTCCTGAAAAATGCTTTCAATACCAAATATCCCATATGCCAATACAAAGTATAAATGCATCCACCACCAGCCAGGTGACAAATATGAAAAGGATTTAGCCAAACCCTCCCTATATGCGAAGTGAAAGGGCCAGAGCCTCCCCCAAAATGAGTCATTTCTACAGATGTAATTCAGGTGCCGTAAGTTTCTGTGGGCGATCGACTGAAAGCCTCCCTGACAGGGAGGATGTAGTGAGGGAAGCTAGCCTGATGTGACAATGAGAGAAGTGAGGTGCTGGAGCAGCCTGGCTGGTGAGAAGACTGGAATGGGTCACGACATCTTCCTTTGTAAGGAGAAAACAGCAGAGCTGCTTCAATCATGCCACATGTATTGTGGAGAGAAAAAGCAATTTCTGAAAAAAAGATTTGGCTTTTAGTGAGTACTTGATGGGTTATTCAGAGCAGGGGGAGTACAGGAACTCCCACATGAGTTCATGTTCAGATCTGTACAGCGCAACTCAGGGAAAACTTTTTGCTTTAGACAAAGGGTGCTTAAGAGAAGAGAAGTAAGTTTCAAAGAGTTCTTCAGCGAGAGAAAGACCAATCAGCATCTTTGTTCAGAGCCACAATTGAAGGACTCATGTTGCATGTTGATACAAATCTCACCGGAGATTTGTTCACTAAGAGGAAACAGAGGGAGATGAGAGCTGGGTAAGAGATTTAGGGTGCTGGTAGCTGATCTCCATGGAGGAATAACATGTATCTGCTTCACGGCTACTGAACATAACTACCAAAACAGCTGAGTTGGTTCAGCCCTGAGTGAAGAGTTTGTGATTAACTCAGATTTTACTTAGGAAACTAAGTCTGCTTTCTTGAGGAATGATAGTTCAAATATATGATGGAAAAGTTTCTGTTCTATTGCTTCCCTGATTTGCAGTCTTCCTCCTCTTAATTCTTGAATTGAGAACTTTAAAATCCTTATGTGTTCGAAAATTCTCTATCTGAAAGTAGCATTCTCCATCCTTTATTTCTGATTTGAAAATCACTGTTCTCCTTACATCCTTATTTTGTTCACTTCTACCTTGAAGAATTTTTGCAACGTAAATAATTTTTTTTAAAAAAAACCAACATATTTTGTCTCTATTTACACAATATATCTTGCTGTCGCCTACTGCAAGGAATGATAAATCATTTTTAGGATAGTGTATGTCATTGAAAATATTAGATTAAAAGAAAACTTCTTGTTTATGCTTTTAGAATCAGTGAAAATGCTGAGACATTTAAAAACAAACACAGGTTGACTGAAATAACTATCACTGAGACAAGACGCAATGTCTATCAAGCCAGGAATCTCATAACAGGCCAAAGTCCAGTGATGTTTTCAACATTCTTGAGACATGACAACAATTTTTTCCCTGGTGATCCCTATGAAAAGTAGATGTCAAACACTGTGGTTTGTATCTGGAAGAACTCTAGAGAAAAGAAACCAGAGTATGTATAAGGGAGGGGTGGGTATGTTCAATCTGTTAGGAGAAACATCATTTAGAAAGGGATGTTTATATACCCTGAGATATACTGCCAGTGTCTCTGCATATGTTTTGACATGAAACTGGGATATCCACTTTCCTTAGGTCTAGTCTTGTTTAGTCTGCCTTTCAACAGGCTGCCTCAACCTATATGCATTTGATCCCCAGCTTCCTCTATGGTCCATGTGGTACACGAAACTATCTAACTCTGAGCTGTAATCTACATAATAAATGTATATTTTTTTCAGTTCAGTAGTTGAAGTAAAGTGTGAGGCATTAGCAGCCCAAGAAAGAAGTGTTTTTATAGCTTGCAGTGAAGGGCCTGTGTTGCAAGGCATTGTGAGACATGAGGATACATAAGCATGCAAACTGGAGCAGTGGTTGAGAATACTGTAACATGGAGGAAGCTGAACTTGGATACAGTCTTCTCCATGCTGCCTTTTAGGAGTGATCTCTGGATTGGACTATCACCAAACCCATGCTCAGGTGTTCCTTTAGAGAGCTAGTTGAAGAAGTCTAAAGCAGAGCCAGAGAACAGGTGGGAAGCCATATGGGTCATCAAGGATCCAGTGCTCAGTTTTCTTCCCCAAGTTTATTTTATTCAGGTATGCTATGAATCCTTTAGACAATTAATGGAGTGCCAATAATATAAATGTTGAAAAGTTCACTATACCTGTTATTAATGAAGTCTAAAGAATGGTCATTTTGAAATGGTAGAGTTACTCAGGAAATATCCAAAGAAACTTGAAAGCCTGCACTGTGGTGAGGTGGTGGTTACTCTCTATTGTTTTAGAAATGGTAAGATTTTTGTAGAGCATGAAACATAATGGAAAACTTATGAAAAAATGAATGTAAAATCATACTGATTTAATTGCAGCTGTTGAACAATATTGAGGTAATTGCATGGCACAGTACTAGATTGCTAGTATTTTACACTTACCTTCCTGTGCAAGTATTTTGTAATGGACAATACAGTGGAAAAGTGGGTCCAGTGTTTATTTTTTGTGTGGGTTTTTTTTGACTTACATCAAAGTGTAAATAGTAGGTTTCTTTTTAAGTTCTTTTTGACACAAGCTGATGAGAAATACCGCAGAAGAATGAAGATATGTTTATATGTTTCCAGCGTATTCTAGCCCAGATACTAGACTTCTGGAGTCTTGCAGAAGTGGCATTTTTAAAATGGTGCAGAGAAGACTTTTCCTTCTTCCAAGAACTTTTGTTTGTGATATTTGTAAATCCTGACAATAAAAAAAAACAACAAATAACCTCTTAGCTTTTTTCTGTCTTGTAGGGTGATAGCTCCTATGTAAAGGATCGTTGGTGTGTGTTTGATGGATTCATGGTCTTTTGTCTTTGGGTATCACTGGTTTTACAGGTAATTTTTTCACTTACCTTTTTCCATTAATAGTTCCTTAATTGTGAAAAATACATGACACAACCAAATAATTAGGAGTTGTGGAGATATAGCTGTACATGGGTCAAATTGTTTCTAAAAACTATGCTGAATTCAATAGCTCCATAATTGTATATTGCAGCATATCTACATTAGTAGTAGAATTTATCTTGTTTAATTTTTCTTATTGAGAGGTTATATGTTAATCTGAAGCTTGTTACTGTAAACTCTCTGCATAGTCAAATAGAGAAGGATCTTCAGAAAGCCATTTATCTCTTACTCTATAGGACAGGTGTGCTCATCTCCTTCTGTTGAGTCTAGTAGGATGCCATGGTGACTAGCTTAGGCAGCTAACCAGAGAATAATTCCAATGGTAGACGTTTGCCATGCTGTAGGCGTATTGATATGGTGAGTGGAGGTGTTTCATGTACTATAGCCCACACCTAACAAAACCTTTTCCAAAATTCAAATTAAAGCATAATGGAAAAAATAATAATAAATACATTTGGAAACAATTTAATTAATTTTCATAAAGAAGGGAATGTGGTCATCTTGGAAAAAAGCATAGAGCATTAAGGTGCAGGTCAAATCGTGGCCTGCAAACCAATCGGTCCTTAACCATAGCCAGTTTTAGGGGTAAAGACTGAAGACTGGGAAACTGGCCCTGCAGTAGTATAAAGATTGTAAAAGTTCTATAGTGGTTGCTTTTAGACATAACTTACCCACTTCTGACAAATTTAAGACACATTGTAATTTTCTGCTTTATACACAGGGGAAACTTTGGTACATCATATACACACGTAGAGTGAAGGCTGATTGTTACGGATAAGCATGGTAGATTACCCAGCTTATGTGTTTCCAGGTTCTCCCTCCATTTTCTTAGTACTTTGAGCAAATATTGAATTAAGCAGTTACTCTCAGAGAGTCAGAGACAAGGAATAAAACAAGACATTTTCACCCAATCATTAAGCTAAATATTATTTTATGAAGTACCTAACCTGTCCGTGAATTAAGGAAATGGTTCCCTGTCCTGTGGCTTGGCTGAAATTTGTGTTGTAATTGGAGTCTAGGAGAACATCTACAGTTTTCTCATGAACTCGGAATTAAATGGAGAGTTTATAAGCGTGTTACACGTGTTATGAGTTACACTCATAAGGCAATCTATGTGTTTGTACTTTCATATCACAGTAGAAACCTTAGTGGTGTACAACATTAGCAGATACTGATTTTCATATTTGGAAATGTAAATTATTCACTTTTAATGAAGTCGTGGGAAACTTGTGGTGTAGGACTAGCACAGAAGCAAGCAGCTGACACAAGCTTGCACAGTCTTGAGTTGTTTGAGAAGAAACATTATGAACATAAGCAGAGTATATTTTTGGAATTTCATTAGGATAACTTAGAAATGGATTACAGGATTTACTAAGACTTTTCGTTTAAAAAACATGGTTAAAATGAACCATAAAGTAAACCAAGAGAAGATTGAAAATGAGAACAAAAATCATGTATAGTGTTCATAGTTTTAAAAGTTCTGTAAATTAATGCAGAAACAGGGCAGGGTCACCAAGAAAAACTCTTGATTCTTTTGTTTGTAGGTGTTTGAAATTGCTGAAATAGTTGACCAGATGTCACCTTGGGGCATGTTACGGATTCCACGACCACTCATTATGATTCGAGCATTCCGAATATATTTTCGTTTTGAGCTGCCAAGAACTAGGATAACAAATATCTTGAAGTAAGTAAGGCTGTTTTCTGAAGAATAAAGGAGAAAATTTCAGTTTTGACTTAGAAGACTGACTACACAGCTCAGAGAATGACCTTTCATGCTTAATGAGCCTTTTCTTCCTGAGTTTTAATTCTGGCCAAAAAATCCTTGCTATTTTCCATGTTTAAAAAATCTTAATAATCAAGGTGAATACTCTTAGTGGGGCAGTATTCATAAATAATAGTAAATGAGCACAAGCCCTAACCATTACAATTACAAGTGTACGTGTATTGGTATATGTACAGAGATGGTTACATGCAAGCAAACACACATAATTATGTTTGGTACAACGTGTTATAGCAAAAAGCTATGTAACGGTAATGTGAAAGAGGTTTTTTTTTTTCCTTTATTTGGTATCAACTTCATCATCATATCTTGTCTGTGTAAATCATTAGATACTATTTTACAAAAGCTAGACTTTATACATTTTATTTGGTTTCTTTTTGTTCCATCCTTTGTAGTTTACAGTGGTTTAATTACCCTAACTTACGGGTTTAGAAAAAGTTATGGCTCCCTTTTCTATCTCTGCACAGAGTGAGAGATCAATTTTAAGGACAAATTTTTCTGCAGGATGAAATACTGTTTTCTCTGTATGAGCATATTTTCTGTTCTGGAGCTTTTCAGAGGAGGATTCATATTGCCTGTGCATTCAGTGTCATATTTATCTTTTTGCCAGGCGTTCCGGAGAGCAAATCTGGAGTGTTTCGATTTTCCTTCTGTTCTTTCTCCTGCTGTATGGGATTCTGGGAGTGCAGATGTTTGGAACTTTTACGTACCATTGCGTGACCAACGACACACAGCGAGGGTGAGTTAGCCTGTGCAGGCATGACGTGAGGCTGTTCTTTTCAGTGCATAGGTATAATTGTAGTTAGCGTCAGTGGATGTGAAATGGACTTAATAGGTTAAAAGCAGACCGCTAAAATACACTAAGTTAAATTGAGGAAACAAAAATGTTAGGAATCATGAAAAATAGAAATCATAGCTGTGACAGAGAGATTACAAATTATGGCATTGGGCTGCAGTCTGAGTTAGGGGGTAAGTGACTGTGTATGTGGGGGCGGGGGGAGTGAGAGAGCAGGAGAGCAAGGGAGGCTTTAAGAGAAGCGTTGCCACTTGGAGCTGATTCAGGTCACAGATGATTCATCAGCTTTCACTGTATTCTCCTATCTTTTCCCAGAATGACTGGGTGTAGGGCCAGACCTAAAGTACAGGGCAGTACTACTACCCCTAGTACCTCACACCCTTTCTGGATTAAGAGGTCACGGGGACCTGATGCTCATATTTAAAGACCCTTTTTACCCAGCCTTTGGAAAATACTTACGATTAATATTTTACACTGGTGATCAAGTACACATCATGTTTTTGATTCAGCATGTACTTAAACACAAGATTAACTTGAAGTACAGTAAAGTCTCTTGTCACTGGGGCGGCTCATAAAGGCACAGATAAATATATGCTTATGTGTCCTGTTGAATTGTCCTGTATGCTTGACCACCATTACATTGTGAGTTTCTATTACATCTATTTCTTTGTTTTGTCCCTGTTTCCTTGGATAGGGAAATGTTAGCTCTGGACTTGTAACCTTCACCTTAGTCAAAATCGGATCCTTTTCTTCCTGTATTGAACTTGTAAGAACATAAAATAAATAGAGTAGGCATTATAAGAAATCAAAACACCACTTAATCTGCCACTGTGCTGAAGAAAAAGTCTGATTATCACAAAATTCTTGTGTTAAATATTTTTCTAAACTAGGACCTATAAGCTATCAAATATAAAATGGAGTTATTTAAAAGTGTCAGATACAAAAAAGTTTACAAAATTACTTGAGAATATGTTAGATGTTATATGGTATTTTGTTAAATGGAAAAGTTGACTTTTGGATATTTTCTTATTTATTTAATCAGTACTATAGTATAACACTCAGCTGATCTTCACCTAAACCAGAAATGAGTTACTTCATTCTGACTTTTCCTCTTTTGTAAGATAAAAATCTTTACAGCACAGATTCTTTTAGAGTTTTGCGTAGATATGGGGAAAAAAAATCTTTGTGAAAAAATTGTTTGTGGTAATGAAAGGGTATGTGATTCTGTGATTTACCTATGTTGTTTAGAAAATGGGGCGTCAATATAATTGCTCATTTCACTGAATACGGCTTTTCCCTGACATCAGCAGAAAAAGATGAAGTGGGACATAACAATGTTTCCAATATGGAAAGTTAAGTTTATAACTTAAGGTTGCCCATTAAAAAAATGTCTCATTTCTTCTGCATATGTTGGATTGCTCTCTGAATACTGCATTATTTAAAAACAAAAAAAAAGAAAGTTTACAGAAACACCCCAATTTTAGGTTGTTGAAAAACTGAATTACACAAATGGGTTAGAAGGGTCAAATATCCAGTACATAAAATTGAAGTAAAAGCCTGTCTAAAATGGGTTAAAGTTGGAAAAATCAAGCATGCAGAATTAAGGAAGATTTAGACTTGAGCTTCAATGTCTAGCCTGAAATCTTTTTTCTTTCAGTATCGTCAAGTATATATATTTTTAGCTGTTTGAAAAAAAACCTTAAATTAGATTTCTGATTTTATGTACCTGGTATAGGCACCTTCAGAAAGGAATTAGTCACTTTTGCCGTCTCTGAGCCAGAATTATAATTTTAAATGGCTCCCATGATTGTGTATGAGGACTAAAGTTACACTGAAATACGCTTTTTCCCTAGAACTGCTGCCTTGTTTATTCTGACAAATGAATTGTGCTCACACAAAGAGCAATATATTTTTTTCTTTGTTGGTTGATATGTGGACTTACACCTTACTTTTGGCATACTGCTCATTCCTACTCTGAAAACACTTATTTTTTCTTCTTGTCTGTAACAGTCATCATGTTACCTTGTGAACACTTACACATATCTGATCCTTATTTCATTTTTGAGGAATGCAGTGCAGCAGCTCTGGGTGTCTGTGCCTTCTTTGCATAGGTCAGGGCTGACCTTCCCAGAGCTGGCTGTAGAATTTATGAGAACAACCACTGTGGGCTGGGAAAATAAATATGGGAAAAGAAGTAACAGTTCTGGTGCCAAAAGAGAACAATTTAGAGGCAGGCACTGGTCCAAAGTGTAGTTAGAAAGGAGACGGCGTGCCACTTCTCAATCCAGGAGAGTTTATTAGCTGAGATGTAGTAGAGCACAAAAGCACAAAAATTGCCTAGATAATTTTTGCTCTTGTCTTTGAGGTTCAATTTCTTGCCTGTATAATGAAGATTAAACATGCTTCTCAAAGTTGAGTCTGTCTGTCCGTCTGTCTGAGGTGGTTCTGTTCCAGGCAATGGAGAGTGGCTAAAGTTGGCTGTATTTGGCCTTAAATAACTTCAGTCTTTAACGAGCCACAGCTGTAAATACTCAGTATTTCTGCAAACCAGATCCCAGACTCCCAAGTCAGGATTAGAAAATGAAAAGATTCCAATTAGTGGCCACCTGTGAGAACTTTAATTGTAGGTGATTTGGCTCGTATTATGCAAAATTCTGTGGCACGCAGCAAGGATAGAGTCTTATTACTGAGGTCAAGACGTCATCTATTTCAGACATTTTAGAAATCACTCTTAAGTCTGCTGCCTTCTGAATTATTGTTATAAGGGAGGCAAGTGTCTTTTGAAAACAGCGTCTTCAAATCTTGCTATTCTTTTTTTCTTTGGAAGGACGTGGCAGCCTCATCAGACGCTCATTGCCTCTTTGACTGCTGCAAGTTCTTTTACCTTTCCATCCTTCTTGACGCCCACACTGCCTGACCTCCTGTCTCTCCACCTCCTCATTCATTTTCTAATGTTAACTCTGACAAACAGAAAAACTGAAGTGAGCTAACTGCAGTCTGAGTTTTTCATTCCATCTGTGAAATCAGCAAAATCTGACATCCTTTCAAAGGCTGGAAAGTTTTTTTGTGTGTTGTTGGATGATAAATCTTTTTTCCCCTTATTCATATAATCTTTTTTATTTTGCCAGACTTTTTTCCCTACAGGGAACACTATCTTTTTCCTAGACAATTTTCTAACTCAGTATTCCCTTGTGATTATTACTTACCTTTTTATAACTATGCTGTCGCAGCTTTTCCCTGATGATTTCTCCAACCAGTATATCTTTTTTTCTGCCTGTAAACAGCATATTACATGGATTTCCTTAGTACAGATCTTCTTTAGTTGCTTGAAAGACACACAGTATGGTTGGAATTGAATGTGTATATAATTTAATTATCTAGATAAGTCTATACATTATAACCAGTTTGACAGGTTATTTTGTTTTATCTGGGATGAATTTCACAGAAGTGAACAAATATGGGGAAAATAGATGATGTTCCCAAATCTACTGTTAATTTACTCTGAGGCACCTCCAGGATACCAAAAGTACTTCCACAAGGAGAGGATAGAGAAATTATTTCCAAACCATTGCTTTGGCTCTGTTAGAGTATTTTATCACAGAATCATAGAATCAGAATAGTTTGGATTGGAAGGGACCTTCAAAGGTCATCTAGTCCAACCCCCCAACATCTCCAATGAGATCAGGTTGCTCAGAACCCCGTCCACCTGGCATTGAATGTTTCCAGGGATGGGGCATCTACCCCCTCTCTGGGCAACTTGTTCCAGTGTTCCACCACCCTCATTGTAAAAAATGTCTTCCTTATATCTAGTCTAAATCTACCCTCTTTTAGTTCAAAACCATTACCACTTGTCTTGTCACAACAGGCCCTACTAAAAACTTTCTCCCCATCTGTCAAATACATGTCTCTCCAGTTTAGAGACAAGGATGTCGTGCAGGACAGGGTGAAATGCTCTGCACAAGTCCAAGTAGATGATGTTGGTTGCTCTTCCCTTATCCACCAGTGCTGTAACTGCATCATAGAAGGCCACCAAATTGATCAGGCAGGATTTGCCCTTAGTGAAGCCATGCAGTCTGTCATCAATCACGTCTTTATTTTCCATGTGCCTTAGCATAATTTCCAAGAGGATCTGTTCCATGATCTTGCTGGGCACAGAGGTGAGGTTGACTGGCCTGTAGTTCCCTGGGTGTTTCTTTTTTTCCTTTTGAAAAATGAGGGTTATGTTTCTCCTTTTCCAGTCAGTGGGAACCTCACCAGCTTGCCACGACTTCTCAGATATGATGGACAGTGGCTTGGCAACTTCATCTGCCCATTCCCTCAGGATCCGTGGATGCATCTCATCAGGTTCTGTGGACTTGTATCACCTTCAGGTTCCCTGGGTGGTCTCAAACGTGATCTTCTCCTACAGTGGGCGGTTCTTCACTCTCCCAGTCCTTGGTTTTGGCTTCTGCGACTTATGCAATGTGGCTAGAGCCTTGCTGGTGAAGACTGAGGCAAAAAAGTAATTGAGTACCTCAGCCTTCTCTATATCCTGGGTCTAGGTCTCCTATTTCTTTCCAGAGAGGGCGCACATTTTCCCTAGTCTTCGTTTTATCTCTGACATACCTATAGTAGCTTTTCTTGTTGCCCTTGATGCAACAATCTGGCTGTCCAGATTTAAATCTGTCAGGGCTTTAACTTCCCTAACTTGATCCCTGGCTGCTCAGACAATTTATCTATATTCCTCCCAAACTAGTTGTCCTTTCTTTCACCGTTTTGAGGCTTCCTTTTTGTGTTATATATCCTCACTAGCTACTGGGTGTTTTCTTTATTTTTAAAACCAAGACATGTTTCACTACACAAAAGTACTTTTATACTGCATGATTAGATTGTATTTATTCCACAACAGTAAATTTTCCTTTTGTAATTCTCAGCCTGCATGGGAGCTAGGGGGAAGGAAGCCTTCCCTCATCAAAATGAAGAAGGCTAATATGTCTAAGTGCCAAAAAATGTAGTACTTAACTATTTATTCTCCCAGAGTCATTCTTTAAGGGCCTTTTTAAAATGCTTTCAGTAGGGTATAGATTGAGTATTTCTGTAGACCTGTCTGCCTTGTCACCATGGCAGTCAATTTAAAATCTTTCTTTGCAAGGTTTCTTGTTTAAAGTAGGAACTGCCTAGAAAAATAGATAAGAAAAATAATTACCACGTAATGGAAAGATCTAAGAGGTTCTTGGTCATCTTTCCATCTGTCTGTGGATAGGCCCTGAAAATGTCAGAAAACAGCTTCAAAGATTCTGGAGCTGAAAGTTCACCACAATATCTAATAGAGGAAATAAATATGATTAAAAAGAACAAAAGAGATTTGAGATACTGTCTGTCACATCAGCAGTGGGAAAATAAGAATGAGTAATTGGATTTCGGAGAAAGGGAAGAAATCAAAGACCAAGCTTGAAAAATCAATGTAACAAGGCTTCTTTAACAGGGCACATGAATTTATTGATGCTAGTTGGACAACCAGCATTGCTTTAATACTGCCTTCAGGATTTATTCACAATCTCTGTTAATGTTGATATGTCTCTATCATAGAGAGAAGAGAGAAGAGGAGAGAAGAGAAATAAAAGAAATCTTACTTTTCCAGGCCTGATGTTGTTTAGGCCCCAACTGAAATAAAGAAATATACAGCATCAGACTAAAAGGGAAGTAATTCAGTCCAAATGGGATCCTATCAAAAGGTTGGAAGAGAGTGCTGAGGTGCTGGCCAGTATTGATGTCCAAGGGAAGTGGTCTTCAGGAGTGGACTCCCCTCACTTTCAGAGAGCATGTGATTTCTGAGCAGAAATCCTGATTTTGTCTAGAACTGTCACATAGACGGTTATCTAAAGCAATTGGGTTGTCGATTCATTTCACACAAGCTTTCCAGTGTTTTTATTTGTGCAGGTCCATTTTGAGCGAGAAGGTGACCTTTTAATGAAGTTCTACAATAGAGTGTTTGGAATGCAGTAACTTCAGCACTTGGTGTCTCAGTAATGACAACATGCTTCCTGTATTAAGATTTCAAGCCATTCGGGTTTCCACAATTCTTTGTCCCACATTCAGGTTTCCACAATTCTTTGTCCCAGTGAAGACATCAAAGTTAATTGAACCTGTGCTTAGCCTGTCAATCTTTATGAGATTCCTCTCCTCTGGCTAATAAATACTCCTTCTGAGTTAGCTGGAGTGAATTTTGTAGACTATGGTGAAACTGAGTGACTATAAATACAAGAATTTAACTGCCACATCTCTACAACTACCACAATTCAAAAAAAGTGCCGTATTTATTCACAAGATTTTTACCTTATAATCACTGTACAGAATTAAGGCCCCAGGGAGTACTGAACTTTCCACAGGAAACTTGCAGGAGGCCAGGATGCTGTATTCAGGAGACCTTCCAGTATATCATAAAATTGAGGGAAAGGCCAGACTGGAAAAACAGAAGTGTAAAAGTGGTCTCTGTTGAATCTGCCTGGTGGGTGATCGGGTGCTTTCTTGAATAGAAAGAAAGCTGGAGAAGTTATCTTCTTTATATTGCAAGAGGAGGCCAGAAGTCTACGGATGTCCTGACATTCACAGGTGAGACAGCAGTTATCACTAAGCAGTACATCTCCCTTAGCCTGGAAACATTGTGAGCAAGAGTCACTGCTGGATATGTAAGCACTTACAGGAAATAATAAGAAAGAAGTTCTAAAAGAGACTTCAGCTCTGTTTCTATGAGTGGTCTGTCTCATATGTTGTTTTGAAAACCAGATGACTGTTTTCAGTTTTGTACTGCTTTCTGGAAACTGAATGTGATTCTAATTTGATTCCTGTCCTTAATCCTTTGGATTACTGCAATTCGAAAAGGTCTGGGAAACACTGGAATATTCATCCTGAGATACTTATAAGGAGACTGAAGTTACCATCTCAGCTATTTAACTATTTCTGAGAACTTGTAGAGGGCGGGTGAGGAACTAGAAGGCAGGAAAACAGCAGAAGTTTAAAAAGGAAGAAGGTATTAGAGACAGGGAAAGACAAGCCAGGTAGGCTTTACTTCTATCCCTGAAAGAATTCTGTAGTGAGGAAACAAAAATTTGTAAGCAGCTGGAAGATAACAAGGAAGTGAGTAGCAGCTAATATGGATTTATCAAGAATAAACTGTGTCAAACCAGTATAATTATCTATGGCAGGGCAACAGCTGTGTGAATTGGAGAGAAGAGTGGATGTCATATATCTTTATTTTAGGAAGGCTTTGTAACGGTGTCACAGGACATTTTTTGTAAGCTGGCAGAAGAAACGTGGTTAAGGTGAAAATAATCATAGAATAGGTGCAAAACTGCTTGGAGTTGATCTTAATGACTCGTTGTCAGCATGGGAAGAGCGGGGATCCACGTGTCTATCTTGTGCTATTTGGAGGTTTTGTTAACATTCTGGATGATGGCAGGATAGAGTATACTTATTGTGCTGAGGATGACATGAGGTTGGGAGGGACTGCAAACATTTTGGAAGGCAAGATTAGAATGAAGATGATCTTGACAAATTGAAGACACGCTCTGAAAAAATTGGATGAAAGTCAGCAGGGGCAATATACTGCAGTTAGGAAAAATGAGCTGTACAAATACAGCATTGTGAATGACTTTAGGATGTAATTCTTCATAAAGTGATTTGGAAGCATAATGGAGGAACAGAGATCAACAGAGATGTGCTCTTGTAAAAAAATATAAATTGTAATATCAGAAAAACATATGGGTATCATTTGGAGAGAGTCTAAAGGAGGTGAAAAGGGAATGAGCTGAGATCTATAGAGCAGAGCTGATAAGGAGTATTTGGCAGGTGTTTAGCTCAACTGAAAAGAAGTGGTGGACACCTAGCAGTTTTTGAGTGGATAAAAACTGTTGCACAGAGAAAAGGAATCTGGTCACTGTTTCTGTGCTACTACTAAGATAAGAAATACTTGTATTAAACTTGAGGAAGAAAATTTCAGATTAGCTAGGATATCAGGAAAAGCCTTTGTAGTGGTAGGGATAAGGCTGCAACTGGACTCTGTTCCTTAGAGAAGTTCTGAATTTCCCCACCGGGCATCTTTAGAACAGGCTGTGGGAACTTCTCTTGGGAAAGGTAGAAATAGTCTGGGGCAGGGAACTATATTTAATGTACTGTTGAGGGTTTATATCCAACCATATTTTTCTGTGATTCTATGTGGTCCTTCTTGACATAACAGAAGTCAGGTATCACTATCCTCGGCATTCAAAGAGCTGTTTGCCTTTGCTACTTCTCTTTTGAAGAGGACTATATTGAAAGTGGGGAGGATTGGATGGAGAGGTGGAACTGTTGTGTGTTAGGGCAGAGGTGAGAGAGGGTGTGGCTTGCTGGACCTTGTTTACTCTCTCTTAGTGTGTAACGAAACTTTGGAGTTGACGTGAGAGCGTGTTCTTGAATATTACAACTTAATTTTTCATTCTGCCCTACACAGCATATCCAATTCTCTCACCAAAACATACTTCTTACTCTCAGAGGTGTTATAGTTAATTTTTGTTTTACAGTAACATAAAATACATTTGTACTCAGTCTTTACACACATCACCCTCCCCCACCACTGCTTTTCCAGCCTAGTCAGTCCCTCAGTCCCCTGCTCTCTCCCTCTCACATAAGACAGAAGAGTTTTAAATAAATTTCCAGAAAAGTCCCCAAATCCAGCATCACTCCCTATCTCCTTAGCATGAAACAGACTCATCAGCTGCCGTTATACTTGATGAACTACATTGTTCATACTCAACACAGGTATATCACATTCCCTCTTCAGTGCCTGAAATACTGGCCGCCCTTCTGTGCCTGCTATAGCAGGCTCTGCTGGGTTCACTGATACCTGATTTAACCAGTTTCCTTCACAGATTCGTAGTTTACAGCCCACCCTCTCCCTTCCAGCTCCTTGTCTTCTCTGTCCTCCTAGCTCCCCTCAAAGGCTTAGCCTTATCACACTCTCTCCTCATGTGGAGCACCTGCCCAGGCAGCAGGAACAAGAGTTATTGCCTGCTACAGCTTGATATTTTATGCTGCATGCCTCTTCTCTTGATCATAGAATCATAGAATAGTTAGGGTTGGAAGGAACCTTCAAAGGTCATCTAGTCCAACCCCCCTGCAAGAAGCAGGACATCTCCAACCAGATCATGTTGCTCAGAGCCCCATCGAACCTGGCCTTGAATGTCTCCTGGGATGGGGTATCTACCACCAATCTGGGCAACCCGTTCCAGTCTTCCACCACCCTCATTGTAAAAAAAAAAAAAAATTTTAAAAAAAAAAAAATTCATGGCCATCACCTAGGGGTAATATTAAAACTACAATCCAGACCAACTTTTTGTACGCCTTCTACCTGGCAGCTTAGTGAGAAGGGCTCTTCAGTTGGTATTTGAAGAAAAAACTGTGGTTATGGACTGTCAATGGCTCTTTTAGTTTTCTCTCTTGTGCTGCATGTAGTCTGTAGGCTTGAAGGCTAGATCGATTTGAGCTTTTAGATTTGGGTTTATTGGAGCCCCAGCAATGTTTCAGATCCCTTATTGACAAAATTATTTGACCTTACTGAAGGCCTACAGCCACGTATTTTAAAGATAGTGTTCTCTCTAATGCCTTGTCAGTGAAGCCCTTTCACCAGATAAAACAGCGATCCAGTTTTGGCAGTAAGTCTTCCTGTCAGCTTTGTGTACCAGTCATGCTATAAAATGGAGAGATCAAGCTGCTATCTCCTGGCTAAAGTGTGAGCTTTGATGAAATGGCCAGTTCTGTCATCAAATGCTAAATAGCTTCCATTTGGAGCTAGCTGGATGATGTTGAAAATCTGTCCTTAAGTGCTCAGTGATAGCAGTTCCTTTCTATGCGTACGCTAAGAATTGCATCTCCTGCCACTTCAAATGTTGCATTAGTGACTGGCCTGTGGAAATGCATTTTACCACCACCCTGGCCTCCTTTGCAACACAGGCTTTAGGAAAGAATGTGTTTTGCATGTAGTTCAGATTTGGAATCCGGGCAGTATTATTTTATGATGCTAAGGATTACCCTGTCTTGTGCCTGAGCAGAAAGTTTGTAGAGATAAAACTGCGTGGTGCAGTGTTCCAGAGAGAGAACCAGGGAAACCTCCCCTGCTTGCTAGTTGTAGCTAACTGCTATTGTGGGTGATGGGTCCAAAAGTGCTTGTGAGCTTTGATGGAAGTGAATTCCACCTGAACCACAGGCTTATGATTGTCAAATCCTACAGTGCAGTTTAGTGACCTTGTGTTTTCCCTGTAATTGGTAGACAGCTACTCAGAAGATATTTTTCTATATTTAATTCAGGTAAGTCTGATAAGCAAACATAGTTTTTCCAAGTGATCCTGAACTTACTTTAAAATCAAAATGGATGCAGTCTTCAGCTTAGATTGTTTCATATATTTCAGTTCATGTCCTTGCAATTTAAAAGAGAACAAAGGTGTTTTTCACTCTTTTAAATTCCCTAAAGAAATACTTTCTTGGATTGAATAGGTACTGTAGGTATAATATCACTTCAACTTGTAAATAAGCCTAATTTGATACGCCTTGGTGAAATGCGGATTCATCAAGCTAGCTAGATTTTAATTCTTCCTGTTTATTTCCTATTTATTGGCACTTAGAGCAACAGCCTCCTTCGTTGTGTGAATACCATTAATTAATGTTGGTTTGACTCCTGTGAAACAAGTCTTGCATTAGCATACATATATTGCAATTGCTATTTGAATTCAACTCTGTCATGATTAATTGTAGCAGTCGCAAGAATGGGCTGCCATAGAGTTGTTAGGCCATGTGGTGTTTGATAAAATCTCAAAATAGTACTGTTCATGCATACTACTTCAAGAACAAATCCATACTGGAACTTCTGAAAATTTTCTTATTTCAGTGTTGCTTTCTAGTGCCCAGATGTACATTCCAGCACTGTCCATTGGAAAGATTTCTTCTCTTACCCATTTTTTCTGTTGGTTAGCTTCTGTGGCTTTGTTACTCTGAAGGGTAATGACAGAATTATTTGAATTTAAGTTAGTTTAATGGGAGTAACTAGTGATCAAACCAATAGATTGTCAAAACTCTTAAGTAGCCACAACCATCCTGTTTTCAACTGGGCGCGGAGAGCATTGGCTTTGCATTACATAAGTGATCTGCCATGAGTGCAGTCTTCTAGTTTTGTATTAGGAACATAAATGCCTTGAATTCCTTCTCCGGCTAACAGAGAGAGAAGGGTGCTTCTGGAGTGCAGCTGACCCCTCTGACCTCCGAACCTCTGGAGATACGTTTCTCTCTCTCTCTGTGTTCATCGCCTAAAATGAGGTGGGATAAGTCAAGACAGCAAAGCTGCAGCCTTTTGTTGTGCAGCTCCTTCTAGTGATTTAGCTAAGAGATGCTAGGTCTTTGAGTTTTCCCATCCTGAATTGTGAGATAAGGTTGGTGATTTAATTTGAATCTCTTCAAAATTCCTGTGCAGTGAATAGGAATAGATAGAGCATCAAAAGCACATTTTGTAAAAAAAAAAAAAAAAAAAAAAAAAAAAA